>CM017328.1:7446474-7506790 GCA_006937295.1 Carpinus fangiana | reverse complement strand
AAAAAAAAAAAAAAAAACCCCCACTGAGACTTGTGCACATTTTGAGGCTCATTTGGCTCTGGCATCACAATTTGATGGATCAATATGAATATATCTTTATATCAAAAACTTGTTTTTATTTTATAGAACCCATAGGCTTACCCTCCACCCTTGTTTATGGAGGGATGAAATACCATTTGGTCCAAATATATATGTATATATATACATTCTAATAAAAATCCATGACAAACAGATCCATCCAACCTATATGGATGAGGTATCACAAATCAATATTTTAATACCTTTGCACAAAAGTAATGTGAACTGTAAGTGATAGATTCACTACAACTGGATTCAACCACAGACATATAACTATGCATGGGGGAACTCCATTTGGGTTGAAATGGAGGAGTCCACTTCAAGATCCATGGTATTCAATCATGATCAAACAAACATGAAATAACCATAAAAAGAAGTTCAAGCAAATAATAAGAAACACTATTTTTCATGGTGTATTCATGCCATTTCAATCATGATCAAATGGCCATGGATCTTCAGAGGGCCTACATCTATTTTAACCCAAATGGAGAGGATCATCATTTATACAAGGGCTTTACACACTTACATCATCAACACCAAAATCAGGATTTTCGTGGGCATTCGATCCATTTCCAGAAAATTCTTTCCCATCATATAAATTCCACTTCAAGTTGCTACTCTGAGGCCCATCAGAACCATTATTGGATAACTTTCTCAATGCAGAATCAGCAATGCGGTCCCCCAGATCAATGGAATCATTAGTCACACTCCCACTTTCTGATATATTTTCCAAGTCAGTATGACCAATCTGGTGCTTCTCGATTTCCAGTCTAAAAATACCCCTCACAGGTTTATGAACCTTCTTTTTTGGATCCTACATAAAAACAATAATAATAATAAATTAAAAATTAAAAATTAAAAAATAAAAATAAATAAGAAACAAGAGAAAAATATATATATATTAGAAGGCACTATCATCCATCTAAACATTAAACATAGAATAGGAAAACTAATTATGGAAGACATTGAGCACAATATTCTGAACCTTTTAATGATAAGTGAAAAGGAAACTTTACATGCTGCCATTTAGATTTTAAAAATAAAAAATAAGAATTGAAAAATGAAGGGAGACAATTGTATAAGTGCAACATCTTTAGAGAACAATAAACGCATTAAAGGGATTCAGTTAATTACTAAATAGGTTATTCATGTGCCCTTGCATAGCTAAAAATTCATCCACATGCAAATAACCAACATATCCACAAATACTCGATTGTCCAGGAATGAATAATGACATAAAAGTACTAAAAAGCAAGCCAACTAGGGACTCATTCCTTATATCTTAATGGTAAACTAAGTCATTGTCTTGCAGTTAGTCTCTCACTTTCCTCATCTTTCAGCAATTTTCAAGCTTAGTTCAATTTATACTTGTATTTAGCAAATATAGTACATTTCTCAGCCTTTTGGCTGACATCAAATGAAGAAACTTAGCTACTACAAGTTACAGTGGCAATAAACTGGTGAGGAGGAAAGGAAGAGAACAAGACAAAAAAGGACCACAATCCTTTAAGGATGTGTAACTCATCCTCTGGCATAAAAAAGAAAGTAAGAATAGACAAATATGACATATGACAAGTGATATATGCATCCTCTTGGGGAGAGAGAGAGAGGGAGAGAGTATTCAAAAACTTCAGGCTCACCCATGGCAGGTTACATTTTTACAAGCTTCTGGGGCTTTATGAACATAAAGAAATAATATCTGGCAATGGATCTGGAGTATTATTTCTCAAGAACATAAAAAACAAGTCGGTCTAGAATGGGTAAAAGTGAGAGAACTTTGGGGATGAATCCATTAAACCATAAAGAGTATCCTTTTTAATAATAAATTATTTACTTATCGCAAAAATTAAATTATATATAACAAATAATAAAAAATAAAAAACAAACAAACATTAGCAAATTAGCAGTTTCCTAGGTGGGTTAAACAAATATTCATGGTAAACTCTATTGATCAACATTTTAAAACTGCAGCATGCAAAAGTGCTCCTTAACGCATTAAGAACAGTGATTCTAAAACAATTAGACGGTTGCCTCCTTGCTAGTTGGCTAGCAAACTCTATGTTCCATTAACAGTATCAAAATAACACTCTCCTGGCTTCCCTTTGCATGGTCAAAATGATGTAATGTGACCAAAGCCTCCATGTACATTCTTTATCTCTATGGGCCATGCAAAGCCTCCTTTCCCAATCGCCTCAAACAATAGGAAAAGAACCAAAAGAAAAATATAATGATGAATTCTCCAAACCTTACAAAAATGTGAATTAAAGAGTAAAATTCCAAATTTACCCAGATAAATTAACTCCACAACTCCGGCATACTTGATTTCGCAGTGGTTTCAAAAAATTATCATGTTCGACCAGTTCTTATGTGAAAACTCCATTATCAGAAAATCCAAAGAATTTAGCACAGAGAAGCAACATGCCAGGAAACTTGCATGTCGAGTTCTACCCAGGCCTTTTACCTAACTAGCATCTGCTTGTGACGGAGCACCTGTTAATTTATTCTGGAGTAAACCTTTTCAGAAGGGCAGTTCCACATATTGCTGCCATATCCTTCCTTTCAAATGTTACAACTTAGGTCATTCCAAATTAGTAGTTAAAGCTCAAGAATAACAGTTTCAAACACCCTGGTATCAAAGCATTATTTCAAAGACCAACTGGTTCCTTGTGATGACAGACATCCTCAAGAGGCTAAAGTACATAATTAAAGACCCAAATATTTGGTAACATAACAATGAGATCAAGTAACAAGTCAGCTATACTACATCACTGATAAGAAATGTAACTAGAAGATGACAAAGTGGTGATAGAAGTTACAGGGTGTACAGGGTGTACATAAACAACAAATTGCAAGCTAAAGTCTTAGGGAAGCTAACATGCTTAGAGAATGAAGGTGGAAATAATGTTTACAATTATGTAAGCAAGCAAGTGCATGATACCAAGAATGTTGTAAATGCGACAAGGGGAAGAATTAAGTGAAGGTCAAGTAATCCAAATTAATTCATCAGCATGCAAAAATTTTAGCTATAATTTTTCATGTATAATTTCTTAACCACTATAAAGAGGAACCTTAAAAAGCAACTAGATTTAAGATATAAATCTCTTCCGCACCTGCAGTGAGTCCTCAGTATAGTTCTCTTTAACCTTATTCAAGTTTGATATTTCAACTACAATAGAGCTTCCACTTGAATAACCCAGCTTCCCATCTAATGTGATCTTTGCACTGGGCTCAAAGACACCCTCATGGGAACTTGTCCCAGACACACTAGGAGCAAGAGGGCTGCTTGGGGAAGCAGCCCCACCAGAAGCTGCACCAACGCTGTTATCAAATAATGAAACAATAGCCCAGGCGAACGATTCTCTGTAAGGCATGATTTGAGACCACACCTGCAGTTTCTGCTTTTCTCGCTCACTTAAGGGCACCTTCTCAGGTACAGGGAACGCATCAGTACACAAAAGAGAACATTTTGATCAAGTAATCAATGACAACAACAACAAGCTTGCATTGAATTATTTCAAAATAAGGGAATAAAAGGATGTTATCAATAACACACGTGCACATAGATAGGTAGATAGAGAGAGAGAGAGAGAGAGAGATAAGCAAATCCATGTCAACATAATTTTTTTTATAAGTAATTTTTTGTCCCAAGGAGGAGGAGGAGAGGAAATTCGATCTAGTGACTTCCATTTCATGAGACATGGTCCCTAACCGATTGAGCTACCCTTTAAGGACCATGCCAACATAATTAACAAGGATGTGCTTATCATGGTATTATATCATAGAGGACCAACAAGGGATCAAATACAAATGCTGAGATCAGGGTTGCAATCCAGTAAATCATGCGGAGACCAAAGCCAGCACAGGCACAGCTGATAGTAACTCTAGCCCAAACCTCATATCCACATCAAGCACCAAGAGTTCAAAAATGGTTAACAAAATTCAGCAAAGTGTTAAAAACAGAGGCATTGATTTCTCAAGACATCAACACCCAATTCGGAAACAACTAAGGCAACAGAGAGTGGAAATTTTATGAAAAAAGGTGCACCAATAATGTTGCTGACTGGTAACGCACACAAGATAGCAACTTTTAGCGCATTAAGAAACAAGTTGAAGGCAGCTAGTAAGAAAGAAAAATGTAAAGGTGCCTTTGTAGTATATACCAGTTCTTTACGTGAATAAACAGAAGAGGTAACCCCGCCTTCTTCCGTGGCATGCTTTTCTAATTGGATTAGCAGACAAACTGATGCTGATGGAGCATCTAAATAGAAGATACCCCGCCGTTCATTAGCCTGAAAATGGTGTCAAAGAAAACAGTAAATTCCTTAGTTATAATATAAGTGGTACTTCACTCTTTCTGTTAACGAAGGGTATATAAAATTTCAGAAAAACAAGTGCTGAATCGGACTTATACTTACATCCTGCAATTCAGTAGGTAACACATGAAAATGGAAATCCTCTGACAACTTTTCTCTTCTCTCCCTATTATATAAGCAAATTGTACCATAAAACGGCTCTAAGAGATAGAGAGAGAGAGAGAGAAAGAGAGAAGTCTATGTCAGAAATATTGAAACACCTTAAACCAATAAATTAAATACAGTAACATAACATTGAGACGATACCAAGAGCAGAACACTCACCTACTAATCCCACTTGAAATGATAATGACTGAACTTTAACAGATATCTTTAATCCGCTATGACCATCCCAAAATGAAACAAATAAAGCGAAAGAGAGAATTAATTGGGGGAAACAAACTAAATGGCTGATATAAAGATTCTACTTGGTAATATGACTACAAAACTGACATACTCTAATGGCCAAAAAGAAAAAGATAATAATAATAACAAAAGAGTGACATACTGTGATATAGGAGCTTCTGAAATCCTTTGGCCAAATATCATCGACCTCTCATTTTCCCAATCACATGCTGGTTCATAAGCAGGAAGGGGAGATGGACCAAAATGCTGCAAATTAATTTGCAAATCAAAAACATTCAGATCCAGGTAAATTTAGGAGACAAAGAAGGGGAACTAGAGTAGCACACATTTCACTAAAACTTTCCACAGTACAGAAACCAAAGAATTGCGAAACAAAATTACACTCATGCCACATTTGATGTGACTAAAACCAAGACTCAAAACGAATGCAACCTTCAGAACAGACGCCTCTGTAAATTGCCTTCCTGAGGTGCTCGGAACGTCATCATCAGTAGTATCTTCTGCCTTTGATCGCCTTGCATTGGCAAGACGCATTTCTGCAAACGGTTCAAAATAATTTCATAAACACAACAACGCATAACACTAAATCAACACAAAACATTAATCACAAAGTCTCATGAACAGCAAACTGAACTTTTATTTTATTTTATTTTTTTTTTCAAAATAAGTTCTCTCTAGAACTTTGCCTCTCTTTGGGTGAATTATATTTACCACTCCATTTAATACAAGAAATATCTTACAGATATCTTTCTAAATTTTTTTACTACTAATTTGCGCCAATAAATATCTCACAGAAATTGCATATCTTCTTTCGATGAAATTTAATTTTCTTTCCATTACAGAGCAAATAGGAAAAAGAAGAAGTATTAGTTAAACTAAACAAAAAATTAAGACGTCCGTCCATTTTAAGCAAATGTATTAGTAGTAGCATTTGTGCGAGAGAGAAGCCACCGTTACCAGTCTCAATGTCAGTATCGGGGCCCTCATATATCTGGTTGTTAAACGACACCGTCCCGATGCTCTCGTAGTGGCCGTACTTGTTGTCGTCCTTGACCCAGTCCGTCGTGTAGCAATGCACCAGCTCGTTCAGATGCGGCCACTGCTCCAAATTCTCATCAAACTACGAAACAAAGAACGCATTGACGTCGGAATAATTCAATTTTTCTTTTTCTTTTTTCTAAAATCGGAAACAAAATCCCCCGACATTGTCGCAAATTTACCTTGTTCAGCCATTTCGTGGTGGCGGGGGTGGAGTCCCGCCGGTGCCGGAGTTGCAGCATTTCAGATCTAGGGTTTAGTCGCTTGGCCTCCTCTGTGGCTCTCGGCTTCTTCTTTTTTTTGGTTTTTTGGTTAGTTTGTTTGTAATCGAAGAAGAAGAAGAGAAAGAGGATGTTCAACGGGGACTATAATGGCAGTAGGTTCACAGACTTTGCGTATTTGGTAGATCTAAAGCAAAATCAAAGCTAACCAAAATTATATAAAAATTAGTCACAGAGAGAGACAGAGAGAGCACAGTGGGGGAGAGTAGATAGAGCGTCAAAATGGAGTCCAAAGTGAGAAAAAGCCAAAGAGGGGAGCTTATACCCTTTAGCCTTAATAGTGGAAGTGGGGGAAGAGTAGAGGTGTCGAGGGGTCTTTTCGTATCGGACCCATGTCGCTCGGGTAATGCGTTGGTTACAAACTTTTAAAATTTGTACTTTTTTGCTTTTTTTCGCTTCTAAGAAAAGCAATTAAATTAAAATAAATTATATTTTTTGCTTTTGAGGTTTTGCCTTGCCTTTTTGTTTTTCAATTGCCCCTGGCGCTATCGCATGAAGTGAAAGCTCCTATTTCTTCGACAACAACGAGGTTTTAATTTAGTTAATTAAAAGCATTAATTAGGGGTTGGTTTGAAAATACGCAATACCCCTTTTTTTTTAACAGATCCTCTCTCTGTTAGTTATAATAGAAATATATTTTTTTTTTTTTTTATTTTTTGATGAAATAAAAATATCATTTTAATATAATTAATTAGATATTCTTCACTTCATCCAAAAAATAACTCAATCAGCTAAGACTGTGCCTAATGAAGCGGATGTCACAAGTTCGAATCTCTTTTCTTCTTTTATGCGAATATGTCAAAAAAAATAAACTGGAGATGATTCTAATTCACTTATTTTTATATTGTTTTTGAGAAAGTCCACATACTCATTAAATTACCGCTCAATTGACAATGTTCTCTTAAATTTTCAATTGTAACAATATCTCATCTCAAACTGTCAAAAATTGTCAATGTTTCCCTAATGATGAAATTATCCTTAATAAAATAAAATCAAAAATACTAAAACTTCTTGAAAAAACCTAAAACTAACAAAAATAATAATTATTATTTTAAAATAAAACTTTTGTTTTAAAAAAATTTCGTTTTAAAAAAATATATTATTATTTTTAAATTAAAATTTTTTTGTTTTGTAAAAAAATAATAATAATTTATAGGGGTATTTTTGTCTTATTGAGAAATCTTTCTATATAGTGTCATTTTTATCTCTTTGTTAGTCTTGGGGGAACATTAACAATGTTTTAGTAGTTTAGGGAACATTATCACAACTGAAAGTTTGAGTGGATATTGATAATTGGGTGGTAGTTTGAGCGGGTATGTAGACTTTACCATATTGTTTTTTATTATTTGTTATTATATTTAAAATTGTGAATATTGAAGAAAAAAAAATTGAAATTGTACGGATAGTTTAGAAAATATAAAATAAAATTAGAAAAAAATGTATGGGAATTAAATTGAATATATTTAAAATAAATAAGTAAAAAAGACTATGACAAGTCTTCTTCTTCCTTGATCATAACCCCGTAATCATTCTCGATGCTAAGAAGAAAAGCTACCTTCTGGCTGTTCGTCCCTATTCGTAGTGCCCCGATCTTCTATAACCATATCTCATCTCGTTCCATCCCTGCGTACTCATCAGCCACTTGAGTCATGTGTTCTGATATCCTCTACTTCCTTGCCGAGCTAAGGCAAAGGTTGTGTTTGCACCGATTGCGCATCAATGTGTATAGCAAAATCATGTGTCTGTAACACGGTGACAGATAAGCTCACTCCTCCATACCCATCTNCATGAAAAACAAAAAGGCAAGGCATAAAAGATTTCTAATAGTGTCACAACAACGAGGTTTTGCCTTGCCTTGCCTTATTGAGAAATCTTTCTATATAGTGTCATTTTTATCTCTTTGTTAGTCTTGGGAGAACATTAACAATGTTTTAGTAGTTTAGGGAACATTATCACAACTGAAAGTTTAGGTGGATATTGATAATTGGGTGATAATTTGAGCGGGTATGTAGACTTTACCATATTGTTTTTTATTATTTGTTATTATATTTAAAATTGTGAATATTGAAGAAAAAAAAATTGAAATTGTACGTGTTTGGATAGTTTAGAGAATATAAAATAAAATTAGAAAAAAATGTATGGGAATTAAATTGAATATATTTAAAATAAATAAGCAAAAAAGACTATGACAAGTCTTCTTCTTCCTTGATCATAACCCCGTAATCATTCTCGATGCTAAGAAGAAAAGCTACCTTCTGGCTGTTCGTCCCTATTCGTAGTGCCCCGATCTTCTATAACCATATCTCATCTCGTTCCATCCCTGCGTACTCATCAGCCACTTGAGTCATGTGTTCTGATATCCTCTGCTTCCTTGCCGAGCTAAGGCAAAGGTTGTGTTTGCACCGATTGCGCATCAATGTGTAGAGCAAAATCATGTGTCTGTAACACAAGATTGTTACTAAGCCTGCACCTTAGCAATCAAGACATACCATTCAAATGATCATAACTTTATCATATGCTCCAGTCTCTTGCTATTCAAACCTACTAATATCATAACCTATTCTTAGATCATTTTTAATGGTTGACAAAACCGAATGCTCTAATTCCATATTGTATTAGAGATTACTATAGTCATAAATATCCAATGACATCGTCAATTATAGACTTAAAGCTTCTAAAAATATTCTAAATACTTGCCACACCTGATACTATGACACATTCACTGGATAACAAATTTTCTTACTGCCCGCTAAACTACAATTACTACGTAAGTCTGTGACTTAGTAAGCAAATATCATAATTGAGTATGCAATTAGCCTTTAAGTAATAGTTTACAACTTGAGAAGGTAGACGTGGGTTTTCACAAATATAACATGTATTATCTCTGTTACTATGCCATAAAAATGTGGTTTAATTTAATGAAATACTATGACAAAATTTCAATAACAAACACTGATATTTAATGCAGATAAATCATGTTATAAAGTATATATAGTTAATCATACCTATCCTCCATATAGTCTATCCAAGCCCTTAACTCCTTGGTATGGTTGTTGTTGTCCCGAGAAACTTGTAATAAGATACCAGCGCCCCGAGTATCATATGCATACCGTCCACTCACTAGTATCCCAACCAAATCCAATTTTTTGTGGCCCACACTACTAATGACATTCATCTATAGTAACCACCACTCAAACATAATTGCATCGATTACAAATTACCATTAGATCCAAGGTCAAATATAAACAATAAATATATATTGCTCATTGGGAGTAAGCTTATGGCAATTATACCGCGCGTAACAGTGTACAATATCATACGACGCAAATATTGTTCATTTAGTTAAACATTTATTCATTTTATAAAAAGTAAAAGGCTTATAACATATTATTAAAAATTTATTCTCAATCCACTAACATATCGCATGTTTTTTTTTTTTTTTAAAGTAGTTGTACGTATTTACTTACCTTATCCATTCATCCTTAGATTTTGACATCTCAATCTCCCGCTACTACAAAACATAGTATAACATTATACAAAGTACTTTGAGAATCCTATTGCATGTGTGGAACGCTAGACCATCATTAAAAAACCTTAATTATCCATTTGTACGAACTGTCGAACGTTCAACATTGATATCAAATATTCAGTATATGATAGTCAAACGTTCGACCCAATGCCAATGCCATGGAATGTTTGATGGGCATCATAATGCATGCAAAATTGTAAAATTCTTATCTAACACATATCATACCTAAACCAAAACTTCTAATAAATCAATAAAAACATGTTAAATCATTTAAAGTATCAACGTGAGAATCTTGAAACAAGAGTTAGCTCATATTTTTTTGAAAAATCATAGTCTTTTAGGAGGAATAAATTATAAATGCATCTTGCAATATTTAAGACTCGTAAAAATCATGGTTCATCATATGGATAGAGTGCATACAACATGAAAAACGAGTATGGTTCAAGGTTTTACCTTAATGAAGATGGATTAACACCAAAACACATATTTCTCTCTCTAAAATCTCATTGTATCTTTAGATTTAGGGTGGGTAAAGTGCATGGGGCTAAGTTTGATCTAAAGGGTCGTGAGATGGGGTTTATATAGGAATGGGTGGATGGATAAGGCTAAGCCTGAATGAGGCAGCTAATAGGTTAAATTTGCCTTTTAGGTTCATCAAACTTTTGGTATATATCTTCCAATGTTCGATGTACTGTTATACTAACGGTTCTAGGATTTCCATCGAACCTCGATGGTTCATTGTCAAACGTGAGGGAATAAGGTTTCACTGGACATTCTAGGTACTCTTGAATGTTCGATCACAAACAATTTAAAATTAATATTTTGAAAAAAAAAAAATTAAACCATTTTACATAGTGGTTGTTTATAAAAAAAAATGACTAATATGGATACATACATTTCTTTTTATTACTTATTCAGGTATCACATATAAAAGTTTGACTCTATGATCACAAAGATGTTTATAATGGATTTGACCTTGGATCTAATGGTTGCTTCATGATCGGTACAACCATGTTTGATTGGTGGTCATTATAGATGGACATTATTACAGGCGTCAGCCACCCCATGTCAAACTCGGTCAAGCTGCTAGTGATTGACGGTATGTGGTAATATCTTATTATTTTTGTTTGGATTTTATTGACGATGCTAATGATGGTAATGAATATATTATTTTGGTTTTTTGTTATTTTTATACATTTATTGTATGCGAAGAATATGTGGTGGTGTCTTTTGGCTCAGGCAGCAGTGTTCGGTTGGGCGATGGCACGCTAGTTGGGCAATGGTGGAACTTCTAACGTGGCAAGGGTGGAAGATGAAGAGTTTTTTTTTTTTTTTTTTGGGAAAAACTTCATAAATGATCCCTTAACTATAATACGTGTCCCCAAGGGTTAGATCAATCGGCTGTGAACCACGCCTTATGAAGTGGAGGTCACAAGTTCGAATCCCCCCTTCCCTTGTGTGGACATGTCAAAAAAAAAAACAACTATAATACGTTTAGAGAAGACTCTCAAAATTTCAAAAACTCTCAATTTCACCCCTCGAACTTTCAATTTGATGCAATCTACCACCTCCATCAATTTTTATGTCAACCCCTAACGAAAACAATTAAAAGACCAAACTACCATTGACTTTTTATATTTTTTTAAATAAATTTATTTAAAAATAAAAAATAAAATTAGGTATTGAATTTTCAATTGTTTTCAATTGTTCCCTTATGTTAGGATTTTCTATTAAATCTTGTCAAAATTCTCAATATATATATATTATAAAAAATAAAAAGTATTGGAAATATATATTTTTTAATAAAAAAATAAATTCATGAATCTTTACAATTATTTTATTTTAAAAAGCATGGGTACTTTGAGAATTTTGACGAAAAATGCTGATGGAATGAAGCATTTGAGGTGTGATTTGTGTTGACGCATTGACTCAATGATTAATCTAAAAAAATTCTTTAAAATAATGAGTAATTCTAGATGAGAAGTACATAGCAGTTTTGGCAAGAGGGGAATTGTTCAGAAAATGTGACATTGACAATAATTAGCAGCCGTTGAAAAAGACAATATCGTTATGTATTATTGTTTTGTTGTCGCTTAAAAATGTCAATTATATAAAACTAGATAGATTTATAATTATCGAAAGAAACCAAAATATGCGTCTTCCATAGGAAATGCAAGAACACAGAGGTAGTTTGAAACCCTAGGGCAGAAGTATCAGTTTTCCAAGCTATAGCTATGGGAGTATTGAGCACGATGAATCAAGAGACGCAAATGGCAGATGACTTGGCTCGGATGTGGGTGAGTCTCTCTTTGTCGAAAGTGGAGGGCGATGAATTGGAGATCAAAAACCAGGCGTGGGCATAATGGACCATTCGTGGGAAAACCTGTGTGGTTGGAAATTTAATTGCTGACCACTTGGTGAGCAAGGAGGTCATCAGAACCACCCTACTTTGTGGTTGGAAGCCATCAAGAACACCCTCCCTCAAGGTGCTAGGAGACAACCTAATCTTGGTGGACTTTGAGAATGAACGTGACAAGGAAAGAGTGTTGGAGGGAAGACCATGGGTCTTTGAGGGGAGCCTGTTTGCAGTGGAGGACTACGACGGTTTAAGGCCCTCAGCACAGATTCAATTCAATAGAGTAACGTTTTGGGTTCGAATGCTCAGCCTCCCACTGGCCTATATGAGCTTGGCAATTGAACAACAAATTGGGTCTTTGATAGGTCATGTTGAGGAGGTAGATGTGGATGATGGAGGAATGGTTCGGCGCGAATAACTACGGGTTAAGGTCAATCTTGATCTGCATAAGCCGCTGATGAGAGGGAGGATCCTGAGGATAAATGAGTCTTCCATGTTGATTGGTTTTCAATATGAAAGACTTCCAAAGTTTTGTTTTTGTTATGGTGTGATCAAACATGGGATAACTGGTTGTGCAAAAAGCAATAGGGCAAGGAAACAAAACGCCCCCACTGAATTTGTGTGATGACCCCGACGGACAAATCAATTAACTAGTAATTGATCCCTCGGCTCGCCATCCCAGCCCTGTCCCTCATAGAACAAGACTTCCGGAAATTCACTTTTCTCGTTGTAACAAGAAAATTGCAGCAGAAGACTTTACTAAGACTATGGGAAGAGACAGTAAATGAAACATTACACAGTAAATACCCGAGATAAAATACTACGTCACCATAATATCATAAACTGTCATCAAATGTACTGGTCATTAGACCATCATCAAGAAAAGAGATACAACCCAAAATAACATAACATCAACATAGTTCTCAAAATGATCAACAGATCACAGCCTAGACTTAAGCTTAAGCAAAGCTAATAATATCAAGATCTCTATCATGTCTGCACAAGTAAATCCTCCAGTCTCCCACATCGAACGCAACTAAACAGGATCTATATCTTCAAAGATCACACAGATCAAGTCCTGAGCTAACACCCAAGTTTGCTCCGACGACATCCTCTTCTAAAGCGGCTAAACCGTATAACAATTGTAATGAGAGATAAAACATAAAAGAAAATGGTAAATCTAAGACTTAGTGATTCTTAACACAAATAATGCATATGTCAGTTTAGTAACGAACTCAGATGTTTAATAAATAAGAGCAGTTCCATCATGACAGCTCATATTATGTGTGATATATATAACATATGCATACGATGTGAGTAACAATTATAGCTCAACAGTATGATCTACTCAAGATATTACCTCTTCTTAGCATGGTTGACACTGTTCCGAGGGACCTATAGTACAATGCCAGCTATTGCATAACATACTGTACGTAACATTAGCGGCACGACCGAGTCCGACCTTGGGTGGTCCACACCGACTAATGACGTCCGTCCTACAGTGACCGAACCATTGTGAATGGTTGCACCGTGGTCACGAAACCAATGAATCCAACGCCCTCATATAATATATACATTTGACCATAAAGCTAACATGTATAGTAAGTGTATGGCCATTACTACCGCACGTACCGGTATACTATGTCATACGATGCGAATTATCTTGTCTGTATTTTACATGCATATCATTTTACAAATCTCACTTGGTTAACATGTTTAGTACAACGTTTTTCTTAAAATGCTAGATTTCATATGCAAAACGTATAAACTGTGAGAGTTGTAAAATATGCATGTTTTTTCGATATACAAAATAGATGTGCAGTGCATGGAAAATAGCAACAAACATTATGTGAGTTAAAACTCACCTGGATCGAAAGCGTCTCTGAGTATTCCGAAAGATCCAGGTTCTTCAAATTTGTGGAAAACATTCTATTAGTCTTAATTATACTAAAACAACTCTAGAGTAAGGAAAACATGAGCTATAGGACGGCTGGTGAAAATAGGGTTTCCTTAACACACACTGATCGTACGTCCGAGTTCGGGGCCGTACGTCCACCATGTCATGACGGGCCATACGTCCGGTCACGATACCGTATGTCCGCTCTGAGGGTTTTTAAGGAGAACCTCATTTTCTCTCCACTGTCCGCCTATTCTCTGACTCTTAGGGCTACTAGAAATACCATAAAGCCTCCTAACCTAGATTATAACCTCCATGTAACGTAATAACGCTAAGTTAATAAAACGATAACCTAAGCAATATTCAAAGCATATCTAAGCTAACAACTACAACCAAACAGAAATCGACCAGCATAATGACATATTTAAAAGCTAAGGATCGAACGTTACCTCCTTGAAACAAAACTGCAAGAGTTTCGCCTCACAAACGTTCCGAAAACACACAAACACTCCACCAACGCTTATAAAACACTCACAAAGCACACTCAAAATAGTCTGGCTTGTTAGAGGTGTTGTTTAACACTGAGGAGGTCAAGGCCATAATGTCCATTCCGTTCAGCAATACAAATCCAAGCGATGCAATAATTTGGCGGGGTACTGTCAATGGAATATTCACTGTATAATCAGCTTACCATATGGTCAAAGAAAGGGAAAAGTAGCTGCAGGCAGAAGGCTCATGTAGAGGGGCGTCCACCAAGTTGTGGGGTTCCTTGTGGGAACTGAAGATACCCAATGCTGAAAAGAATTTCCTTTGGAGAGCATGTCAAGAGATTCTCCCAACTAAGGCCAACCTGTGCAAAAGAAAGATCATCTCTGATGCTAGGTGCCCCATTTGTGAACTGGATGAGGAGACAAGATTTCATATTTTGTGGGATTGTCCATCGGCCAAGGACGTATGGGGAGGGAGCCTGAAAAAATTCCAGAAGTGCGCGATTAATGGCTGCTCGTTTGGTGAGGTGGTGGATTTTCTACACAAAAACTATGAGGAGGAAGAGCTAAACCTTTTTACTGGGATTGTGAGGAGAATATGGGTTAGGTGGAATGAACTCGTACATGAGGGTAAGTTTCTCCATCCAAATAAGTTACTTCAGCAGGCACAGGAATCTCTAGTGGAATTTATGGAGGCAAACGTTAAAGTCCAACACCCACTGTCAAACAATGAAGGCACACATAAGTGGACAACTCTAGCTCTGGGTCACGTTAAATTGAACTGGGATACAGCTATAAGTTCTCAACGAGGTTTGGTTGGCTTGGGGGTAGTGGTTTCGGATCATGGGGGTGTTGTTTTGGCTGTTCGTAGCAGGGTCCAGGATGGTTTTTTTGAACCATTAGTGGTGGAGGCTTGGGCTGCGGGACAGGCAGTCCAATTTGGGAAGGAGTTGGGCTTGCGTCAGATTGTCTTGGAAGGAGATTCCATGCTTGTGGTGGATGCAGTTAACACTGAAGGGACCAATGATAGTAAAATTGGTCATTTGGTGAAGGACATACAAATAAAGCTATATGACTTCGCCCAATGGACAGTTTAGGGAGTACGTAGAATGACGAATAGGGCAACACATTTTGTTGCTTAGTTGGCTGTAAGAGAATGCCTAGGGGGAACCTGGCGGATTGATTATCCTGATTGTATTCATGCAATTATTATGAAGGAGAAATTTCCTCCTCCATTTGATTAATTTATAAAAAGAGTATCTGATTTCTCTCTCTTACACTTTCCAAATTTTCATTTCAAAAGTTAATTCCTAAATGATATATCACTATTTCATGAGATAAAAATGTGTAACCAATTAGTGACACATCATTTGGGAACCAATTTTATAACAAAAATTTAAGATATTTAAACATTTATCATATTAGATACTTAATTCTCGTTCTACTCTCATCTTATTGAGTTGGCGAGGACACTTTCCATCAAATCCTCACAATTTTTTTTTTCGTTTTCATTTTTAATTAAGCCTGGCTGATGGACTCTAATTTACTTGTACATTATTCTAAATAATAGGGAAAAATATAAAATGGCCTCCCAAACTATCAAACATTTGTAATTTAGCCTCCCAAAGTTTCAATTGGTATAAAGTATCCCCCCAAACTACCAACCCCTTATATAATGAATGGCCCTCTTCGTTAGATGAAACTATTAAAATGGATAGAAAACCCAAAACGATGTCGTTTTGGGATGCAGAGTTACTAAAATGCCCTTGTTAGAATTAAAAATAAAATTTTTAAAAAACCCTATAAAATGGCGCCGTTTTGGGTTTTCCTGAAAAATACCCTTCTTCCCCGTGTTCTTTCCCACTGCATCCCTTCTTCTGCCCAACGACAAGTTTCTTCTTTAGGGTTTGAATCCCAGCGAAATCTCCCACCAATCCCAGCAAAGACCACGCCCTGTTTCAACAGGATTGACGCCATCATGTCCCGAGGTAGCTCCATCCAGTTGCGGAACTCGCCAGTGGAGTAAGGAGGATGGTCCATCGCGAGATTTTCTTGAAAAGGTTGGAATTTTCCAGGAAATCAAGTCATGGGGTTTGATAGTTTGTGTTGGGGGGGGGGGGGGTTGAATTAAAAGATGAAAAGATGAATTGTTGTTTCGTTTCCTGCTCATGAATTGTAAAAGGTTTGCTCATTTCCAATTAGTACTATTCCACTTCCCCAAAATAAACATAATGATCTACAATTAACGTGCAAATCTTAGAGAGGGTGATGACCTAGGTAAATCAATTGTTGTTGTGATTCTTAGAATTCTGCGATCGAGATGGGGTTCTGCAGTGGGAAAGAACACCAGAGGGGAAGAAGGGTGATTTTGAGGGAAACCCAAAACGACGCCGTTTTATAGGGATTTTTTTTAATTTTATTTTTAATTCTAACGAAGGCATTCTAGTAACTCTGCATCCCAAAACGACATCGTTTTGGGTTTTTCATCTATTTTAACAGTTTTATCTAATGAAAAGGGTCATTTTATAAGGGATTGATAGTTTGTGGGCTACTTTATACCAATTGAAACTTTAGGGAGCTAAATTACAAATGACTAGTAGTTTGGAGGGCCATTTTATATTTTTCCCTAAATAATATATTATTATTATTATTACTATGACACCACTAGATATGTGTTGTTCAAGTGTGATTGGGCGGACATAAGAAGGGATAAGGGCTACAAGGAGGACCAGTATGGGTTCACGCTTGTGAATTTTAAAAACCTGATACACACGGGAGAACAAATTACTGATGAGCCGTATGTGTTATCTTCACAAGTGTCACAGGTATTTTATGTCTTCGATGAAAGGCACCCAGATTGGTCTTGTGTTGTTAGGACTAAACCTCGAAACGTGTATGACATTGGTGAGGGTGAAGGCAATGATGATTCATGTGACAACTACCATGAGAGTGAGCCGTTTAACATGAACATTAGTCATGATCCAAACGATGTTGTTGAATGTTGTAGAAATGACATACCTCCAATCGACATTCCCATACCCTCCAAACGACGTACCTCCAAACGACGTACCTCCAAATGTCATACTTCCAAACGGCCTACCTCCAAATGACATGGGTATGAGTTTCTTAAAAATAATTATTATAATTAATGTTTATAATTACAATACTTGTNTGCTTACTCCTGTTAAGGCTACAAAGAAAGGAAGACCACGTGTCCTACGAATGGTCCCAGTTATAGAAAAAGTGACCAAAAAGTCAAAAGGTAAGGTCCCAGTTATAGGAAAAGTGACTAAAAAGTCGCAAGGTAAGAAATCTCAAGGAAGACATAAGCAACAAAGCGACAACACTGCCAACAAAAAGGGGAAAAAAAAGAAGGTACATAATCCATCTCTTTTACTTAAAAATCAACCATTTTCTTAATTGTAGAATTCACACAAATATTTATTATTGTAGAATTCCAAAGCAACACAAGATGATCTCAATACTTCTCAAACTTCATTGCCTCATACAACACAGGTGATTTGTATGATGATTTACCTGATTTTAGGTGCATATATCATTTGCTCAAATATAATTTTTAATTTGTTTAATTTATTATGTAGGGTTCCATCAATGTGGCAGCAACAATGGTTGATCCAATTTTTGAGTTGTCAAAATTGATCAGCCAACACAAATATGAAGAAGCCTTCGTTGCAGCCTTTCGAATATGTGATGTGTCTATTGTATACAGGCTATGCTCTCAAGTTTATAAATTGATCATGTTATCTAAGTTATTAAAGTTTTATATTTAGAAGTAGTTGCCTTAATTTTTTTTTTTTCATATTTTTTTTCCTTATTTAGGTTGATCTACATCATATATTGTCTATGTATCATCTTCCTTTGAGCCAAGTAGTATTGCTTCACCTTTTGCGACATTTAACCTACGGTATCAATCTCAACATGCCCCACACATTTGGTTGGATGAAAAGCGTCGCCAATGCTATAATCCCAACAGACCCAATGATTGCAATGCATGTGCAGCCCATCTTCAATGAAGTTTATGCAGTTCTCAACCATCGACAATACTTGCCTACAATTACTGGTGATGAGCTTTCAAGTATCCGCTCTCTGATACATATCATTACATCCAAGAGCATGTAAAATTTAATATAGTTTATGCCTTTGATGTTGGCATATTTTTTTGGGAATTGTCATGTAACTAACTTTTTGAGAAATTATCATGTGACTTTGTATTTTTGAGAAATTGTCGTGTAATGTTATTGCAGAAAGAGGCCAACCACATGTTTATACATAACAAAAAGTCTTCACAGAATTGGTGAATTGGTGTTGATGTGCACTTGCACTAAGGCCTACACTTTCCTTATTACTCATTTAGGTTTGTCACTTGTTGATGTACACTTGTTCAAAATGCATGTATTACTCATTTAGGTTTTTGTCCATTTTGACCCGAAATTGTGCAATCATATGGTCAGAATAGATGAAATACAACAACCCATAAGCTTGAAACAAAAAATGTAAAAATTGTTAGGTCTACAATAATCTTCTCCCCAACATCTAGCTAAACCAATTAATTACATCAAAAAAAAAAAAATTGTTTGTCCTAGCTACTACAATATTGCTAGTCGAGAAGTGAGAGATAAGCAGCTTGGCACCGAGTGCTTCCACTCTTGCTACGTCTTTGTAAGGACATCCCTATATATAGAATGTGGAATGAACCAACAAATACAACTTTTAAGCTATTTGAGAGGCCAAAAGACCTGCATGAGAGAGCATATGTAAACAAAGATTAGCTTTTCATTTCTACCATGGGTTGTCAAAGAAAGGAAAACCAGTTATATTTATCCTAGTCATTGATACAATGATTTTTTTTTTTTTCATCTCGTAAAATATTGTAATCCTCACAAGGTTCAACTTGCTAAAGTGAAAAAAGAATTATGATAACAAAATGATCAAGTCCAATAACCTAACATTTTTTTTTTTTGATAAGTTAGTCCAATAACCTAACATTAAGAGGATACGAATTGAATTTTGTGGCGCCAAACATATCAAGATAGCAAGGAGCAAAGAGATGAAGAAGCTCATCTTTTTGGATAGAAACAATTAAAAAGAAAAAAAAAAGTGTCTTAAAAGAAAGGAAGCATTTGAGAGTAACTAGTAAAATCAAGAAAATTGCCCGACAAGCCCCAAGCCCCAAGCCAGCAACAAAAGTTCACAACCTTTGTCAAAACACTGAAGTACATTCCCCAGGAACGGCTATGATGACCCTGTCAAAGAGATAAGAGATGCATACACACCCATAAACATCTAAAGTAATTAACCCGATAAACCATGACATTTCCACCCACAAAAGATAATTCTATCTCATTCATTGTATTCAGCATTCAATCAAGTTGATTCTTCAAACAGAAAATAAATTGCATTGACCATGGGTTAAGAGATTCTTCAATCTCATTACAATTCATATGAAAATTCCAAGCAAATAATATGAAATAAACTGTTTCATTTACAACAAGATGACAGTGCAAGAACAGAAATTCTTCAAAGGACAGAAATTTAAACCCTCAATTATTCAATGCTTCGAAATTTCACCATGAAATTCAAACCAAAATCTATTTTTCTCGAGCATGAACAAACACAGCCTCAACCAACGAAAAAAGAAATAAAAACCCATACCCAATAATATTCAAAAAAAGCAGCCAAATAGTGTTCAAAAATCTAAATACACAATTGTAGAAGCCAAAAGTGCTCAAAAAGCCCTAGATTTTGAACGTGGAGGAGACAGAGGGATTACTCACCGCCGGTGAAGGAGAGAGAGAGACAGGAGTGAGGGAGATAGGAGCTTCGCCGGAGTGAGAGAGACAGTGGACGGAGTGAGAGAGTGATAGACGCCGGAGGAGATAGGGTGAGCGCCGGAGGAGAGAAAGGGGTGATTCCAGGAGGGAGAGCGAGGGACTGATTCCGGGAGGGAGAGCGAGGGACTGATAGACGCCGGTGGCCGAATAACTCGCCGGAGAAGAGAGGGTGAGCGCCGGAGGAGAGAGGGGTGATTCCAGGAGGGAGAGAAAGGGACTGAGAGGGGTGATTTTAGGGAATCGACTGATTTGGGGAAAATAGGATTTTTGTTTTTTTTTTAAATGCCATAATGCCATGTAGGATAGGAATTTGCCAGGTAGGAAAGAAGTTGGACTTAAGTTGGGTTTTAGTTGTGCCTATAACATTTTCTATTCCTAAATGATATATCACTATTTCATGAGATAAAAATGTGTAACCAAATAGTGACACATCATTTAGGAACCAATTTTATAACAAAAATTTAAGATATTTAAACATTTATCATATTAGATACTTAATTCTCATTCTACTATCATCTTATTGAGTTGGCGAGGACACTCTCTATCAAATCCTCACAATTTTTTTTTTTCTTTTTCATTTTTAATTAAGCCTGGCTGATGGACTCTAATATACTTGTACATTATTCTAAATAATAGGGAAAAATATAAAATAGCCCCCCAAACTATGAGACATTTGTAATTTAACCTCCTAAAGTTTCAATTGGTATAAAGTAGCCTCCCAAACTACCAACCCCTTATACAATGAATGGCCCTCTCCATTAGATGAAACTATTAAAATGGATGAAAAACCCAAAACGACGTCATTTTGGGATGCAGAGTTACTAAAATGCCCTTGTTAGAATTAAAAATAAATTTTTTAAAAAACCTTATAAAACGGCACCATTTTGGATTTTCCTAAAAAATACCCTTCTTCCCCGTGTTCTTTCCCACTGCATCCCTTCTTCTGCCCAACGACAAGTTTCTTCTTTAGGGTTTGAATCCCAGCGAAATCTCCCACCAATCCCAGCAAAGACCACGCCCTGTTTCAACAGGATTGACGCCATCATGTCCCGAGGTAGCTCCATCCAGTTGCGGAACTCGCCAGTGGAGTAAGGAGGATGGTCCATCGCGAGATTTTCTTGAAAAGGTTGGAATTTTCCAGGAAATCAAGTCATGGGGTTTGATAGTTTGTGTTGGGGGGGGGGGGGGTTGAATTAAAAGATGAAAAGATGAATTGTTGTTTCGTTTCCTGCTCGTGAATTGTAAAAGGTTTGCTCATTTCCAATTAGTACTATTCCACTTCCCCAAAATAAACATAATGATCTACAATTAATGTGCAAATCTTAGAGAGGGTGATGACCTAGGTAAATCAATTGTTGTTGTGATTCTTAGAATTCTGCGACCAAGATGGGGTTCTGCAGTGGGAAAGAACACCAGGGGGGGAAGAAGGGGGATTTTGAGGGAAACCCAAAACGACGCCGTTTTATGGGGATTTTTTTTAATTTTATTTTTAGTTCTAACAAAGGTATTTTAGTAACTCTGCATTCTAAAACGACATCGTTTTGGGTTTATCATCCATTTTAATAGTTTTATCTAATGAAAAGGGTCATTTTATAAGGGGTTGATAATTTGGGAGCTATTTTATACTAATTAAAACTTTAAAAGACTAAATTACAAATGACTGATAATTTGAAAGGCCATTTTATATTTCTTCCTAAATAATATGTAAACCTTTTTTTTTTATCCATGTAAACGGCAGTTGGTGACCCTTTATTTGGGTACTTTTGTATCCAACCACTTCCTGACGACAAGTACGTTTTAGTCGTTTTAGTTTTTTTTAGTTTTTTTATTTTTTTTGGCGCTGCTGGTATATATATAAGGCGACCGCGTAGATCCGTCTCATGATCTCATAATCTCATCTCGCTCATAGTCATACCCATCACGCGTTCTGAGCCCTCTCTGTAATTGCGATCGCTCTCTTGCCGATCACTCTCTTGCCGATTACGTTCGTTTTGGGCTTTCTCTTATTTCGATCGCGATCTCCATCTGTGAAACCCTGAAGATGAATGAGGGGGTTGTTATTTCGAAGAGGCGCAAGTTCTCTGATCTCTCGAATTTCGATAGCTTTGAATATATTTGTGAATCTCAGAAGATGAATGAGGAGGTTGTGTTTGGGAAGAGGCGCAAGGGTGACAACGACACCGACGTGGGAGCGAGCGCCTCATACACGGAACTGGTGGATCAGCTTGCCGCTATCCAGGCCAGCATGTCCGCTACTAAAAGCCGAGAAGTGCTTCTCGCCCTCCAGCGTCAACTGACGGCCATCCGCGAGCGCGTCTTGTACCTGATCAACACCGCCCCTCACTGATCATCAATTTCCTCTACCACTTTCTCGGGCCTAACTCCGTGGTTCTTTGGGGGAGGTTTTGATTTGATGATTGATGTTTGCTTTCTCCGATTTTCTATGATTTTTTCTCTGATGAGTGAAACCCTAGAATTTTAGGGTTTGGGTCCCTTTTTTATTGATCTTTTTCAAATTTTTTGATCTTGATCCTTTTTATTGATATTTTCATGTTTAATAGATTTTTTTTCTCGGATGAGTGAAACCCTAGATTTTTTTAGGGTTCGGATCCTTATCTCTCTCTCTCTCTCTCTCTCTCAGAATTCTTTGATTTTTTCTCGGATGAGTGAAGAAGCCCTAGAATTTTAGGGTTTGTCTTTTTTTTTTTTTAGTTTGATATTTGTCATCTTTAAGCTCACTAGTTTTGTGCTTCCCCCCTGTTTACATTTCATCCATTCGTTTTGCTGGCCATGCTGACTGATGAGGGCATGCCTTTGGTCTTTGTCGACTTCTTTGAGAGTAACATAATTTTGTTTTGTTTTTGTCTTTTCGACATGCTCTCTATGGTCAATTACACGAGGATGACAGCTCTGTTTCATGCTGAGGCCATAATATAGGTTTTGTTATATTTTTTTTCCAAGAGAAGGGGTGCCTTTGGTCAGTGAGGACTTCTTAGACCATAACACAACTATACTTTCTTTCCTTACAAATTGTTTTTCTTCGGCTGGTTTACTCACAAATGCTTTTAATAACTTAGTTTGACTACTACTGCACTAGTTTACCAGAACTAGTATTTTTCATTACTTGGTTTTCAAATACTTTGTAAATGCAATTACATGGCAATACTCATTTTCATTAATACTTTCTATTTGATGTGCTTTCTATGGTCAACAGGTCAAGTACACGAGGATCACAACTCTATTTCAAATTGAGGCCAATTCTGGGCACAGCCACTCCTCTTTTTGAATTGGTTTTGTTATGTTTTTTTCAAAGCTTTTTTGCTGTGGGATGCTTGCTGTGCTTGCCCTTACTAGTTTTTGAATTGGTTTTGTTATGTTATTTCCTAAGTTTTTTGGTTGTGGGATGCTTTGCTTTGCTTGGCTTACTAGTTTTGTGCTTTCATTTCATTCTGTCTTGTTGCTGGCCAAGCTTGACTGAGGGTGGGGGGAACAATGTTCTTGGCTGGGAATCTATTTCTGTGTGTGTGCGTGAGGGGATGCCTTTGGGCAATGATGATTTCTTGGATAATTATTCATTTTTTTTCCGCTACAACTTGTTTTTTTTTCGTGATTGATTTACAAATGCTTAGGAGCATCTGTGTTGTGTCATATGCTTAGGAGAATTTCTATGATTTTTTCTCGGAGTGAAACTCTAGAATATTTTAGGGTTTGGGTCCTTTTTTTTGTTATTGATTTTGTTTTTATTATTATTGATCTTTGTCACATTTCTTAATCCTTGTCATGTTTAATTTCTCAATAATTCTATATTTAGTCATCTGTGTTGGGGTTGTGTTTGTTTGCTGTTGTGCTCTGTATTTTGATTTATGATAGTCATTTGATTTTTTATTTTTTTTTAATTTTTTGGCTGTGTTCTTGGTCGGTTATATGTAAGTGTGGTCAATCATATGTAAGAGTTTGTACTGTGGTTAATTTTAACATGATAGCTGTCAAAAGGTAGATTGGCCCCCTTTCCTGCATAGACTTTTCCTTCCAAGTTTGTATCATAGAGGTCCATCACACAATAGGCTACGACATGGATACATAAGCACTTTTTATAATGTCTTTTGCTGTAGATAACATATTTGTTTGAACACTTTCTAGGAGTATCCCTAATGTGCTCTATGCTAAACAAGGCTGTTAGAACACCACCTTTGCACGCTGAATGTCATATTTTGGCAAGGTACTAATGATTTTATGGTTGGCACAAGTGCTGTTGAGTTTTTGATTGCAGCTGGATCCCAGGATGTGAATGGTTCTGATGATGTTGATATCTCGTGATGGTCATTCAGAAGCTGATGTAGACGAGATGATGCTCTCATGATTCTCAACCCATTATGCTTTTGTTATATTTCATATGATTAGCCTTATTTGGTTTTATATTCTTATGATAACATGACCAATATGCTCTTTGTCTGCCTTAGCAGTGTACTTTTTCATTTTGATATGTATCTACAATACTTATTGTGCNGGGGGGGCGTGTCCATTGCTATTCTGGGTAATACTTGTATTATTCAGTCTGAGATGGCATTGTAGACCAAATAGGAGCAACATTCAGCTCCTCGTTTTGCAACTCTTTCACAAATTTTGACTTGTTTAAACATGCATGTGAAGGGAAAGTTAACAACATTTCATTGTAGCCATTTTTTTAAATAATAATAATAATAATAATTTTTTATTTTAAATTTATGTCAAGAGAATGAGTCCTCCGGAAAGTTTAACATCATTTCGTTGTTGCTTTGGCAAAATGGCTTAGCCATTTTTTTTAATGCAAAATGGCCAGCTACATTTCTTTATTTTATTAACATAAAATAAAGAAGAAATGCCATGTTTCATTCGCTTATCTACATTTCTTCTTTATTTTATTAACATAATCACTTTTTTTAAAAAAAATTATTCAAAGGAAAATCAGACGCATAAACCCATTTCGAAAATTAAACAAACAAATCCAGATAATGGCAAATCACCCACTATCATCAATTGCACACAATATAATTCAGGCAAAACATAAAACAGAAAATTAGAATAAAAAACAGTGTCAACACACTTTGATTAAAGTCTTCTCGAGCAAAAAACAAAAATTTTTAAAATGAGTATGTGTATGAATTCACTTAACTGTTCTTGAACAAGCAAGTCGTCCTTGGGAAGCTATTCCAGATTAGCGTATTTCCTCCATTATATCGGATATTCTCGACTACATTTCAGCATCTTCCTCTTGGGAAGCTAGGAATATCAATAGAACTTTTAACGCACATTATGCGGCACATTGGGCCGCAACCAAATATTTTTCTAGCAGCATTTCGATTTAGCCCCCTTTCCGATATTCATTGGGTAGGATCGTCCTTCCACTGTTGTGGTTTGGTCTTTAGTTTTAGTTGTTTTTTTATATAACTACCCAAAAAAAAAAACTGGTAGGTTAAACTACTTCAGCTGCCATACATAAATAGCCTAAATGATAACAGGAGGCATAATCTTTTTCTCATACAGATCACCGGAAGTACTCACATTTGTTAAAATTTTTATTTTTTTGTCTTCTGTTCTTTTCTGTTCTTATTAAAGCAAGTAAACCAACAAAATAAAATTTCCAAAACACGTTAACAAACCTTTTATTTTAAAAATGCCAATTCCTACGTGCCAAAACAATCTAAAAACTGATTCACTAGACAAGAAGGGGAAACTCATAAAGAAGAAACTCTACTTTCCATAAATATGCCCAAAAAGACATTATAAAAGATAATGGTAAACAATAAGCAGACTTTATAGTTAACTGACCGAGCTGACTCATTGGGCCGGAAAAGTTCGACAAGCCAAGTCAACTGACTGAGTTGCAACACACAAAGAAATACAGCTAAAACAAGCAACATAGGGAAGTGGGGAAGTGAAACCATCGCCTTCTGGGCTGCCGGACCAGGTGGTAGTGGCTGGGTACCAATGTGGGTTGGACCTGAGGCCGATCAGCATAGCTGAGCCAACCAACACTAGAACAACACCAACGAAACCCAGAGGCCGCTAAAAGACTGCATTTTCTGTCTGAAGAGTGTAAAGACTGCATTTTCTGTCTGAAGAGTGTTCTATCCACCACCCAAAACAGGAGACTGCATTTCTTTCTTCCTCCCAGTATAGAGACCTTCCACTGTCACATGCATCCTCCTCGTAATAATACATGGTGCCAGCCAACAAAGGCGTGCCGGAGGGCACTTTATCCTCAGCAGACCCACCCTCTTGATAAAAAACATTCAGCTGCCAAATGATGAGAGAAGACGATAAAGAAAATAAGGCCTGTGTCAAACCAAGTTAGTTAAACTTCAGATCCCTTATGCCTGTCCTGCCAAGTTTTAGGCAAACACCATACACACATTTGAGTTGATTTATTATGAATCAGCACCAATAGAACAAACTAACAAAAAAGAACACAACAATTTACCTAGTGAAAATATGGGATAGAAAAGCATTGTCAAGTATAAACTTCTGCAGTTCATCCATTTGAAGACATGGCTTCCTCGATGCTCCTAATCACATTGCCAAGACCAAGACCATTTTCCAAAGCTTTAACAGCAGCTCGGTGTGCATGTCTATGCCACTTGAGCAGATTGTAAGACTGAAGAACCGACCATCTCGCTTGATTTGACATCTAGACCAGGTGACAATGGTCAAATTAAGGACCAAAATGACAATATTATCAATTCAAGATCATCAAACCAAGTACCCAAGTTAGAGAGTAACCTCAGCTACAGATAATGGGGGTTCCAGAAGAACACTGATACTCCTAAAGAGATTTTCATCGTTCTCTCCACCCTCTGCTTCACCATAAACAAGTGCTTCTGCCGCAATGCCTGCAAAAAGCACCATGCAGTACCTAACCATTGTATCATTCCAAGAATCAGTAATCACTTGAAATGACGAGCACAAAAAAATAAGATAATGAAAAAAAGTAACCATTTCAGATATCGAAGTTTGAAGTGCAATGGGCTGTTTGGTATTTATATTTGTGTAATGGAATAAGTTCTAAAAAATCAAAGGCTTAGAAGGCAAGTTTGGGTTATCATATTCATATATAAGCCCTGAATTCTACACAAACCAGCTAAAAGTATAACCAATTTAAAATTCTACTCAAACCAGCTTTAATTAGGTAAAAATAGCTTCTGCAGACAAGCAAAACATAACTGGTAAGATTTAATTGATTATTCAAGCAACCTTCCCCGTTCAAGTCATACCCACCTGTCAAAAGAAGTTCCATCAAGTCTTCCTTGAGCAAGATCATTGGCCATTTTATCGTCCCAAAACTGAGTTCCTGCCTATAAAATCAGAGTTCAAATGAACCCTCCTTGCTGTGAAAAGAATGCAAATTCATGATACAGCTATATTTATGCGAACATAATTAATTATCAGAATATGCTAAATAAATTCTTTAAAATATTTATGTAATTTTAATTTATAAACTAAATAAATTTATTAGTGAAGATTTGAGGTTCGACCCACCAGCCACCAGGCATAGGAATTGTGGGGAATTATGGTATAATTGGACCAAGGGTATTTTCTTCCGTTTGTAAAAAAATAAAAATTAAAGGTTTTAAACTAATTACTAAATACCGGAATAAAATATTCTGAAAATATCATGAAATTGAACCCAGTACGGCCTAATGTTTGAAAATATATGTCAGACACAGATTGTCCTAAATTGTTAACTAACAGCATGTAAATGAGTGTGACAATAGATTTTCTGAATAAGAGCAGCATTAGTGTGGAACTCAAATAGGTACTATGTTTATAATATTCTAATCCAAAAAAGAAGTGTCAAAATATTTGCTTATTGCTTCATGTAAAAACACAACTTTGTCCTATGAAACACTCTGGGTGATATTTGATTTTTCTTAAAACCATTTACTTTTACTACATGAGTTTGTGAGAAATTTGATTTTTCTTAAAACCATTTGCTTTCACTACATGAGTTTGTGAGAAATTGCATTACATATAAATAAACGGATTCATATTTTCTTAATTTTACTTTGAATAAGAAATAAGAACTTAAAGCGTATAGAGTCTATTCTAGCCTTCTATTATGTCCCTCTTAATATAATAATTAGCAAGTAAAAAGATAACAAAATTCTAGTACATGAATAGTATTTCTTACGAAAATCAAGTCTAAGAGAGCAAATCCAGGGTTTAAAGTTTAAATGTCTAACAGTAAAAGTAGAAAAACCAAGAAAGGGTGTGAGAAAGTCATTCCCATGTGTGCGTGTGAAATGCCAATGAAAAAGAATTAGAGATTGTGATATCGGTAAAATTACCAAGAAGATGAACACAGTGAACAAAGTCCATTAAAAAATGATTTTATTTATTCAATAATACCCAATGTAAAACCGCAACAGTTGCAAGTAAAATTAACACTATAATGTAGGGACAGCCACCAGAAAGAAATTATTTATTCAAGTGCAAGGACAATTTGAGCGACCCTGCATGGACTGCAAGAAGGAAATATTAAAATAAAAAGTTGAAAGAAAATAGTGGATTGTAGAATTTATTCAAACAAGACAATGTTAGTCTTGCTAGTTGCACTCATACATTCATTATCTTTAAGACTTTAACAATTGGGCAGAAGCCACCCCTAAATCCATCCAAGAAATATCCTCCCTATAGGTTGAGAATTAATATTTATTGAACTAAAAACAGTCTGTCCTATCATTCCTATCCATCTACAGGTAAAGCACATCTAACACAATGGGTGCTTCCATAAAAAGAAGCATGCCCATCAAAGAACACTGAGTGAAAAACAAAAAGCAAGGGTGGTATGAGATTGAAATTTCAAACGTGAGACAGTAAAAACAAAAAAAAATAAAACATTCAATTAAAATATGGATATTGAGGAGGTAAAAGTAACTAAAAAATCTCTCACGTACAGATATTCCACTGCAGGGGCCATGCATTCCATCTAAAGCCTAAACTCACACCCTCAGCCTTCCAGGGAAACACACACAGAGAAGCGTTTCTTCATCCCTTCAATAGCTTCTCACCTTTTTTTGTACTTTTGAGAATGTTCTAAGGGAGGAAAACATGTTTTGGTTATTTAGACTTGCATCTCAGCAGGTATTTTTATACATTTTTAAATCTCTTGGTGGAAGTGTTTCTCATTCAGCTTTTAAAGGAAAAGATAACAATAATTATAGATACACACACAGCTTTTAAACTCACACCCTCAGCCCCTCTTTCTTCCTGGGGCAGGCAGGCACCCCAAGAAAAAAAGAAGAAGAAGAAGATATGAACTGGTAACATCATGCATAAACAACTAAGCATGTAATAGTGTAAATACTTCAAATCTTGATTACAGGACCAGGCGAAATAAAATATGAAGCACAGAAGAGAACAAATTACCTGCCCTTGAATGCCCATTTGCATTGCAACAATTGGGTCTAAAATCACTCCACGAATTGGGCAACCCATAAGGTAAGCTGCATTTTCATCCAGACAATCCTTGTGAGATCATACATGTAGCAATGCAGCATAATTCTTGAGGAAACAAATGTAGTCAGAAGATTAAGTTATTGGGTATTGCCATATGGAACTTTATATCAATTTTAAAGTACCAACTATCAGATAAAAGTAGGGTTTACCTATCAGGAGATGCCCTGCTTCATGAACTAGAATCCGGCGCCTATTTGGAGGCCAGTAACTTGAGATTTGAGCTAAACAGCAGCCACCAAGGAAAATAGAGTCCATGAAGGCAAGCCCCAATATTACTGCAAGGTTAGGCCTGATATCGATCCCTTCAGAAATAAGAAAAGATACCCCACCAAGAAAAGCAAGTAAAACAGCCTGGGAGCTTCCTGAAACACCCCACTTCTTTGGAGAAAGTTTAGACACTGGATATGAAGAAAAAAAAAAAAACACAGAAAGAAGAAAGAAGAAGAAGAAGCAGAAAAGATCAAGACCCATTTGAGGAAGATAGGGTTAAATGCTCATTACCCCCCAATGGTTTAACAAATTTACAAACACCCACATAGGTTTCAATTTGTATCGTAGATGGTACCTTACTTAAAGCTAATGAAAGAGACTGTCCATCCATCCATCTTCGGTCAATAAAATTGACGGAAGTACACGTCAATGCCCTTCAGAACATGATACCTGTCTCATGGCTTATTGATATTATTTAAATATTAAAAACTTGGAAAAAAAAAAATTGAAAAAGTATAAGAAAAATGGTAGGGTGGCTTCAACCACCCCATGATCCAAGGGTGGTTCAGCCATCCCCAAACATCGTCTCCCTCCGGAGAAATCAATGAGTTTCCTTCTCTATTTTGAAATTGATTTAGGGTTTAAATTTTGGTTGATTGGGTGTTTTTGGGTTTCAATTGATTTGTGATTTTCTTAGAGGGCAGACCTAGGTAGCCACTTTCCCTGGAAAGGTGTATGGCGGACCCAGGCTCCTTTGAGGGTGGCATCCTTTGGGTGGTCGGCGGCTCTAGGCAAGATCCTCACCTTAGATAACCTTAGGAGGCGGCACATCATCGTGATAGATAGATGTTGCATGTGTGAGAGTAATGGGGAGCCTGGGGATCACCTTCTTGTCCATTGTGATGTGGCATCCACCATTTGGAGTGCTTTTCGTTTTGGGATGTTTTGGGTTATGCTTAAATGTGTTGTAGACGTATTCAACTGTTGGTAGTCCATTGGTAGGCCAGGAGTGCTGCAGTGCGGAAATGGATCCTACGTGCCTCTTTTTGGTGTGTATGGAAGGAAATAAACAATAGATTTTTTGAGGACAAAGAGAGGATGCTAGGATAAATTTTATCTCTATTTTATGAAACTTTGTATCAATGGACAACGGTGTATGTGTCTCCTTTGTCGATTAGTTATAGTTGCTTCCTTGATCATTAATAACGCACCTCATCCGCACCTACATAGCCTACGACGCTCCCAGGCAGGCTGTTTTGTTGCTCAAGCACCTTGCTTTGTAGCATTTCACCGTGTTATAGTGGAATGCAGACACTTGGTTGGTTTGTATAGAGGAATGCAGAGACTTGGGTGGAGGCTTGACCACTACACCTTCCCATTTGTTCTCAAAGCTTGTGGCAAACTTCCGTCATTTTGTTGAGGCGCTTCAATCTATGCTGTGCTGTGCGCAAATGGGTTGTATGGAATGTGTGGTGCATTGCTTGAGGCACGCCCGGCATTTGATGATTTGTGCGAGAGCGGGATACGTGATATGGTTTCGTGGAATTCGATTGTGGTTGCTGATGTACAAGGTGGTGATGCCAAAAACGCACTCAAAATGTTTGATTGAATGACTGACAATCGTGGAATCTGCCTGGATTCTGTTAGCATTGTGAATATTCTTCTAGCTTGTCCTTCCATGGGTGCGTGTTTGTAGGCTAAGGAGGTTCACAGGTTTACATTTCCAAAATTTTTAATTTTTTTAATTTTTCCATTTTTTTTTTCAATTTTTAAATAATATCAATAAGCCATGGGACATGTGTCATGATTTGAAGGACACTGATGTAGATTTCCATCAATTTTATGATGGAAGATGGACAAAGAGACCGTCTTTGTTTTTAACTTTAAGTGAGGTACCATTTACAATGCAAATTAAAACCGAGGTAAGCGTTTGTAAAGTTGTCAAACTTTGGGGGGGGGGGGGGGTGTTGGTTAACGAGCATTTAACCCTTAATTTATGTACTTCACAGTAGCAAAGAGTTCTAAAAATGTAAATAACTTCAGTCAATGAGAGAATATAAAACACAGTATAAAACACACCTTCTAAACCTGTTGAAGACTTCAATACAGTCGGTGTAATCTTTCTTGGTCCCTCCAACACTGCAAAAGGTAAACACATAGACAATAAAGTGAGGTAAGCATTTAGTTAAAGGTAAATAAACGTTTCAACACCTCCATCAATGCTCACACAATGACATAAAAAAATTATCATTTTGTAAAAAAGAACTTGCTTGAAGTAATTACAGAAACTTTATTTTATACGTAAACACAGCCTATGCACTAGCATATAATTGAACCCATGAGCCCAAAGACTATTGCCAAATTGGCACGAGTGTAATGGTATCACTGCACAAATGAATAAGAGAATACTAGTTTCAACTACTTGTACAACCCTTTGGAAACTCTTCCAACATAATAGAAAAAGGTAACTCTTTGAACACAAGCTGGGTCCCACATATCTGTTGCTAATAGGCATAATTGAATGATGAGAGGAGGACCATCAATAAGAGAAAGTCTAGCCAATGAAATAGAATACAAACTTCATATAAACAGTGAAAAACGAAAGGCTGTATCTGCAATAACAAAGGTACGAGGATCAGAACCAGTAGCAGTACTAGTAGTAAATATTATACTCTTCCAGACAATTACAGAGATAGATGATTGCAGAAAAGTAATAGCTTCCCAAACTCTTTCTGGTAAGTCCACCTTTAGTGACATACAAACATGTAAGCCGTAACATTGTAGATTTCCACCTATGGTGACAGGGAAGCAGTGACACCCTAATGTTGTTTCGAAGGGTATGCTCAATGTTGTTATCACACCATGGGCCTTGTCTTCAAAATTAGAAGACATCACAAGTCTACTTACAAGACTAGACCGCGGGCTTTACTCCAAGATTGATGAAAGAATAGCATACCTTCGCTTTTGTGGTACAAAGAGCCTACTAAGTCAAATCACACAAGTCAATAGCTAAGCACCCAATATTGGCAACAGATATAAAAAGTTAAACTTTCTTACTTCAAAGCAGCAAAAAAAAACATCATATAGCATTAACAAAATTGGTACTACAAATTACAAAACATTAACACTAAAACGAAGACGAAGTAGGAGTTCTTGCAACAAATGTTCAACCTATTACACAAATTCACAACTAGGCTACCATCTTATCAAGTGGATACCAAAAAGTTTATTAAAATTGGAAAAAAAAAAAAAAAAAAAAAAAAAAACCCTTCAAGTTGCAGTAAATGCTCAACAAACTTTGGTAAATTGGCAAATATAAGACACACACACACACACACACACATATAAAACGATTTACCAATATTCCTGCATTTCCCAAAATTGGGCAAGAAACCCCTATCCTTGAGGAACACATAAGCGCTTCCCACAAGCTTCATATCATCCGCATTCAGACACGTGTCCAGGACCTCCCAGTCCCTCTCGTACCCAGCAAGGCCCAACTCAGCAAGTCGGGACCGAGCCGACTCGGCCAAGGCAGACCCATTAACGCTCTCAATTGGGTTATTCTCGATGGATTTCAAAAACCCGAGAGCCCCAGCGAGGTCCTTGCGCTTCACTGCCTCCTCATACTCCCGCCATTCACGAAGGACTGCTCTCGCTCTGGTGGAGAAGAAGAAGGGCTTGGTTCTTGTATTAATGCGAGGGGGCGTTTGGAGGAAAAGAAAAGAAAGTTTGGGCGAAAGAAAGTGTGGGAAAGGTTTGGGCTTTAGAGAAGTGAGATTGAGAGCCATGAGAGACCATTGAGATTGAGCTCGCTCCTGTTTAACTAAACTACGCCTTTATTGAAGCCAAGGATATTTATGAGCAGATTTTGCCACGTCAGTAAAAAAAATTCATTTCAATATATTTTTTTTCCTCATATTTTTTCTATATCATCTAACAAATTTAATATATCAATCGTTTAATTTATGAGATTCACCTTTAAAAAAAAAATTATGATATTTACCATTACATTTATATGAGATCTACATAAATCTACAAATCTAATAGTTGATTTATAAAATAAGATGAAAAAAATATTGACATAAATAATTTCTAAAAAAATAAAAGTTAGACCCAATACTAGCTGGTATAGCAGGTAAGAAGAATTTTTGGCTGCTCATTGAACATAAAAAAAAAAAAAGAAAAAAAAGAAAAAAAAAAGGGAATTGTTATTTTATATTCTCCTATTTATCTCTTATATATATATTTAAAAAAAAAAATTAGAAAACTCCCATGAACTTCTATGAGTTTTGAAATTACTCTCGAAGTTCAAAAACTGTCAATTAAGAATATAGAACTTTCAATTTCCTTCAATTACCCCATTTTGTTAGGATTTTTCGTAAAATCTTATCAAAAATTTTCAATAGATGGAAAAGTTGCATGAGCATGCAAGCCAAGCACCAACACACGGGGGCTCGATGAAGACGTGGAGACCGGAGGCAAGAAGCGGAGCAACTTGTGGAGTTGATGGTGAGGTGTGTCAAAGGCACACAATAGACAAATAGTTGAAAATAAAGAAAATATCTAACAGGAAAACAAATTGAAAGAGAAAGATTGATTCTCATTCACAATGGATAACTATTACATTGAGTCATGCTCTGTTTATATACTACCTAAACAGAGAGTAGCGAGATAACAAGATAACAAACTTATCTAATTGTCCTCATTACAAGCGATGCACACGTGCATAAAGAATAACATCCAGCTAACCAACTTAAGCTAGCCAACTTGCTGAACTGTAAATAACTAAATAGATTAGATTAGTTTAATACAATTTGATACGCCCCCTCAAGTGGAATGTTCATCCGTATGAAAAATATTGATAACATTCAACTTGGTCAATAGAGAATGAAAATCTGTGCGAGATAAAGGCTTGGTAAGTATGTCTGCCAGTTGATGTTTGGATTGTACATGCAATGTTCTAATCAAACCAGCAGCAATTTTCTCTCTTACAATGCTATTTCGATATGTTTGGTTCGTTCGTGGAATACAGGGTTAGCAGCAATGTGAATAGCTGCTTGACTATCACAGAAAACGTAAGCTGGTTGAGGATGTGGAAGCTGTAAATCTTTCAGCAAAGCATGTAACCAAGTAAGCTCACATGTGACAGCAGCCTTCGATCTGTACTTTGCCTCAGCAGAGAATCTTGATACGGTGTGTTGCTTCTTGGATTTTCAAGAGATTAAAGAATCTCCTAGAAAAATACAAAACCCTGTTACTGATTTGCGACTGTTAGGACATCTAGCAATCAGAATCACAAAATGCCTTCAAATGTAATTTTGAAGAAGCTGAGAAGAAAATGCCCTGTCTAGGAGAGGATTTAATGTATCTGAGAACCTTGTGTGTATTCTTTAAAAAAAAAAAAAAAAAAGAAGAACCTTGTGTGTAGCATCAAGGTGAGGCTTGCGAGGGGAATCCATGTATTGACTCAACAGCTGTACATAATAGGACAAATCAGGTCTTGTGATTGTAAGACAAACCAACTTTCCTACAAGTCTTCTATAAGTGGTTGGATCAGAGATCAATTCGCCTTCTTCTCTAGACAACTTGAAATTAGATTCCATGGGAACATAAGAAGGTTTACTTGAAAGCATTCCACACTCATCTAAAACTTCTAAGGCATACTTCCTCTATGATAAAGAAATACCTTTGCACTTCTTGCAATCTCAAGCCCTAAAAAATATTTCAGTTCTCCAAGATCTTTCAAACTAAAAGCAGAATTGAGAATTTTAGTAAGTTTTTCAATTGCTAGGCTGTCATTACTTGCTATGACAATATCATCTACATAGACAAGTAAGATAAGAAATGAGGTTTTATTCACTCGAGTAAATAGAGAATAATCAGACATGGATTGAGTAAAACCATGTTGTATAAGGGTAGAAGAAAATTTAGAGAACCACTGCCTAGAGGCTTGTTTGAGACTATAAAGAGATTTCTTAAGCTTGCAAACTTTAGATGAATTCTTCAAACCAAAACCATGAGGTAACTTCATAAAAATCTCCTCATCAAGAGATCCATGCAGGAATGCATTATTGACATCCAATTGATGAAGATGCCAATTATGAATTGCTGCTAAGGCTAGAAGACATCTCACTGTGGTTAGTTTGGCAACCAGAGAAAATGTGTCACTATAATTAAGACCTTCTCTTTGAGTGTACCCCTTTGCAACCAAACGAGCTTTATGCCTCTCAATTTCCCCATTTGCTCTATGTTTGATCTTATAAACCCACTTGCAGCCTATAGGGTGCTTATCATGAGAAAGATCAGTAATTTCCCAAGTGCTATTAGCTTCAAGAGCACTGATTTCAGTTGCCATGGCCTCACGCCATTGAGGGGATGATACAGCTTGATGAAAAAATTGAGGTTCAACTTGTGATGATACAGCCAAACTAAAATGTTTATAAGAATCATAAAGCATATTGTAATCGAGGAAAGAATTGAGTGGAAAGGGAATACTTGGAACAGAATTATCACTCTTAGGATCAACTGAGTTGGGAGATTGAGTAGCTAAATTGCAATGATATTGCTACAAGTATCCAGGTTTACATTTCTGCCGAGTAGACTTTCTGGAAGGATGAATACAACCAGGAATTGAAATGATGGAAGACTCAGGTACAGAATCAGGTATGGGAGATGAAACAGAAGGTATGGGAGGAGAAGAGATAGAGTCTCTAGGAAAATTGTTTGATGCAGAAAATGGAGTAGAAACATTGGGATTTTGAGCATTAGACAATGAAGTGGAAGTACAATGCAACCATCATATTTGAATTAATGAGGATAAGCAAAAGGAAAAACAGATTCATGGAAATGAACATCTCGAGATATAACATGAGTTTTGGAAGTAAGATCATAGAGTTTATATCATTTAATGCCATTAGGATATCCTAAGAAGACACAAGGTTTTGCCCTAGCATCAAACTTATTTCTATTGCGATGAAGAGTATAAGAAAAACACAAACAACCAAACACTCTAAGATGATCATAGGATGGAAGTTTGGAAAACAAAAGCTCATAAGGAGACTTATTGGAAAGATTTGGAGTAGAAATTCTGTTAACAATGTGAGTGGCTGTTAGAACACATTCACCCCAAAATTTGAAAGGTAAATGAGCTTGAAATCTTAATGCTCGAGCTATATTCAGCAGATGTTGATGTTTACGTTCCACAATAGAATTTTGTTGTGGAGTTTCAACACAGCTAAGTTGGTGCACAATACAATGAGAATTAAAGAAATCATGCATGACAAATTCATTGCCATTATCAGATCGAATTGTTTAAATTTTGACTTTGAATTGAGTAAGAACTAAGCTATAGAAGGATTGAATGATATGACTTGTTTGGGATTTTGAATGAAGTAAGTAAATCCATGTGTATCTAGAAAAATCATCAACTATTGTAAGAAAATAGTGACTTCCATTTATTGATGAGACAACAAAAGGCCTATATGTCACAGTGAACCAATTCAAAAGCAGAATTTGAATCTGAACTACTTACAGGAAATGAAAGCCTATGTTGCTTAGCTAAAGGACAAATAGTACAAAATGGTAGAAGGATTACATGATATGGCAGGGATAGAATCATGTAAGAGCTTTATTTTATAATTGGAAATGTGGCCTAACCTAAAATGCCATACATCAGAAACATAATTCTTAAAAGGACTCAAAGTAGAAACATTAGCTCTAATTGGAATGGAAGTCTTGACAGCAGATGAATGTCTCCTAGATTCATGCAGCAATAGATGAAACAAACCACTCTTCTCTCTACCGAAGCCAATCGTCCTCCAAGTGAGTAAGTTATGTATGAAACAATGTCCAGAAAGAAAAATAATGCAACAATGAACATTGTGAAGAAGTTTACTAACAGAAATGAGATTGAATGAAAAGGATGGAACACATAGGACATTGATGAGAATGAAAGACTCTGAAATTTTAACAGTCCCTATGTGAGTGACTTCAACAAATTGACCATTAGGCAACTTAACCTTTCTAGACACTTTTGCAGTAATTGAAGTAAAAAGTGATATAGAACTAACCATATGATCTGTAGCTACTGTGTCTATAATCCAAACAGAATTTTGAATATGTATTTGTGAATGCAAATGTGAAGGTGAAAAAACATAATATTGTTGGTTCAAAGAACTACAATATGAAGATGAAAGATTACCTGCAATGTTTGAAATTAGATGATCTTGAGTAGATGAAACAATACCTACTTGATTAGCACAAGATAGATCATGATTATCATTCACTTGTGGTTTGATCAGATCAAGCAACTGACGACATTGATTAGAAGTAATCTACAGTATAGGCTCTTCTTGAGATGCTTCCTGAACTTGATTAGCAGAATAAGTAATTCTACTTCTTGGTTTGTAACTTGTTGGATATCCATGTAACTTGTAACACTTGTCCATTGTATGGCCAAGGAAACCACAATGAGTACAAGAGGGGTGTTCCCTGCGGTTATATGGCTTAGAAAAATGAGTTGGAATTGGAGGTTTAGGAATGGCTTTGGATATCAATGTAGTAGGTTTAGAATACAAAGGAATGGTACGAGAGAGAGCAACCAAACGTTGTCTTTCTTCTTGAAGAATCATAGCAAAGATTTTGTTAATGGAAGGAAGAGGATCAATTATAAGAATTTGACCTCGAACGCTTGAAAAAGAATCGTTTAGTCCCATGAGGAACTAGAAAATATATTCTTGATGATGAAAATCAAGAAGGATTTTCAGACCACCACATGTACAAGTAGGAAGAGGACGAAAACTAGAGAGTTCATCCCACAAACTGTTAAGTTGAGTGAAATGGGTACTTACAGAATTAGTACCTTGCTAAAGAGAGGATAATGATCTCTTCAATTCAAACACTCGTGGTCCATTGCTGTGGCTAAAACGCTCATTCAGATCACTCAATAAAGCAGAAGTAGTGTTAAGAAACAAAATACTGTTGGCAATCTCTCGAGAAACAAAGTTCAATAACCATGATAAAACCATGTTATTGCAACGCACCCAAGAACACAGGTTAGGATCACCTACAGGTGGTTTGGGAAGACTTCTATCCACAAAACCAAATTTATTCTTGGCCACCAGTGCCATATCCATTGATCGTTTCCATGTGACAAAATTGTCACCATTCAGCTATTGAGAGACGAGATTAGTGCCAGGACTGTCTGCATAGTGAAGAAAGTATGGATTTTCCCCAAGATTCTCAGCTGTAGTAGATGAAGAGGATGCAGAAACCAAAATATGATTGGCCATTGCAAGAGTTTGTTTTGAAGGATCGAAAAAGAAAGCTTTGAAGGAATTTTAATGGCGGAAGGAAGAATGAAAAATAAGGAAAGCAGGGAACTCTTATGGCTTTGATACCACAACAAGAAAACAAATTGAAAGAGAAAGATTGATTCTCATTCACAATGGATAACTATTACATTGAACCATGCTCTGTTTATATACTACCTAAACAGAGAGTAGCGAGATAACAAGATAACAAACTTATCTAATTGTCCTCAATGCACACGTGCATAAATAATAACAACCAGCTAACCAACTTAAGCTAGCCAACTTACTAAACTGTAAAACTAACTAAATAGATTAGATTAGTTTAATACAGTTTGATAATATCTAAAAACTCATAAATCAACAGCTATGAGAGTGGTGGTGCATGAGGCGGCAATAAGGTGTGGGGAAGCCTAAGAATCAAGCTTCAAATAAGCTAATAAAGCTGAGGCCCAAAGTAGATCCAAGCGGAGAAGATGACTTGGAGACATGGAGGAGGTAGTGAGGCAACCATGAGGAGGTTGAGGTGGCGATTTATGGGGTAGATAGGATAAATCGCACATGGTGGTGGATAAGGCCTCAGAAGAAGTAAATGGTTGGGGAGGGGGAGGAAAGAAACAAATTTTCCTGTATGAAAATAATACTAATGGTAGTTGGGGGAGGAAAGAAAAAAAAATTTCCTATATGAAAATAATATTAATGGTATGTAAGGAACAAACTTAAGCTTAGAAGGTTACCTTCTTAAAGCAAGGCCTCTAAGGAATCCCTCATCCTCCTTCAAGAATTCTCACAACTCACAAGGACACTTATACAGATGTTTCAAAGGGCACAAGGGCGAAAATAAAGTTTATGGGTCGAGATGGGGTAGGGTATTTAACTATTTATAGGTTGAAAAAGCTATGAGCTGCATGAGCAGTTCTGAAAAGTAGCGAACGTTTGGTACTACAAGGGTGAACATTTATGTATTGTTTACCCATCGATTTTAGGGTTGCATTGTACATTCAGGCAATATCCACTAGTCAACCAAAAGTCAATGAATGTTCGACCGGTCCCCACACAAACGTTCATGTACTGTTTGCAGGTGAACATTTGCATGGTCCCCCATGCGAGCGTTCGGTAAGAAAGTCAAAAAATTTCTAAAATGCCCTTCCAACTGTTCCTAGTGACCCAAAAGTCCAATTAACAATCTAACCAAGCTATCTAAGCCTAGTTAATTATTTGGGTCACTACAAAAGGAAAATAAACTATTTCTCAATCGACTATCCTCTGACCATCGTAAAGATATGTATACTATCCAAGTACCTTGATAACTAAAGAAAGTCATACACAATCAAGTTTCAAACAAATGCGGGTAACAATTATGCATATCCCGCTCTGCCTCCCATAATGCTTCCTCGACTCTATGATTGCGCCATAACACCTTGACAATAGGGATATTCTTGGTGTGCAGTACTTTCTCCTTTCAATCTAGAATCCTCATTAGCTATTCTGTGTATGTCAACCTCATAAATCTCCAACGGCTTGTGATGTGGTTATTTCGTGACCAAAATTATCAATAATAAAATTAACCATTCGCAATAGAACGAATCCCGTAGGATAGGGCTATATTGAGGGTGTCGAACCTCAAGGACTGTAGGGGTTTCGTTACTAAATTCAAAAGACTAATTTTAACCTAATTAACAAAAGAGAGTTGATTGTTTGTGAATTCAAAGTGCATAAAAGTAAACGCAAGATTAAGAGTAAATATATGAGAGAGAAAAGTAAGGTACCGACTTCACCACGATCCGCACAACAATGGTAACCGTATTTAATTTCAGAAACTCAGAATATGCATGTTATAAAAGAACAAAAAAATACAATATCAAGGGATAAGGATAATCTATCTTCAGTTGGCACGGATCGTCCACCTAACCACTAAGATGCGGCATGACCCGTCTTCCCTATGCATAAACTATAAAATCCCTTAATACGTTTCATACAATCAATGGAATAGCATAACCCATCTTCAGTTGGCACGGATCGTCTACCTAAATTACACTAAACTAGGGTGTAGTACGACCCGTCTTCCCTAGGCATGGCCTATCTTAATCCTATTAATCATATGTCTATTAAAACCCATTGCATAACCATTAATCTTATAATCACAGAAAATAAGGTTGATTTGAGTTCAATACAGGCAAAATAATTTTTAAGACAAGAATAGAATTTCGTAAATATTGGTTTTGAATTGAATAACAATTGCATTGAATATTAAGAATAGAAATCTAGAGTTGCAATCCTCACAGTTATGCAATCAACATACATAAATTGAATTAAATAAAATCAAATACAATCACCATTGTGTTTGGAAAGGGTTACATCGGTACCCCACTAAGGGGGTTTAGCCGCTCATGATCTTCTAAGCTCCACAGACAAGTTCTAAATTTTACTCTAGAAAACGGCTCCCTTTTACAATGTTTAAGAGTCTATTTATAGGGACTAGAAAACCCTAAAAACCCTAAAACCCTAATTACAGTCGTAGGTCAGTCTCCCAGTCCAATTGGGAGACTGAAAATCGAGTTTAGCTGTCAAAAAGGTGATTTTCGTGTTTTGCACGCCTGAGTGCAAACGATCGCACATATGGGCGATCGATCGCCCCGGCGCACGATCATAGGTGTGCTGCGATCGTTCGCCAGCACAAAAAAGCCCCACTCGTCCCTTTTTGTCCAATTTTCAACAGAACTCTTGCATTTGACCTGAAACACAAAAACAAAACAAAATTAAACAAATAACAATGCTAAGGAATTAACATATGCGAATTAAGGGGCTTGAATGTGCAACATTCGGAGCTTATCAGCTTGTATTCCACTACTAGCTCTAGGTTGGTACTATACTTCCTCAACATAGAGATGTGGAAAAACAGTGTGCATCCCTGCTAGATCTTAGGGTAGGGAAACTCGATATGTCAACCTTCCTATCATTTGTGTAACCTCGAAAGGCCCAACAAATTGAGGACTCAACTTATTCTTCTTCCCGAATCACATAACCCCCCTCACTAGAGATGTCTTTAGGAACACAAAATCCCCTACTTTTGTAACGCCTCCAAAATTAGCTTCGGCTAATCCAGTGGAGTCACTGACAATTCACCAAGTTGAACCAACGTGTGGTCAAATAGGTAATCACCCTTATAAAAACTGTCAGAGTAAATGCAAGGAAGGTGAATAAATCTGAAAGTACTACAATTCATCAAGTAAGAATGTGGAGCTACTAAATAATAAGGACAAACATGTAACTACATATGAAACATAGCTAGTCAGGCAGTAGCAACTCTATCCGCTTCCATAGCAGTGAATTAGATTACCTAAAGAATAATAACCGTATAAGTCTAACGACTTAGTAAATAAACCCCACACTTAGGTATGACATGAGCTCAATTTATAAAAGTAAACGTGCGATTCGAGTAATAACCCAAAAAGAGGGCATTACCTCCGTTAATACACAATTCCATAGGTTTTAGGGTTTTTTAAAGCTCTATGGTGTAGAACCGGCGATAATTGCCTAATTGTTTTGATGTAGAAAAGAATAATACTTTATAGGTCATAATTCTCATACATGGTTTACCTGAGATATTACCCATTCTCAGCAGGGTTGATGCTGTCCCGAGGGATCTATAATACAATGCCAGTGCCCCAGCCATTGTACAACATACTGTACGTAACATTAGTGGCATGATCGGGTCCGATCCCGAGTGGCCCACACGAACTAATAATGTCCGTCCTGTAGTGACCAAACCATTAGGAATGGTTGCATCAAGGTCACGAAACCAATGGATCCACAGCCCTCATATAACACACACATTTGACCATAATATGCAATTTATATAGTAAGCCCATGGCTGTTTATACCGCACGTACCGACATACCATGTCTTACGATGCATCTTAGTAGTTTATTGAATAAGGCAGTTACCAAGTAATTACAGAAAATAGGCATGCTCATATCATACGCATGATCAGTCAACTGACATATTCCACGGTTTACGTAAAAAGGGTATAAGTGTTTACTTATCTCGCGTACTCGAGCGAATCCTCCGACCAAGCTAACTCCTGTTATAACGGATACAAGACATCGTTATTCTAAGCCGTATGAAACCTAGAAATATAGCCGAGCCTAAGCATACACATGCGAAACTCAAGAACAGGTGTTCTGTCCATTGACCGTACATTCGGCCTCGATGGCATACGTCCGCTCAGCGTGTTAAGCACACAGTTTCAAGATTCGGACAGCGCATGTTTCTAATGGCTTTCATAGACCTCTAAACCTTTTTCAAACTAGTAAAACAGAACATGCAACGTAGGGAATTTCAACATAATGAATCTTTGAGAAAACCCTTTTGAAAACATCGTTATCCCTTGAAAACATTAGTGAACACTTGAAAATCATCATCAAGGCAGAAACACAACATAAATCAGTGATAAATACGAAGGGAACATGGTTTACCCCAAAGCTATGCACAGACATGGCCTCTTCTCTTCGGAAACTCTTCGTTGAAGCTTTCTCTCTCGGATTTCTCACTCAAAACACTAAGGAAAGGGTTTGGCAGCCTAGGGGCACACCAAAGGAAGGAGGAAGGCGTGAGAAATGAGAGGAAGGGCGGGCTATTTATAGGGAAAGTTCGCCACCAACTCTCTGACAGAGTAGCGGACGTCCGGGAACCCTAGCGTACGTTCGGTGGTCTCTGCACATTGGTCCAAAGAGTGTCTCGTACGTTCCAAGTATTACCCAAAGGGTAATCAAAAAGTAACGTACGTCTGGTGGTCCCACGTACGTCTGGTGGTCCCACGTATGTCCGGTGTACTATTTGCAGAGTGTACGTCCGGTGGTCCCCCATCGTACGTCCGCACTACAGACAGAAGCGTACTTCCGCCTGACCTAGCGTACGTCTGCCCCCTGTGGGTCAGTGTTTGGCTTCTATTTCTAAAGGTTCCAAACGTGATTAGGTTAAAGCTAAGGGCTTTGGGTCTTGTTAAACTCCTTCTTTGAAAACCTCTATCAATTACTCCTAATGGAAGGATTTTGGGTTAATAAAAAGGTTAGCTTTTATCGGGGTATTACAACTTTGAATTCCAAAGGGCACCTTTGATTTTCGACGTAACTCTTTAGTTGACTCTAGGTTTCGGTCTTCCTTTACTTAAGGATAAGTATTGTCTCGAATATCTTGAATCATTCTAGGCTCCAATGTTTGTATTTCACCAACGTTATTCCAATACAAGGGTGATTAACACTTTCGTTTATAAAGTGCTTCGTACAGTGGTATCTCAATAGTCGCCTGATAGCTGTTGTTGTAGGCAAACTCAATTAGAGGCAAATACTAAATCCAACTACCCTTAAAGTCAAAAATATAAATATTATAAACTAGTTACGGGGTAATTATTAACCAATTTCCTTAATACCTATAACTAGGAATTGCAATCGGCTTAGGCGGTTATCCGGATATGATTACGCAATTAGCCGTTATTACCTCAACGCCGACAATTCAAATTGAGTCCGCAGAAAAAATACGCAGTTGTCATTTGAAAAAGAAAATAAAGGTTTTGTTTGTTAATGTTTTTTGGGAGGGAATTTTTATATTTTGTTTGAATTTTTTTTAATGTGAAATAAAAGTAAAAGTATTTTGAGTATTTTATGTTGCAGTAATTTGTTAATATTTGAAAAAAAATAAAAAAATAAAATAAAAAGGTGATATCCAACAAAGCTAAAGAACATAAAAATGCAATAGTGAAATGAGGAAGTCCAAAAGAACCCATGCTGTGTATGTAGAGGATGCGTTGAAGCAGAGTCTCAAAAGCATCGAACATCTTCAACCTCTCCCCAACGATAAGAGAAATCCACACACTGCCCAATCATTCCGTTCCTTCTTCTCGTCCACATCTCTCTCTCTCTCTGCCCCTCTCTCTCAGCCTGTTCCCAATCAAAACCACCCCATTTCTCACATCCACATAAGCCCTCACTCTACCAACACACACTTTCTCCCTCGCTCACTCTGGGCCACATCACAAACACTCAGCAATGGCCTCGGCCACCGCACCCACAACCCTCTCTTTCCTGCCCACCACCACTTCCTCTTCCACCACCCACACCCGCTCGTCCCTCCTTCATCTCTCCCCCACCTCCTCATCCTCATCAATCTCCCTTCGGTCTTCCAGCCTGAGCCGCCTAGGCTTCTCCGCTGCCGACCCTCTCTTCGCTCTCAGAGTGGCCTCCAAAGTGCGATCTTTCAATGGAAAGGCTGTGAGAGGCGTGGTGTCCATGGCCAAGAAGAGTGTTGGGGACTTGACCGCCGCTGACTTGAAGGGGAAGAAGGTGTTTGTGAGGGCTGACTTGAATGTGCCTCTGAATGACAGCCAGGTTATCACTGATGATACAAGGATTCGGGCTGCGATACCAACCATCAAGCATTTGATTCAGAATGGGGCTAAAGTCATTCTTTCCAGCCATTTGGTATGTGAGCTTTGGAGATTTTGAGGTTTTGGTTTCTGGGTTTTGATCATATCGTGGGTTTTGATGGTTCCTTTGTGATTGTGGGTTTATCTCTATCTTTTTTCAAGTCTTTGCTGAATTGAGTTTTGATCATGTAGTGAATTTCGATGGTTCCTTATGTTGTGGGTTTGCTAGTAAGCTTTATTTTTTTAGTCTTTGCTGAATTGGGCTTTCTTCATGTATGATATATTGTATTTTGATGGTTCTTGATAATTTTGGGTTTGTGAATAATTATGTTTTAGTCTTTGCTGGATTGGGTTTTCCAAGTAGTTAATAGAGGGGTTTTGAGATTTGAGGAATGGTTTTGTGGTTTTGGATCATAGTGAATGCTGATCCTTTTTTTTTGTTTTTTTTTTGATCGTACGTTTATGAGCATTTCTGTTTTTTAGTTATTGCCAAATTGTGCATTGCCAATATATTTTGTCCCTTTGATTAACTTTTTGGAGTCATTGGGACTTAAGTTTTTTCCTTTTCTAATGGTAATTGAGAATAATGCAATGCATATTATGTTAGTGCTCTACTTCTCTGGGGGTTTTAACGCTAGACCAGAAGTTTGGTATGCAATTAATCGACGACATGTACGTTAATCTCATATTTCAGATATATTTAGATACTACATAAATTTGACATTGTTTTCATGATTTCTCACTCAAAGGCAGATAATGTTTTCGAAGTGGTTATTTGTTGAAACAAATTGGGCCCACATTCTTATCTCTGTCATTCAAGGACTGCTTAATTCTTATAGTTTGATGAGCTAGATTAATGTTTATTTCATTGATTCTTCAGGGACGACCAAAGGGTGTTACTCCAAAATTTAGCTTGGCGCCTCTTGTACCTCGGCTGTCTGAACTACTTGGCATTAAGGTAGATCCTTGTCTTTCAGGAATGTAGAAGGAAAATAAACAAGTACAAAAAGGGTTTGTCACTATTTGGTGGCTTGTGACCAATAGCTGGAATTCATCTGTTATTTGTTTGTGATAACTAAACAGGTTGTGAAGGCGGATGACGTTATTGGTCCAGAGGTAGAAAAGTTGGTGGCTTCACTTCCTGATGGTGGTGTTCTTCTTCTTGAAAATGTGAGATTTTACAAGGAGGAAGAAAAGAATGACCCTGAGTTTGCGAAGAAGCTTGCCTCTTTAGCAGATCTTTATGTGAATGATGCATTTGGGACTGCACATAGAGCGCATGCATCAACTGAAGGGGTTACGAAATTCTTGAAGCCGTCAGTTGCTGGTTTCCTATTGCAGAAGGTGGGGTTCTCACTTTAAAAGAAGTTTGCCACATATGACTGGTTTCATATCTTTCTTGATCCTTAATTAGCTGATGCCAGCTGATCTAGAACCCATATCTGTCAGTAACTCAGTTCGCATGAATGGAGGAACACTCAATTTACGGTGGATATATGGAAAGAATCAATGCTTCCTTCCTGTGTATTTTGTAATATATCTGTAGTTCTTGAAAGCTATGATTGGTTTAGATGGATTATCAATCTTTTCATTAGGAGGAATCGTGGTGTATGATTAAAGTGCTAGATTTCTATTTTTTTCTTCAGTCTTAAATGAATTTGCAATTGACTTGTACTCACAGTATGATTAAATTATTACTTACTATTATCATTTTTCGTTTTAGGAACTTGACTATCTTGTTGGGGCTGTATCAAGCCCAAAGAGGCCATTTGCTGCCATTGTGGGTGGCTCAAAGGTTTCATCCAAGATTGGAGTAATCGAGTCACTCCTAGAAAATGTTGATATCCTACTTCTTGGTGGAGGAATGATCTTCACATTTTACAAGGCACAGGGTATCTCAGTGGGTTCTTCCCTGGTAGAGGAAGATAAGCTAGATCTTGCTACGACACTCCTTGAGAAGGCCAAGGCAAAGGGAGTTTCTCTTTTGTTACCCACCGATGTGGTAATTGCAGACAAGTTTGCTCCTGATGCTAACAGCAAGGTTTGTTTTCTAAGCTCCCCTTACAAAGTTTGTTCTTCAGAATTCTATTTTATTTTTGCACATTCTGATGACTGCAAGCAAAATAAACCTCGTTAACTTTGGTTCATTGAAACTAATGTTGACTTTAATCTGCACAATACGTGATGTCATTATTGATGATTATTTTTCTAATTAATGATATCTCTGATTTAATGGCATTTTGTGGGTAAGGAATAAAAGATTGCCTTTGTCATTGCAGATTGTGCCAGCTTCTGGCATCCCCGATGGCTGGATGGGATTGGATATTGGACCAGATTCCATTAAGACATTCAATGATGCTTTGGAAACTACTAAAACTGTCATCTGGAATGGACCAATGGGAGTGTTTGAGTTTGACAAGTTTGCAGTTGGAACAGAGGTATGCAAGAATTGTTGTGTGGTATTCATTTTTATACGTTGCAGTCTTGTTTTTTAACATTTTTTGGTTAGACATAAGCTACCATATACAGACCTACACTGTATAGGTCTATTGGGATGGACCGGATGGTGGCAGTTCGAACCTTAACCTACCATATACAGACCTACACTGTCTTTGAAACTCTGTACCAAACCCAGATCTTTATCCACTTATCTGTGGACAAACATGGCTTAACAAAGTCCATATGGCTGAGTACCCACTTAACCAGCTCTGTTGATTGTATGTGTAAAATTAAAGACAGAAACAAACAGCTACCTGAAGTGGTTTACCAGCCTTTATCCGGATCTTGGCCGATTTGAAATACCTGAGCATCTTATAGGGTTGCTTAGGGACATCTGCAGATTGTTGGCCATTGCAAGTACTACCTCTTTATTTGTAGATGAATGGATAGTGAACTGAAGTTGTACCCTGTGCTGGCAGTCTATTGCAAAGAAGCTAGCAGATCTCAGCGGGAAGGGAGTGACAACAATCATTGGAGGTGGAGATTCTGTTGCAGCAGTAGAGAAAGTAGGAGTTGCTAATGTGATGAGCCACATTTCAACTGGTGGTGGTGCAAGTTTGGAATTGCTGGAAGGCAAACAGCTTCCTGGTGTTCTTGCACTTGATGAAGCCACACCTGTTGCTGTGTAAGACAATTTTAATTTGATTTTTTTCCCCATCCCTGTGATATGTTTTTTATTTGGAGGATGTAAACGAGAAATGAAGTGTCCGAGGAAGATATGAGTTGCTGTAAATGTTCATTTATGTTCTCTTTGATGTAAGGTCGAATTTAGTCTCTCAGGCCCTTTTTCATATTTGCCAGAACAGGTTGTAAGATTGGGCAGGGTGAGTCATACGAACAGTTTAATAAATTGGTCCTTTTGCTATCACCTGTTTTTTGCATATACTCCTTATCAGCATGATTTCTGTACAAACTTTTGAGCAAAACTTTCTGTTGGATCGGTTGGTAGCTTCACATTTGCAAAGGCACTGTTTTTGGAAAACTTCAAAAAAATCCTTCAAGTTCTACTCGTTTTGACACTACTCCCAAAAGTTTAAAAACTCTCAAGGGTATCAAATTCTTCCGTTAGGATTTTCCGTTAAATTTTGTCAAAATTCTCAAAATACCCCTCTTTTTTTTTAATTTATTTTTTTTATTATAAAAAATTGCAAAGATTTAGGAGTTTTTTTTTAATAAAAAAAAAAATCTTTGCAACATTTATTTATTAAAAAAATATAGGTATTTTGAGAATTTAGACAATATCTAACAAAAAATCATAACATAATGGGGTGATTAAAAGTAATTGAAACTATAATACCCTTAATTGATAGTTTTAAAATTTAAGAATACTTTCAAAACGCGTGAAAGATTACGAGGATTATGTGAATTTTTTATTTTTCATTTTTAAGCTGTAGCTGGGTATTTGTATCCCTATCTTTTCTCTCTCTCAACCGGTAGTTTCACCCAGAACTTTTCAAAGATGTGATAGGAAAGATGTGGAGAGCAAAGCTGTATAATCCTTGACCACAGGAATGAGAGGCCTACGTTGTCCTTTGGACACTAAACTTTTTCTGAAGGGATCCTTTTTTTCCCTCACCTTTCATATACATAATAATAATCATAATCTTCTTCTTTATCATCATCGAAGTTATTGCCATTTAGAATATTGAATTGAAGGTGATGACTGGTGAGTGATCACCTCTCAAGCGTGACTTGTTTTCACGGGCTTCTTGAGGCCAACTATTAACCATTTAAGAATATTGAATTGAAGGTGATGAGTGATCTACTGCATTGACCTTGAGCTAATTGGGACTCTTCCAGCCACCAATGTATTTGGTTTTGTATATATATATAAACATTATTAATATGGTAATTGGATGACGTGATTTGTGTGTAAAATAATCGTTGGTAACCAAATTAATTGTATAAGCTCTTTGCATGCCTGACTGAAGTTCTGTTAGACTGTTAGTTGCCGTCAGTTGCATCATTCTTTTTCTAAAGGAGCCACCTAACCTCTATTAACCAATAACAGTAACATTAAATATTGCCAATAATAATAATAATAATAATAATTTTAATTATGTATTACTATTGTGTGGTCCGGACAGTCATCCAAGGTTGCTAATACCAATTAGGCTGGAAGATTTTGTTGCCGGAGTCGAACCCCGTTAGTATAATCTTAAAACCACTGAATCCTCACCCCAATACTCATATCACGATGATGAAGTTAGATAAGTTATAACGCCCGACCATTTAAGTTGGGTATTTTTAAGTGACCATTCCAAGTAAATTAACCAAAATAGTTAATAATAATAATAATAACAAAACGATTTTGGTGAGCCAAATCATTGAAAGTCATAAAAAATGCTCACAAAAAATTAGTGATTTTTGTTTGGTGAGTGAACAACTTTGATGAGTGCAATTTACTCACCAAAAGAATAAAAAACTTATTAAAACTTCTTTCCTCTCCCTTAGAGCATTCCTAGCAGTCTCACAAAATTTTACTCACCAAAATAACCAAAAGTATATTTTTAATTATTTTAACAACTTATTTTTTTAGAGTACCCCAGCAACCTCACTATTTTAATAATCTACTTTCACTATTATATTTAAATATTCTTTTTCAAAGATTTATTTATTCTTTTCTTAACTATTAAAGAAAGAGAGATAAATGAAAAGTAAAAAAGAAGATAGATAAATGAGTTGTTTAATGAATAAGTGAGTGAATAGTAAATTTTAAGTTTGATGAGTATTATTCACATCACCAAATTTTTTTATTAAACTGGTGAGGCTAAAAAGTGGTCATTTAAGCCATTTTGGTTAAATTGCCTCACCAATTTAACCAAAAAATAAATTTGGTGAGGCTGCTATGGGTGCTCTTATATTTCTTTTTCTCACATTCTCAACCCACCCAAAAATTCGTGTTGGAAGAGAACACGAAGGAACACAAAGCCAAGTCAAATCATCGATCACCACCGTTAGGAAAAGACAAATTTTTAAAAATATGACCGTTATGATAAGACAATTATTTAAAATATGATTGTTAGGAATATAGCCGCTAATATATATATATATTAAATATGACCTTTAGAATAAGACAAATATTCAAAAATATGACGGTTAGGAAAAGACAAACATTTAAAAAATATAAAATGTTTAGAGAAAGAATAAAGAAAGCTTTGAAAAATAAATAGTGAAAGTAGATAGCTAAAAATGGTAAGGATGTTGGAAATACTTTTAAAAAGTTGATATCTAAAGTAGAAAAAATTAATTTTTGGCTATTTTGACTAGTAAAAGTTGATTTTTTTTTATTTGGTCCTTTCTTTTTTGTACTTTTAAATTAGATGGGCAAGTTGGGTAGTAAAAATATGATATGAAATTCTCTATTTAAACCAAATCAACAAAAAAATAAATAAATTTGGGTATTTAGTTTTGTCACATAAATATCTTTTCCCTTGTGGCCTTGACCGAGTGATTATTAATACTTAAAAAGTTTGTTTGAAAAAAAAAGGTATTCGGTAAAAAAATTAAAAGCGTTTTTGAGGGTATAAAAAGCTTAAAAATAATAAAAACGCACTTTTAACAAAAGTTCAATTTTACAAACACAATTCCAAAAATACTCTTAAGCAAGTAGAAGCCAACAACAAGAAGTCACAAATTTCAATAACCAACCACAAAATGTTAGGTAATGATACCAATGTATGACACTTTGGACTTGTCCATTAGTAAGTTTTATCAAACTTGAAGAAGAAGGAGAAAATAAAATTGATAAAAAGGAATTTGACTATGAATAATGAATGCAATGGTATTTTCATCTTATAAAGTTTTCAATGAAATAGAACGATAAAAAAGATATACATATAAGCATTTTCATATTTTCTGTGTAGCTTATTTGACTTGAAAACTTTAATAATCTGTTCTTAAGGGGTCGATCAATTGGCTGTGGATCATGCCTTATGAAGTGAATGTCACTAATTCGAATCCCCTTCCATTGTATGGACATGTAAAAAAAAAAAACCTTCAATAATCTTTTTTAGACAATTGAGGGGCAAAAATATAATTTCACTCAAGATAGGATTCTCTCAATTTCATTTGAAATGGAGAGGAACTGGTTGGTTAAAAATTGAGTGGCAAAATTATAATTTTGCTATTTTTTAGACAATTTTGCCCCTCAATTTTAACCTATCAGTTCCTCTCAATTTCATTTAAAAATTGAGAGAATCCTTCTCTTAACCATCCATTTTAAGGCGCGCACACACCTACCAACATATCTAATAAACTCTATGAAATGACAACGAATTTAAGATTTGGTTGAAAGATATACCTATTAGGGTTTTGAACAACAAAAAGAGTCCCAAAAATATTTTCCCCGTTACTTTCACTATCTCCTAGTTTTTTTGTTTTTGTTTTTTGTTTGTTTGTTTGTTTTTTTTTTTTCACTAGGATTCTCTAAATGCGTCTTAAATAACCTTCCATCTCCTTATGTAAGTTTTAGATTCATTCGAACTACATTCTATTTGAAACCGATAGATCAGTCTATTAGCGATAGACTGATCCCACCTAGCTTCCAATAATAACTAAGGAAAAATATAATTTAGCCTCTTAAACTACCAGTCATTTGTGATTTAGCCCCTCAATGTTCAAAATGTAATAAAGTAGCCTCCCAAACTACCAAAATGTATCAAAAAGGCCACTTATTATTTTTTTTATTTCTATAATACCCCTCTATTCTTTTAACAAATAAAATAATTGTAAAAAAAAAAAAACAATTTTTTTTTTAAATACAAAAAAACCAATGGGCTAATAGATACAAAAAAAATGTATTTTTAAAAAATTGTTTATTTTTTTACAATTATTTTATTATTTTATTTGTTAAAAGAATAGGGGTATTATAGGAATATAAAAAAATAAATGGCCTTTTTTATACATTTTAGTAGTATGGGGGCTGCTTTATTACATTTGAAACATTGTGGGGCTAAATCGCAAATGATTCATAGTCTGGGAAGCTTTTTTATATTTTTCCCTAAAAACTAACTACCTACCAATAACATAATGACATTTAAGCAAACATAGGAGAGTGATATTAGACTAAAACCTTCTAATTTGAGGCTCATAATTTATCTAAATTCATTCATTCATTATTATTATTTTTTGTTTTTCATTAGAAGAACCATTAACCATCTGGCCTTGATCTCTCAAAAGGAGGAGAAATGGAGTTGGTCCCTAATATCCAAAGGTAAAAGATTTGTATTTTCAATGCTAAGTTGTTGACCGAATTGCCAATTTGCCATTGTTTTTTCTTTTAATATTAACAAATGACATGACAAATAAAAATTTTCTACGTATGTTAGGGGTTGTTTGATAACCCGTTTCTGGTTCTACTGTACATTTCGGATGTACTGTAGCGCCTGATATATTTGACCAGAGTTTGAATTTTTATTATAAGGGTTAGTTAGTCAATTACAATTTTACCCTTATTATTGTATGTCTCTTTCACCCACGTTTTCTCTCCCTCCGTTTGTTCTCTCCTGTTTCCTCCAACACTCAGACGAACCTTCAACGCGGTTCCTTCAGCGCCTTGCCTGCACAGTTCCTCCAGCACGGAGCTTCTTCTATTCGGCAGTGTTCAATCAAACGAACGGAACAACATTTGGGCATGAAAACCCAAGGCTTAAAAGGCCATTTTCGCATCTGTTTCTATGAAACCCAAAAACGAGATGGGCTGATTTTTCTCTCCCCCCACGCACAATTTTTGCCCTGATTTTTCCGTCTGACGAACCTGGTTGGCGCTGTTTTGTTCCGTAAGGTGAGTGTGAAGCGAGCTTGAAAATGAAAGGCATATAAGGGTATAACGGTAATTTCATGCTGTGATGAGGCTAACTTCAGGCACAATTTCAAACCTATTACGACAAAAAGTGTACAGTACATCCTAAATGAACAGTACAACCTCAACTCATTTCGGGTTATCAAACACCACCTAAAAAATAAGAAAAGATTGAAGGCTTTTCTTTGTTTTTTGTTTTTTGTTTTTTTGCTAGAAGATTGAAGGCTTTTAGGTCATTTTCTAAAAGGTCTGTGAGTTTCAAAATATGGCAAATATGGTAGTAAGTTTTAGTGGTTTTCCAAACAAGTCATTCTATAACATTTTCCGTCAAATTTCCTAACATACGCTATATTCAGTTGTTAAGTAATAATTAAGTGATTAAATTTATCTTTTCTTATTAACTTAAGCTTTTGAGATGATTTAACATCAATGTCAAGTCAACTACTCTTAAAAGATTATATATAAAAAAAGAAAAGAAAAAAAAGAATGAAATATACATTAATGGATGGTTGAACCACCACCTTAGGAGCTTTTGAGCTTTTGAGAATTTGGTAAAGAGACCTAGAATGGAAGGGTGGTTCGATTACGCAAAGTCTTTGGATGAAGAGTCATATTATACATCTTCTAACTATTTCTTTTGCAAATTTATCGTCAGATTTATGGGATCCACAAGTAGGTTCTACAGATCCAATGATGAATTCATCTGTTCACTATACGAAGATGGACAAAATAATGTAAAATAATTTTTATTATTTCTCTTCGATAAAAAGAGCATGGATGATAATTTACATATTTTTTTAAAGATTTTTTTTTGACATGTCCACACAAGAGGGGGAGATGGGGATTTGAACTAGTGACCTCCGATTTATGAGACGTGGTCCCAGACGATTGAGCTACCTCTTGGGGACATATTTTTTTAAAGATTAATGCTACATTTTACATCTATTTTATCACACTCGTTTCACACAGTTACGGTGCCACGTCCACCGTAATTAGGTAAATGTGACAAAATGGGATTTGGCTTACATGCTGTAATAAAAGCAACGGTTAAGATTGAATCTTTCAAAATTTATTTTTATTTTCTCTTTCCTATTAAAAGCTTTTAATAGAAATTTAATCTCAACTGTTGCTTCTATTATAGCATACATGCTGTTATTCTAGGAATGAGATCAGGATCCAGTTAGGCTTATTATGAGGGGTAAAATGGTGAAAAGATAATTTTACCCTTCATAATAAGTCTAACTGAATCCTCTCCATTTCCTTTGAAATGAAGAGGATCCTTCTCGGTTATTCTACTACAACATACATGTTGTTATTTATAAGCCTGATCCGACAAAATGGGCGTGAAGAATTTGTACTTTTTATTTTTTTGAAAAAAGTGACGAATTAAATTTATTCTGTCCTTAAAGAAAAGTAGGAAGCAAGAAAGCCCAAATCCTCCCAAAACCACCTATTAAAAAAAAAAATCCTCCCAAAACCATCGACCGTTGATGATTCGCCCGAACACCGTTTAGTCTCGGCCCCCACCCCGTATTACCCAAGAATTCCCCGAATGGCATATGCTTGCCGATCACGTTCATAATCCCTATATATTCTTCTCGAACCTTCTCTGTCTTTACTTGATCTCTGTAACGCTCTTTTTCTCGCTCGCAAAAACTCAAAAATATTTCATTTTCTCTTTGATCTCGGTAAGTCTTAGACCCATCAATCTAAAAGGCCACCAAACTTTTTTAAAAGTTTAATTCTGATCTGGGTGTTGACGGTTTTTGTTTATTGTGTGCGTTGAAGGGAAGAAACTGATATGGCGACCAAGAGGAGCGTGAGTACACTGAAGGAAGCTGATTTGAAAGGGAAGAGGGTGTTCGTGAGGGTCGATCTGAACGTGCCTTTAGATGACAACTTCAACATCACCGATGACACTAGAATCCGTGCCGCTGTTCCCACCATCAAGTACTTGCAGGCTCATAAAGCCAAAGTCATCCTCTCCAGCCACCTCGTATGACATGCTTCCACTCATTTTCACTCTTCTAAGTACTGGGTCTTTTTTCGTTTTGGAGATTCGAGTTCTGTGTTTGTCTTAGTTTCTTTGGTTTGGCGTGGGATTTGTTTGTGTGGATTTGTGTTTTGTCAACTTCACTTCTCGGTTTCTGGCTGTAGGGATTTTTGTTTTGTCGCTTGTTTCGTTTGGATGGATTTCATCCAGATCTATATGGATCGCATCGATTGTGATCCATTTGGGTCTCAGTTTAATCTAATATTGACTAGTCTGATAAAAATTGTTTTTTTTTTCGTGGGCTTGTTTCTATTATATTTTTGCATTTTTTTTTGTAAAAGTGAAAAGTTCTTTAGATGAACCATTTGTTCGAGGGACGATTTTTATGGGTTGATATTTTTTATTTTTCATTTTCCTCTATTATTGTTTCGTACCATGTATATCAAGGTTGATATATTTTGGTTTCTATTTTGTGTTAAAGCTATTTATACTACTTACTGTATTTAGATCTGAAAAGTTAGCTCTGTTTTCTTACCTTTGATTTCTGCTTGTGATGAGTAATCGGGTAATTACGACTAATTGACGATTTCTACGATTGCTGTTTTATGTTCCTTCTTAAATAAGGGGTTGTACTTGTGCGTGTGTTTTTTTAAATGTCAACTGATTATGATTTGCATTTTGACATCTCTCTTGCTTGTTTTTATTGTTGCTCTCCTGAGCCTGTGTGAGTTTACATGATTCACCTTGAAATACTGTATTCTGTTTCAAATATCATTCGAAGTCAATAATTTGTCGTACAATGAAGCAATTGCTGTGATTGATTGTTCAGAAATGTTTGTTTCTGATCCCTTTCTTTATTTGGCTCTATTTTTCTGCTGTATATATTTTTTTACAAGAGAAAATTTGAAGCTTTAACTGTCATGAGTGTCGCATGAGGGCCCTTGGATTTACTTGAAAATCGAAGTGTTGGGGATGAGAGCTACTATTCTATAAGTGGTCCTTGTTTGTTGTAATGCAATCTTCATTGTTGGTCTCTATCGTTGTTTTGATATTTTCTGCTATGGCCTTATCTAGTTCTCATCTGTTTGTTGTTTTATGGGGTCATTGGTTTGTTGTTTTGGTTGAAGTTTTAGCTTTTACCTTTTTCTTTACTGCCATGGCTTAGTGTTTGAAGCTCCTGTTGCTCATCTTGATGAGTTAATGCTTTCATGAAATGGTCACCGGTAGTACACCAAAGTTGTAAAAATCTTTAGTTCTTTTATTTTTTTTTTCATGTTGGTGGGAGTTATTAAATTAACCTTACATGATAATGTTGGATATCAGAACTATGAAGGGAAATTAATTGAGCTACTTTTAGTGTCCTGTTTACTTAAGACAAAGAGTAGGGGTAAATCTTAGCGCTTGGCACTAGCTAACTGTAGTAGAGTAGATTGAGATTGTTGATATCTTATTGTGGATCATGGCTGGTACTCAAGCAAATTCCGGTAGAAGGGACAGCAATTAATTTTCTCTTGAAAATTGAGATAATTGATGCCCTTTTTGGTTACTTTCCCATTCATAAAAAAATGTTATTATTTTCTGTTCTAGTATTTGTTTAGCCTGCTACTGATAGTTTGCTGGAGTGAGTAGAAGTGAAGTGTTGAAGTGTGGCAGATTGAAAAATGTAGTGTTGCAAAGTATGCGGTGGGGTCTGGGAATAATCTAGGTCTCAACCTTTGTTCTCATAGTTTCTATTATTCTCTTCCTTTTCCTTTTTTTTTTTTTTGTCTTGTGAATATTAATTATACAACTAGACTCATAAGTCATTGTGTAGATTTCTGCCTTTTTTTTTTTTAAAAAAAAAAATTTTAATTTTTTTTTTATGTATCTTTGCAACTGGTAACTCATGAGTTTGTTTGAACTTGGATTGTGGTTTTACAGGGCCGCCCAAAGGGTGTCACACCTAAGTACAGCTTGAAGCCTCTTGTGCCAAGACTGTCTGAACTTCTTGGAACTGAGGTTTGTAACTCTTTTATAAATAACTTTGTGTTGCATGTGTACGTGTTTAACTAAAATCTAAAAGCCAGTACTTCATTTCTCACATGGATATTAACTGTCAAAGGCGGCTTCCTTTCTCAATATTTCTTCATTTCTTTAGTTTTTTCCTTTTTATTTTATTTTTAGGTTAAGATGGCAAATGACTGTGTTGGTGAGGAGGTCGAGAAGTTGGTGGCTGGACTTCCAGAAGGAGGTGTTTTGCTCCTTGAGAATGTGAGGTTCCATAAGGAGGAAGAAAAGAATGACCCTGAATTTTCAAAGAAGCTAGCTTCTCTCGCAGATGTCTATGTAAATGATGCTTTTGGCACTGCCCACAGGGCCCATGCTTCCACAGAGGGAGTGGCTAAGCACTTGAAACCAGCTGTTGCTGGATTCCTTATGCAGAAGGTATGCTGGTCAAAACTTTCAAGGGAGTGATCAACTTGTTTATAATCTCAGCAGTTAGGCCTTGTTTGTTAACTTACAATGCATTCCCCCACATTCCCCCACATTCTACCACACTATTCACCACTATTCACTTCATTTTTTCCCAAAAAAAACATATCAAATCATTCACTTTTTATATCACATCATTTACTATTTAAATAAAAAAATCACTATAAAGCAAAATTTTCCACTTTCCAATACTACATTTTCATTTTCCCATATCAATCATTTTTTTTTAATCCATGAACAGTGCAGTGTAAAAATAACGTGGGGGAGTGTGATGGGGTTTACCAAACACCCTCTTAATGTTGGGAAGCTTAACTAAGCTGAAACTTGAGTTTACTGCTGGGATTATTGGTGCACAGATTGATAAAACTTTTAATTGACTATAAGCTTTGTTTAGCCATCCTGGCTATTGGAAATACCGATGTTTGAGTATGAGCCGGCCTTGCTTGAACTGAGCTTGCCCAACTTAACTGACCTGGGACATAAATGTTGAAACAAATAATGAGCTAAAATTGGATTTTTTTTTTTTTTTTACTTGAATTGCACAAGTCTTGGGATAGTAGTGGTCACTCAAATGGGCCTGCTTCATTCCTAAGTGGATAATCTCATGACCACTGATGAGTATTTGAAAATAAGTGTTATGTGAATTGCATTCTAATTGGTTATGGGAAACTTGTAGGTATTTTTTCTTTTGGTTGCATTGTCGATTTGTATCCATTACTTGTTCTGTGGTTTCAGGAACTTGACTATCTTGTTGGTGCCATAGCAAATCCCAAGAGGCCATTTGCTGCTATTGTTGGCGGTTCAAAGGTGTCATCCAAGATTGGAGTGATAGAATCCTTGTTGGAGAAGGTTAATCTTCTTTTGCTGGGTGGAGGGATGATCTTTACCTTTTACAAGGCTCTAGGTTATTCAGTTGGAACATCCCTTGTGGAGGAAGACAAGTTGGATCTTGCAAAATCACTAATGGAGAAGGCCAAGTCAAAAGGGGTGTCTCTACTCCTTCCGACTGATGTGGTTATTGCTGACAAATTTGCTCCTGATGCTAATAGCAAGGTTAAGAGCCATTTATTTTATAAATTTTGATTCTGTCCCTAAAGGTGGAGTGTGATGGGGGAACATAATGGAGACACCAATTTTTTTTTTCCCTTTTCATTTAGTTGACAGTAACTTTTACACTGTTGCTGACACCATTTCCTATTGATTGTGAGTCTCCCAAGGATTTGAATTTGCATGAGAGGTCCTAAAATCTTTTATGTATTTGCAGGTTGTTCCAGCATCTGGTATTCCAGATGGTTGGATGGGATTGGATATTGGACCTGATTCTATCAAGACATTCAGTGAAGCTCTGGATACTACCAAAACAGTAATCTGGAATGGACCTATGGGTGTGTTTGAGTTTGAGAAATTTGCAGCGGGAACTGAGGTATGGATAAAATCACATTTTCGCTGAGCTTTTATAACTATATTACAATATCATTCCTTTCTCCAACTGCATTTTTAGAACTCTACCCAATCAACAAAGAACTCTCTTAATTGAACCATTCATGGGTTGACTGTTACGGGTCTTTCTATATTAGGCTAGCCGTATTAATTTTATGTATTAGGTTTATATTATGTTAGCATAAGTCGGCTAACCCTATCCGTATTAGGGTTATTTTATTGTCTTTATTTTATTCCATATAAGGGTCTTGATGACTCAGCCCTAGAAATATTGTAATAGTTTGCCTATTTAAAGGCCATTATGTTATGATTAAAGATATGAAGAGAATTAATCCCAAACCTTGTGTTTGTAAGGTCTAGGTTCCCTTAGAATCTAAGGTCTAGGTTCCCTTAGAACCTAATTTATCCCGTTGCGAATTTAGGTTCGTAACA
>CM017328.1:7404840-7446373 GCA_006937295.1 Carpinus fangiana | reverse complement strand
AAAAAAAAAGAAATCCCTAATATTTCACCATAAGCTTTTAATGGCCTTGCAACTAAAATGCCTTTGAATGTGTTTTTAAAGATTTTCTTAAATGAGCATTACATTTTCTGTAGTAAATTGAGCACTTCAAATGTGGGAAATGGGAATGTTTGCCAGACTAGACCTTCAGATAGACTATCAGGTTAGGCTTCAGAGAACTGAGGGCTATTGTTTTCTGTTTGCAGGCAATAGCGAAGAAGCTGGCCGAGCTAAGTGGCAAGGGGGTGACAACTATCATTGGAGGAGGTGACTCTGTTGCAGCCGTGGAGAAGGTTGGGCTAGCAGACAAGATGAGCCATATCTCAACTGGAGGTGGTGCCAGCTTGGAGCTTCTTGAGGGGAAATCACTCCCTGGTGTCCTTGCTCTTAACGATGCATAAGTCATTAATCAAGTTGCGCTTATTTTCCTTGTGCACTTTTGCTGCTGTTATATGGTTGGTTTTCAACCAGAGTGGATCAGATCAAAATAGATCCGAGTCTTGTAGAGGCTATATAGGGTAGATTTTAATAATTATGGGGGCATCTTCTAGGCGTCATTAGTGATGCGTTTTGAATTGAATCCTTTTTGGAAGAATGTTTTGATGATTTGAATGCTCGAGTTTACCACCTAAAAACATCATCCCCCAATCCCAATTCAAGAATCAGGATTCAGGAGTTAAGAAAAGCAACAAACTTGGTGAATGAGATTTGCATGATGTTAAATTAAATGTCTACATGATTATGTATGATATCTTTTGGTCTCTTTGCAAATTAACCAAATGCCTGAAAATGCATGTTTTCAAACATTTAAGTGAAAAATGAAAAACTGGTCTTTGTGGTTTATCTTATTTATAGTTACTTCTTTGTGGTATCGAAATGAACTCAAAAGTTTCTAAGGTATGTCAAAAAAACAATTTAGTTCCTATTAAATGCCATTCACTAATTTAATAGATTTTATTAGTGTAACACTGACTTAAATATGACAAGTAACCAAATTTTATTGGCTCTAATGTTTTACGATATTAGAATAGTTAATAAACGGAATTTAATTGTAAGGACTAAATTATTTTTTTGGCATATCTCAGGGCTTCTGAATTTATTTTTATACCACAATGAGTTAATTGCAAATCAAGTAAACTACAAAAATTGATTTAGCATTTTTCTCTACATTTAAAGAGCATGTGGACTTTCTAATCATGCTAGCAAATGAGATTGATGAAAAGGGGCAAATGAGATCGATGACAAGGGGGATGAACAATTGTATTGAAGGGGTCAAGTTCTTCCTATCTTTGGGCTAATGGGACTCTTTTCATAACCCATGATTTATGCTTTTAGAGAGAGAGAGAGAGAGATCAAGTCCTTTTGAGTTCCTAAAGGTAAATCAGATGTACATCCAAATTTCTTCAAAGAGCATTCTAATTTGTCAATAAATAAAATAAAATGCTATACAACAAAGGTTATGAAAGAACTTTGGCTGCTGCAGAAGTAGATGTGTTTTAGTTTGTGCCAAACTTCCAACATAGAGCAGTGATCACCTCACTTAATGTGGTAGTGTAAATGACAAATTATTTACATTGGGAACAATTTACAATATACATGTCTCCATACGAACTTAATATCTGCTTTGCATCCCCACTTCCGTATTCGCACTCACATGAAGCTTCATTATTTCAAGAGAAATTTGCTCAATTAATTGACCAAATTGCTCCTCGAGTGTTATGCCACTGCTAGGCATGATTTGTGAATTAAGATCCTCTCCAGTTCATTATGGTAGATGGGTATTTTTGTCATATAAAAAAGTGAAAAGACAAAAATATCATTTAAATATAAGTAACTAGATATTCTCCAGTCCATTTGAACTAGAGATGATTCTATTATGTGATCTGTACATGCAACTTCTCCATGTTCTTCCTTAATGCAGGAAAATGATTTAAGGCTGGTTGGTTAGTAAACATGCACGATTTGCATATGCATTTTCTCTGGCAATGGAAGCAAATTATCAACACAATCATACAGATTTCTGAGTCATAATAATATAGTATTTTAACACAATCCCATCTATGGAATCATATTGTAATTCAGAATCACACATTATTTTCAACAACTGATAATAATGTGATGCCTGCTATCTGCTGTTCGTGCAAACTTTTTTTTTTTTTTTTAATTTCAGTCAATGAAAAAATAATTCATTCAATTACTCATTTTTCATCAGCCATGATGAACACATGTGGTCAAGCTCATCATTCTGTCAAAACTTTTTATTTTTGTCATTGCGTAAATGCTTGTCCTGCAATTTCTTTGTTATTGTCTGTATGAGCATATATGTAATAGAAGCATTTTCTCTCCCATCATGACAAATTGAGAACAGTGCAGTTTCTGAAAGGCCTCCATTGTCTGCCTTCTGCTGCTCCTTAATCCTGGTTTCCGCCATGCATAATTAATTTTAAGGGAAAATTTAACAAAATTCCCTTGAACTTTCACTCATTTTGACATTACTCTCAAAAGTTTAAAAACTCTCAATTAAGAGTATCGAATTTTCAATTTCTTTCGATTACCACATTTTGTTAAATTTTGTCAAAATTCCCAAAATATTCCTGTTTTTTTTTTTTTTTTTAATAAAGAAAATAAATGCATGAATCTTTACAATTTTTTGTTTTATCATTTTATAACAAAAAATACATGGGTATTTTGAAAATTTTGACAATATTTAACAAAAAAAATTCTAACGAAAAAGGGTAATCGAAAGAAATTGAAAGTTCGATACTTTTAATCGAGAGTTTTTGAACTTTTCGAAAAACTTTTAAAATGTGGGAAAGTTCAAAGAGTTCTTCGAAGCTTCTCCTAAATTCAATTATATTCTGTCAAATTGTGAAGTGTGTTGTGCCAGACAGAGCCTGGCAGAAGATGCATGCGTGAACCCAGGAACATTGCTAATCAGAAGATATATATTAGTAAACAAACTTGATATATCAGGCTGGCTAGTGGCTACCAAGTGAATCTCCATTTCCGACAATTGGAATCTTGACAGATATGAATTTGAATTGCAGCATCACGCTTGACTCAGAGAAGAAAATAAAAAACAGAGTTAACATTTTGGTTTGCACCAGAAATTGTCCTCATTATTCAAATGGTTCATTTTTTAAACCTGCTGAGCTCAGCTTTAACTTGAAGCCATGGATTTTCAAACTTTCCGCGCATTTAAGATTCCATTAATATCATTCATCTCATATTTTCTTACCTTAGACAAGTCTGGACGTTTGATGTGTTAGGCTATGTGGAGCCTGGTTTGTATCTAATCCGATCCGACGTTGGAAACCCTAAGGTTTAAAATGAGGTTTTTGGATGCTTGGTGTTTTGATCTAGTTAGAGGTCATATTTATACTCTTTTGACTAGCGTTTATAGAATGTACTATTGACGCCTCTTGTATTGTTTCTCTTGATAATAGTGAAACTTTGTGGACGTCGTCCTTAGTGGTAAATCATGTAAATCTCTATGTTTTTTTTTTTAATTGCTTGTTTTTGCATTTTTATTTTTTATTTTTCGCATCTCACGGGTTCTAGGAAATATGATAGATTTCCTAAGATGACGCATATAATTCTTCTTTATTTTCTCAATTTTTTTTCCATAGCTGATTTCTACATGGTACCCAATGCTTGGAGAATCAGAAAATGCTATGTATTGCAGATAAAAAATAAATTCCAAGGAAGATAGTAAAAAAAAATTAATGTGCAAAGATGATTTCTGTAAAAGAGTATATTTAGTTTGGGAGAAGAGGCAGATACACATATATCTCACCCATGTACAAGTGTTCAACTAATCTTTTCCTTCTTTTTTTTTTTTTTTTTTTTTTCCTATGCTCAATTAACAACAAAAATGGATGCCCATGATACTACATCATGATCATTGTGGCTAGTTGTTGAAGATGTTAAGAAGGCAAACTCTGGTTTTGATTAAGCGCCTGAAAAGGCACTCAAGTCCTTCTTCAAGATCTTGAACAATTGGCTCCAATTTCGCCAGCAAGTTGTGGACATTCTCAATCTGCATGGTGTTGTCAGATTTGCTTCTTCTCTGACCAATAATGGAGTACAATGCAGCATCCACCTTCTCTACTTCAGAACCATCTGTTTCTTCATTCTCACATGCTACTCTTTTGGGGTTGATCACCAACTTGGAGACCAACGACCAGTTGCTTGATTTTGATCGAACCTTTGGGCCTGCTATGTAGGACAACAAGGATTCAAACACATTGATGGTGGCTGCTTCTGCTTCTTTCAATGCTGTAACCATGGCTGGAGTCTCATGGTTTTTGACAGCACGCTTCCTTTCCACTCCCTTCAGGGCCTTCTGGGCTGCGTTTTTGACAACCTTCCTAGACATCAAATATTTCCTGGCCTCCCTCTCAAGCCCCATGTCGCCTGCTGGTCTTCTGCGAATAATCGATTGAAGTTCACGAATGCATTCTTTTGTATGTATCAACGCATCCTTGGCTGCGCTACACATGTCCAGGAGCCTGAGAGATCCATCCAAGAGCTCTTCTTGGACAATGGCTTGCTGAGTTAGGGGCAACTGAAGCAACTTTTCAACACACTCATGCAAATCCTTAAGGCAGCTTAGTTTGCTGCTTAATGATGATGTTGATGATGAAGAGGGAGTGTCAGAAGCACCTAATCGACACAAATGCTCGTTGCATTGTAGAATAAGAGGGTGTGGTCTGGAAGGCAAGCTATTGGAGCGAGCATGATGGTTGGAACTTTGGTTTAGAGGAGAAGAAGCCATTTTTTTTTTCAGCTAAGAAAAGGAGAAGGCCTTGGAGTTGTTGAATATGTTCAATGGAGTCTTGCAATTTGCCTTCCCTTCCCTTGGAGTGTACCGAATATATATCAGAGGGTGTGGGAGACAAGAGGAATCACATTAACTTCAAATCTCAATGAGTAGCACATGATTTTGATTTGGATTTGTGCAATGTCTCCCCACCAGCAGCTCCCCAACCTATCACCAATTATATTTTAACTTCTGAAATCGCCTCAGTATCTTCACTCTACTGGTAATACGACACAAAACATTTTCTGAAACATAAAATATTCGACACACGGGCGTTGACTCAATCTCTTCCAATACAAGAAAGGCAGGTTAAGTGTTTAAGGTAATTGTCTGCATTTGCTTGGAAATTCTTATGGTTACTTGGTATAAATATGATACATGGATCCTTATGGTTCCAAGTGAGTTGCACTGTAGAATACTCTGAGGGATGGGTTGGAACATAATATTGGTGATTGCAAAGTAAAGGGGAAAATGGTGAGACTTTTATGGCTGGTAAAGATTTCCTTGCAAGGGCATTTCTTTTCATAACAGTAAAGAGTTCCAGAAAATTTACAAAAACGAGTTATAGCAAGTGAAAATGCAGTGGTGTCTTTCAAACAGAGCTACACCTGCCCCAAAAATGTAAGCATGTTCTCCCAATAAATTTTGCAACTTCTGATCTATCTATAATTGTATTCTAAGACTAAATTACACAATAAAATCATACCACCAAGTGGCTCTGTGATCTTGTCTCCCATAAGCTCATTTCTTGGCTTCGTATATAGCTTCATTTAGGCCTTCTAACTACCATTATAATTCATTAGGAAGTTTAATATGTCCCTCCTGAGATTATAAAGAAAAGCATATATTAAGGAGCAGGTTTCAGTTCCATTCGTGCACAACATGTTATCTGCATTGTTTTATAAAATCAAAGTCATGTTACTTCATGTGTGCTTTACTAACTTGGAACCAGATCCATTTGTAATGGTTATTGTTGTCAGTTTGGGTCAGGCAGACACTGATCAGACATTGGCAGGCACAACAGTTGGATCCAAATCAAATTCATGTTGGCACTCGTTAGGAGCTGATGAAGAGATTCCACATGTCTCCCTCACAGTTAATATATATTGGGCAAAGTTGAGGGAAGGCAGACAAAGTTTTAGACTTATTTACAATCAATGCCAAGGTCTTTCTTGAGAAAATGGCTTCTTTGTTGGATATTTTGTGGAATTAAGAGGGAAAATATGAAGGCCAAATAAAATTGGGACTTGAAGGCTCAATTGCAGACGATATCTTCGGAACGTATTTTGTCCCTATTTTATCAGGATATAATGAACCCAAAATGTTACTCTAGAATAACACTTTCTGGAGTAACAAGAAAACACCCTTGTGGAGAGAATAACACAAAAGTTGCGCCTCATAGCGCCCAAAGCCAATTGTCCATGTTCGTGTCACGTGATACGGGTGGCTAGCTCTCTGCTTTATCACTCAATTTATTGTTAAGTGAGGAGGCTAGATTCCTTATAAACTACTTGAGCTCTTTGTACCTAGTTAATGTGGGACAAAAATTTTCTCCCTACACTACTTGAGTTCTTATAGGCGCTTAGAAGAGTGTGACCTCACTAGAGAAGTCTTGCTTGAAGATTATAGAGTGCACTGAAGAACATAAATCAGACACTGAAGAAGAGGTGATGAATATGGACTCCCAAATAAGGTTGAAACAAAATCTAGGAAGACGAAGGCAATCGGAAAGTCCTTGAAATAATTGAAGATCACCTTCACCTTCTCCCCTATAGACCACAGCACTGTAGCACCTTGACAAAGTTGGCAATAGTTACTCCTGTAGTGTTTGAAATGTTAGAGTATTAATTAAATGATTAAATCATTCATTTTCTATTAGCTTAAACTTTTGAGATAAGTGGTGATTTAACATGATATCAGAACATAAGTCTTGATTCGAACATGACTCTACTTTTTACCTCAAATTTCAATTAAATAATTTACCTGTTGTGCTTCACTTATTGAGAGAGAGTTTAAGGCTACATGTGAGGCAGTGTAATAATATTCACCCTTTTTAAGGGCTTAAGCTTTTGGAATAAGTAGTGATTTAATAAAATCTTTGTTGGCCTTTTAGCTGGGCAAAGGTGCAATTAGTCAAATGTCCAGATTTTGTTTCCAAACTGGTGCATTTTTTGATTTTGTTTCCAAACTGGTGCACTTAAAAAATGTAGCGGCCAAATTTTGTGAATTCATAAAATTGGATGGTGCAATTAGTAAGGTGGGTGCTGATAATGAACTACTGTGTTGGAGAAAATGAAGTCTAGCACACAAGATTTTGAAGGACTAGAGTGCCTGCTCATGTGTTCAATTGAAAACAGAGAGTCCCTTCTGAACAAATCAATGCTGTTCTAAATAGTTTCTTTCCTTTGCATAGGTTTTTATTCTAGTGCAGTAGTGTAAAGTTTTCATTGACAAAATGTACCTAAAAAGGCTAGGCAATCGATTGCAGCAAGCAAGTCAAAATATTTCTGACTTAATTGCCTCCAGAAGATAAACCTTGAATAACAAGTACAGAAGTACTAATAAAGTCCACGTCAGGGAAAGCGAAAACAGAAGTATAGGGGGAAGCAAATACAATAATGATCAAACTATTGTATCCAGAAAGTAACAGATTTTGACTTGTGATCTTAGATTTTCAAAATGTATATGAATTATTCCAGTCATGACTGGGATACAAAATACCATGATAGAAATGCCAAGGTTTATGGCTTGGGAAAAGAAAAGAAATAAACCATTGAAGTTCTCCTCTACTATTCTCTATTTAAATTTTGAAGGGAAGCTGCATATTTTGTGACACAGAGAAACAGACAAGAAAGAAAATAATGAATTTTAAGGTTGGATTAAGTATTTACCATCTTCCGTCTTAGCATGCATATTACAAGAACTGCTAATTTTAACTCATCATCCGGAGAATCAAAAAATGCTTTATGGATGCAACTCAAAAATATGTGTAAAATTAAAATAACAATAGTTAGTAGAAACAAAAGTTCTGGATGATTCGAATAATAAGAATATGGAAAGGATTAACACAAGTATAGAACAATAGTAGAAAATATGGAAGGATGCTTCATATGGGGAAGGTTTATCAGAGATATAATATAAGAGCATGATCATCATTAGTAATTTATTGAAGTGTACAGGGTGTTGTTGCCCTCTTGTCTCCCGGGAGGGTAAGCAGCCCAAACTGGATAGAGGAGCTGCATGTTACTTTTGTTGTAGCTGAAGAGGGAGACTTAAAATAATTGCATATATATGTTGTAGATCATCCAGATACTCCTCATGTACGTTTATAAACTTAAAATAGTTGGATAATGAGTTGGGAGGCTGGCAAGAGGGAGACAATGCATTAACAACACAGAGAGATTGTTTAGATCAAATCACAATCATGTCACTTCTCTTTGATATTTTATATTGAGATTCCTTCATGTCCCCCTCACCCGGCCCGCATAATATATATTGAACAGACTCCAACCGAAGGAAGGGAAATTGCTACACAGATTGTACATTCAACTGCAAGACCCCTTTCCTGTTTGAGAAAAACATGGCTGCCTCTCCAGTCAATCGAAAATCCGGTCACCATGCTCGCTCTAACAGCTTGCCGACTAGAACACACCCACTCATTTCAGAATTCAATGAGCAACTGAGCAGATTGAGAGATTCTGAAGCAACCACCTCATCATCTACCTCAATATGCCAGAAATTAAATGGCCTTCAAGATTTGCATGATTGTGTTGATAAGTTGCTCCTGTCGTTGCAGTTCACACAAGCCTTAGCCCATGAGCAGCAAGAGAAATGGGTTAATGAGCTGCTGGATGGATCTCTCAGGCTCTTGGAAGTATGTGGTATTGCAAAAGAAGCCTTGCAACAAACAAAGGAATGCACACATGAATTTCAATAAACTCTGCGCAGAAGACGGGGCAGTAAAACAGACCTTGCCAGGGAAGTTGAAAGATGCTTGAGCTCTAGGATGGTGGTCAAAAAGGCAATGCAGAAGGCCTTAAAGGGAATGCAAAATAAGTTCAATTACAAGAACAATGAATATGTGGGCATGGTTAGCATGTTGAAAGAGGTAGAAGCAGGAACTCTAATGGTCTTTGAATCCCTCTTGACGTTTATAGGTGGATCAAAGTTGCAATCAAAGTTAAGCAGCTGGTTTTTGGTTTCCAAGCTGGTGCACCCCGAAAGAGCATGTGAAGGTGATGAAGAAGCATATGCAAATGAATTTGAGAAGGTAGATGCGGCAGTGAGATCTCTTGTCGTCAGTCGAAAGACAAGCAAGTCTGATCAGACCATGCATGTGGAGAATGTGCAGAACTGTATGGGGAAGTTGGAGTCAAGCATTCTAGATCTTCAAGAAGTGCTGGAATGCCTGTCTAGGCATCTAGTCAAAACCAGAGTTTCCCTTCTCAACACCTTCAACCACTAGCCCAAAAATGGTCGTTGGCAGCCTATTTTTTTATCTGTAAATTATTACAAAATCACAGAGTTTCTCACTTCATACATGTACATGAATGAGACACATTTTTTATTGTGATTCTCAATCAAGTCACTATTTTCCCCAAAGCAACGTTATCTTGTCTTGCTACTTAATTCTCTTCTAGAGCATTGGTTAATACTTACTACTGCAAGATTTTAATTAACACTCTGGAGTTATGGAATCAAAATATTATATACCATTTCCTGGACATAATAAATCATAACAACATGCAAACCTAAGAAAACAAGATGTGTTTTAAAACATTTGAAAATGTTTTTGCTTTTCAAGGAGAATAATATCACATACTCATCATGGTACTCTAAAACTTTATAAGAAGCATGAAAATCATAAAAACAAAATGAAAACCAACTTAGTATTGAGGAGTTTACACGCCACCAATGCTAAACACGGCTAATCCTAAATGAATTAGGATTCTTTCTATATCATTTGAATTATATAATATTTAGTTAATTATATTAGAGGATATTTGTATCTCTTCAAAATGTAAAAATAAAGAGCGGAAAACCAGATGATATTAATTCCACGAAAAAGAAAAAAAGACTAAATAGAATGATTCTTTTAAACGTAGACCAAAACATCGATGTGGCACGACCAGGATGAACCACATAGATCCCAACCCGAAATCCGAATAAAAGAAAGAAAAATCCAGAGAGGAGTAGGGAACGAACCGATCCATCGAGGATGTCGGGTTGCGAGCGGCTGCAGCGGGCGATTGAGGAATGCCAGAGGAGGGTCCCGGCGGGTCCGGGGCGCGAGGCGGCGTGCAAACACCTGAGCCGCGGCCTGGCGCAGTGCCTGGTCTCTGAGGCCTGCCCGGATGAGTTGGAGGCGGTGCAGGCTCTCTGCGCTAGTGGTGGCACCGCGCTCAAGCGGGCCCAGTGCCAGCAGGCCCAGCTCTCCCTCTCCCTCTGCCTCTCCTCCCTTCAACAACAGCCATGACACACACGCAATTTCCCTTCTACTCCTTGAAATTACCCGTCTGCTTCTTGGTGATCGACATGGATATTTCAGGTCATGTATGTAATTTTCTGTTAACTTCTTCGTAGTCAATTTTGCTGTTAGCGAGATATTTTAAATGGGAATTATAATAAAAACATCAACAAGGCTTCATGCTTCGGATTCTGCATTTGCTGGGATAAAGATTGTGTATAATTTGGAACAAGGGAACCTTGAAATGGTTGACTACTCTACTGGTTTTACTTTTTCTTGTTGGATAATTATTATTTTGATGCTGCAAAAATGTTTCTGACTTATTTTGATGGTACAACTGCCAAGGTTTATGTCTTGGAAAATGAAAAAAAGAACAGAAATAAACCATTGAAGTTTTCCTCTACTATTCTCTACTAAATTTTGAAGGGAAGCTGCATATTTTGTGACAAAGAAAGAAACAGACAAGAGAGATAATAATGGATTTAAGGTTGGATTAATTATTTACCATCTTCCATTTTAGCATGCATATTAATAGAACTATATTTTTAACTCATCATCCGGAGGATTATGCAATGCTTTATCGATGCAAATAAAAATAAGAATAGTGAGTTGAAACAACAGATCAGGATGGTTATAATAATAAGAATATGGACAGGATTAACCCAAGTAAATAACAATAGTAGAAAATATGGAAGGATGCTTTATATTGGGAAGGTTTATCAGAGATATAATATATGAGCATGATCATCATTAGTAATTTATTGAAGTCTACAGGGTGTTGTTGCCCTCTTGTCTCCTGGGAGGGCAAGCAGGCCAAACTGGATAGAGGAGCTGTTGCTTATGCTGTAGCAGAAGAGGGAGACTTCAAATAATTGCATTTATATTTTGTAGAAGCATAAATTAGTTGGATAATGAGTTGGGAAGCTGGCAAGAGGGGGACAATGTATAAACAATACAGAGAGATTGTTTAGATCAAATCAAAGTCATGTTACTTCTCCTTGATATTTGATATTGAGATTCCTTCATGTCCCCCTCACCCCCATCATATATATTGAGCAGACTCAAACTGAAGGAAGGAAAATTTCTACACAGATTGTACATTTAACTGCAAGACCTCTTTCCTGTTTGAGAAAGACATGGCTGCCTCTCCAGTCAACCGAAAATCTGGTCACCATGCTCGCTCTAACAGCTTGCCGACTAGAACACACCCTCTCATTTCAGAATTTAATGAGCAACAAAGAAGATTGAGAAATTCTGAAGCAACCTCCTCATCATCTACCTCAATATGCCAGAAATTAAATGGCCTCCAAGATTTGCATGATTGTGTTGATAAGTTGCTCCTGTCGTCGCAGTTCACACAAGCCTTAGCCCATGAGCAGCAAGGGAAATGGGTTAATGAGCTGCTGGATGGATCTCTCAGGCTCTTGGAAGTATGTGGTATTGCAAAAGAAGTGTTCCAGCAAACAAAGGAATGCACACTTGAATTTCAATCAACTCTGCGCAGAAGATGGGGCAGTAAAGCAGACCTTGCCAGGGAAGTTGAAAGATACTTGAGCTCTAGGATGGTGGTCAAAAAGGCAATGCAGAAGGCCTTAAAGGGGATGCAAAATAAGTTCAATTACAAGAACAATGAATATGTGGGCATGGTCATTCTTGATCTTCAAGAAATGCTTGAATGCCTGTCTAGGCATCTGATCAAAACCAGAGTTTCCCTTCTCAACACCTTCAACCACTAGCCCAAAAATGGTCGTAGTCTGCCTTTGTTTTTTATAAATCTGTAAATTATTACAAAATCACAGAATTTCCCATTTCATACTTGTACATGAATGAGACACATTTTTTTTTTTAATTGTGATTCTCAATCAATTCACTATCTTTACCAAATGCACGTTATCTTGTCCTGCTACTTAATTCTCTTCTAGAGCATTGGTTACTATTTACTACTGCAAGATTTTAATTAATTCTCACATAATATTATGTATCATTTTCAGTCTCCAACTTCTGGTCCAGTCATTCTGAGAGATCCAAACCGAAATTTTATGCCTTAAGACTGTTTTAGCAGTCCAATCCTATGGGTTCTGATTCACACAATATTGGTGATTGCAAAGTAAAAGGGACAATGGTGAAAGACTTTTATGGCTGGTAAGGATTTCCTTGCAATGGCATCCCTTTTCATAACAGTGAAGGAGTGAATTTAGTTTTAGAAGGGCAGAATCGAAATATACTTTCAGAAAATTTACAAAAACGAGTTATAGCAAGTGAAAATGCAGTGCTGTCTTTCATACAGAGCTACACCAGCCCTAAAAATGTAAGCATGTCTCTTCCAATAATTTTTGCAACTACTGATCTATCTCTACTTGTAGCCTAGATCTAAATTACACAACAAAATCATACCACCAAGTGGCACTGTGATCTTGTCTCCCATAAGCTCATTTCTTGATTTCAGATATAGCATCATTTAGGCATAGCCATTTATTAATCATTAGGCTTTCTAACTACCACTATAATTCATTAGGAAGTTTAATATGCCCCTCTTGAGATTATAAAGAATTGCATAAATTAAGGAGCAGTTGTCAGTTCCATTCGTGCTCAACATGTTAAATGCATTGTTTAATAAAATCAAGTTCATGTTACCTCATGTGTGCATTACTAACTTAGAACCAGATCTATCTGTAGTGGTTATTGTTTTGTCAGTTTGGGTCAGGGAGACACTGAGTAGACATTGGCAGGCACAACAGTTGGATCCAAATCAAAGTCATGTTAGCACTCGTTAGGAGCTGATGAAGAGATCCACTTATATCCCTCACAGCTAATATATATTGAGCAAAGTTGGGGGAAGGCAGACAAATTTTTAGACTTACTTACAATCAATGCCAAGGTCTTTCTTGAGAAAATGGCCTCTTTGTTGGATATGTTAAGGAATTAAGAGGGAAAATATGACGGCAAAATAAAATTGGAACTTCAAGGCTCGATCGCAAATGATATCTTTAGAACCTATTTTGTCAACCTATAATGAAGCCTAAATGTTAGAATAGCACTTTCTAGAGAAACAAGAAAACACCCTTGTGGAGAGAATAACACAAAAGTGCGCCTCATAGCGCCCCATGCCAATTGTCCATACTTGTGTCGCGTAATGCGGGCAGCTAGCTCTCTGCTTCATCACTCAGGTTATTGTTAAGTTAGAAGGCAAGATTCCTTATAAACTAAATGTTACTCAAGAATAGCACTTTCTAGAGTAACATGAAAGCACCCTTGTGAAGAGAAACATAAAAGTGTGCCTTATAGCACCCAAAGCCAATTGTCCATGCTCATGTCGTGTATTGCGGGCGGCTAGCTCTTTGCTTCATCACTCAATTTATTGTTAAGTGAGGAGGCAAGATTCCTTATAAACTAAATGTTACTCAAGAATAGCACTTTCTAGAGTAACAAGAAAGCACCCTTGTGAAGAGAAACATAAAAGTGCGCCTTATAGCACCCAAAGCCAATTGTCCATGCTTGTGTCGTGTATTGAGGGCGGCTAGCTCTTTGCTTCATCACTCAATTTATTGTTAAGTGAGGAGGCAAGATTCCTTATAAACTAATTGAGTTCTTTGTATCTAGTTAATGTGGGACAAAATTTTTCACTACTTGAGTTCGTTCAGGTGCTTAGACAAAGTGTGACCTAACTAGAGAGGTCTTGCTTGTAGATTATAGAGTGCGCTGAAGAACAAAAATCAGACACCAAAGAAGAGGTGATGAATTTGGACTCCCAAATAAGGTTGGGAACAAAATCTAGGAAGAAGAAGGCAATTGGAAAGTCCTTGAAATAATTGAAGATTACCTGCGCTTTCTCTCCTATAGACCACAACACTGTAGCACCTTGACAAAGTTGGCAATAGTTAATCCTGTTGTGTTTGAATATGTTAGAGTATTAACTAAATGATTAATTTGAGATAGGTGGTGATTTCACCTAGTATTAGAGCAGAAATATTTAGTTCGAACTTGACTCTATTGTTTACCTTTCATTTCAATTAAATAATTTACCTATTGCACCTTACTTATTGAGGGAGAATTAAAACCTGCATGTGAAGGGAGTGTTAGAACATTAATTAAATGACTACATTCAAAAAAATTTAAGAGTTTAAGCTTTTGAGATAAGTGGTGATTTAATAGAATCCTCGTTGGCCTTTTAGTTGGGCAAAGGTGCAACCAGTCAAATGTTTGAGATTTTGATTCCAAACTAGTGCACTTCAATGTGTAGCATGTGGGAAAGAACCTGCAGAATTAAGGGGATTCATAAAATTGGATGCTGCACTTTACGCCAGCCCAAAGACAAGTAAGATGGGTGTTGAGTATGAACTCACTGTGTTAGAGAAAATGGAGTGTAGCATTCAAGATTTTGAAGGTTGTCTAGAGTGCCTGCTTAATTATGTGTTCAATTGAAACCAGAGTGTCCCTTCTGAACATCCTCAACCACACCTCTAATGATCGTCCCCCGCATCTTCATAAACTTTCTTAAATACATGATTACTTCTATATTTAACTCAGCATTCTATATTTTGAATAGTTTCTTTCCTTTGCCTAGGAATTTGTTTTAGTGCAATAGTGTATAGACAAAGTACACCTATAAGAGCTAGGCAATGCATTGCAGCAAGCATGTCAAAATGTTTCTGACTTAGTCGCCTCCAAAAGATACACCTTGAATAACAATTACTAATAATAAAGTCGACAACAGGGAAAGAGAAAACAGAAATATAGGAGAAGCAAATACAATAATGATCAAACTATTGTGTCCAGAAAGTGAGATTTTGACTTGTGATCTTAATTAGATTTTCCAAATACATATGAATAATTCCAGTCATGACTGGGATACAAAATACCATGATAAAACTGCCAAGGTTTATGTCTTGGAAAAAGAAAGAAAGAAAAAAGAAAAGAAAAGAAATAAACCATTGGAAGTTTTCCACTACTATTCTCTTCTTAAATTTGGAAGGGAAGCTGCATATTTTGTGACATAAAGAGAAACAGACAAGAAAGATAATAATGAATTTAAGGTTGGATTAAGTATTGATTATCTTCCATTTTAGCATGCATATTACAAGAAGTGTTAATTTTAACTAATCATCTAGAGGATCATGCAATGCTTTATCGATGCAGCTCAAAAATATGGGTAAAATTAAAATAAGAATAGTTAGTAAAAACAGAAGTTCTGGATGATTCTAATGATTATAAGAATATGAACAGGATTAACACATGTATTGAGCAATGGTAGAAAATATGGAAGGATATATGCTTCACATGGGGAAGGTTTATCAGAGATATAATATATAAGTATGACCGGCATTAGTAATTTATTGAAGTGTACAGGGTGTTGTTGCCCCCTTGTATCCCGCAAATTATGATAATAATGAGTCTTTATGTAATGAAAGTATGATCATAATGATATAACGACAACTGGTGCATGTCATATTCAACAAGTTCCAATTTCAACACATTTGACCTTAAAATATTATCCAACTCTACAATTCAAAATGACCATGTGGGTCTACAATTTTTTTTGTTTTTTTAAGGAAATTAAATAAGCTACTCTTTAACCCATGCATGCATCAACGGACAACGATCCAATAGCTGATAATATATAGTTTATATCATCTAACGTTAGTGGGCTCCTAAACATGCATGGACTAATATATAATAAAATTCTTCGATCATTTTACCACGTTTAATTAATTTCTTCTTAAACTCGATCGAGAGAAATAATAAACAATATTAGATTTTTATTAGCCGTTGAGCCCTGACCTAAACTTGGACGACACATTTCCTATAAAGGTTTGAAATCATGCAATGAAATTTAAACTCAAAGCTTTAAGAATTTCAAGCTAAACATGGTAGATAATAGAAGTTGTTTGTGTTTGGTAGCCTTTCAGTTGAGAATTTCAAATTAAATGGCACCTATTAAAAATGGGCACATGTTTTCGGTTGAGAATTGAGTATATTTTTATCAGGTTCATACTCTCAATGTTTTTTCTTTAAAAAAAAAAAAAAAAGTAGAAAACTTGAGCCAAAAACTGTCTTTTGATTTTATGAAAAAGAAACATCTTTGTAAAAGTGAAGAAAATGTATTTTGGGAGACAAATTTCTTTCTAGCAACTTCGATAATATGCCACTTATTAAAGGTAATCAAAATATTTACTTGGTACTTCCGTCCAGGTTTTTTCAATTTTTTTTATTATTTTATTATTATTATTATTTTTTTTTTTATGGAGATTCATGTCATCTCACTTAAAATCATGATAAGTGTCATTTGTGCCACATGTTTAATATTTTAGCCAAATTAGAATATTTTATGATGGTACCTACGTTTTTTATGCCACATAGAGTGTGGAATTTTATTTTAACAAAAATTATTAATTCCAAAAATAAAAATCCCAAATCTTTCAAACCAATCCATTAATTAAGTTTATCTCCAAATTGATTGAACTCTAGTTTTACTGCTCTCCCCAAATCATATGAACTAGTTCTCGGAAGCTTTTTGAGTTTTCGATTGTCTTCCAAAATCTAAAGAGATATAAAGACTAAAACTTAATTTAGTTCGTATATGGCCAAAACTCTTTCATTACAGAACATGAAGCCAAAGTGTGTGCAACGTACGACCTCTTAATTATTTTCTCTATTAATCTTTTTTCTTACCAATTCAATTCCATTGTTCATTAATTAGCAAGTCCAATTGAAAGTTATTATCACCAAAAAATTTTATACTTCACCATCCATCCATACACCATATGCCTAAGCACCTAATTACAGATTGTCATAAAATCAAATAACATTAATTAACAAATATTTGCACTTCAGTAACAATTTGTTATCTACTGCTTCTATCAACCCAAGATCTTGTGAATAGCAAGACTGATCCATTCACGAACTTTGACATATCAAACATTTCAAGCGGAAGTTGCATTCAAACTTCATAAACTATGTTTCAAGAATGAAATAGCCTTGAAATAGTCATTTTTATGGCCCATGAGAGAGAAAGATTATTTCTTAAATTGAAGAATAATTATTCTTCTTAGGATTCTGAGAAGAATAATTATTCTTCAATTTAAGGAATAGTCGTTCTCTCAAGGACAGTGGGAATAGCTATTTCTAGTGTTAAATCCTTATCATATATTATATTATTAAGATCGTTATATTCCACATTCATCCACTCCAAATTAAAGTTATTCTTGTTAGAAAAAAAAAAAAAAAAGGTTATTCTTTTTTTTGATGGAATATATTCCGTGTACCAAATGACAAACGTAACTTTGTGTTTAATAAACTCAAATTTTCAACTCAGGACAAATTGTTGTCTTCCTCTACATTTGGCCGACTCGATGCATCTACCGTAAGTACATTAATCATTTTTCCTTCGTTTATTTCTATATTCTCATATTTCTGATGCTCATAACAGAGAAACATAATCAAATGAAAGGGCTTAATAGATTCTTAAGGCACATTGCAAATTATTAAAATTGGAACGACATTGTAAATTTGGTAGTGGCTTGAGGGAGTAAGTGTAGTTTTCCTTGATTATAACTTTTATGACAATATTGTTACATGCATATATTAATATAAGATGATAATAAAGGGGAGGAACTAGGGAGAGGGAAAAGTGGATCTGAACCAATGATTTTTACTTTATAAAACATGATTCTCAATTGATTGAACTATCCCTCGAAGTCAAAGCTCAAATTACTTAAGTTGTGGGATTATTTATTTTAGGCTCACATGTATTAGTTTAAGTGAATTAGTGGGCCTTAATAAGACTTGTAGAAAGTTCCAAGTAGGCCAATCTTGGCCCAATTTTGCATATAATATATGTCAGACCCCAAAGAAATTAAAAGGGGGCCCAGTTATTCGAGCCGAAAAGCATTGGACTGCAAACACTAAGGAAAGGGAATAGCCCAAAGGAGGATGGCCTAGGTCCAGTTATCCCATTCAAACAAATTATTAAACAAAAAAAAAAAAAAAAAAAAACCCTCTCCCTCATATATATACACGTTAATATTTAAAAATAAATACCGGTATTCCTCGCGTAAAATTTGTGATGTGTACTTGAAACACGCTACTATTCCAAAGCATTCAAAATTATACTTTTTAAGTGAAAAATTAAATAATATTTGAGGAGTTTTAAAGTGATAGATGTAAAGTCATTTGTTTGTTCTCATTTAACATGGGCTGTGATATTTGGGGTTGAGAAAATTATCAATTAAACCACTAAAATTGACTCCGTTTGGTGTTAAACGGCCTTATTAAAAAAATAAAAATAAAAATAAAAAATGAATACACTAATTAGTATACCAATTTTATTTTCCTAATAAACACACATATATAATCAACACAAATATAATTTTTGGCACCTCATAATTAAACAATCAACACGAATACTCAATATATATATCAAACTCTCCAGACATACATACATAATCATAATAAATCAACATCAGCACAAGTATTAATACATGTTTATAAAAATAAAATAAAAAGTCATACGATCTCTCTAAACATATCCTTAAATCATATACATAAAAATGTACAGAATATCAAGTCTCCAAACTTCGAAACAGACTTCAATGGCAACTTCATGTCAACGACGCCAACTTCAACTTCTGGGTTTAGGGTTTAGACTTCAATGGCAACTTCAACGACGCCAACTTCAACTTCATGTCAACGATGCATGCTTCAAGCCTAGACATCCAATGAGCAAACATATTGAGTCAGACAATTAATGTTTTTGTTCCACTTAGTACTGCACAATTTGAATTCAATTTCCCTTTAAAAAAAAAAAAAAAAATTAGAATTCAATTTCAATAATAAGTGAAAAAGAGTGCGTACAATAAGGTAAATTAAAGTTACTAAATTTTAAAAGTTTGCAATGTTAACTACTTAACCCTATCGTCAAAATTTAGTGTTAAATCAAACGGTTGATAAGTAAAATTTCCAAAATACCCTTAAGATATTTATAAAAGTACAAAATACCTTGAATTTGGACGGGATATTTTGAAAATTTTACTTGATTCGTTAGGATTTAATGTTGAATTTGGACGAAAGGGTTACGTTGCAAACTTAAAGTTTGTAACCCTAAATTGATACTATTTAAAGTTTAAGAGTATGACTGTAAAAGTGTTTAAAGATTTTTTTGACATGAATTAAAACATTGAAAAAGGGGTTGGTTCCCAACACCAGACCCAAAAAGAAAATTAATGTATGAGAAATACAAGCAAAAAGTACGAAATATGTTATAAAATGGCCCAATCATCTCAATAAGCACAGCAAAAAGCGGTTTAAGCACCAAAATAGAATACATGGATAGGGGCAAGTAATTAAGATAAGATAAAGTAACTAATCAGCATACATTTTTATGTTGGGGAAAGCTAGGTGTACCAAATTTTATTAGTACAACAGATCAAATGTGATGGTGACACATCATTTAGTAACCAACATTTTGGTAGAATATTTGGTATACTTAACATTTCTGTTCTATGTTTATTGTAAAATAAGATAAATCAAAAACACTTGATTAATGATCTTTTAAGATGTACCATATAATAAGAGGCTATATGGAGAATAAGAATCAACCTTTACAACTGCCAATATTGCCACCAACTTCCTTTTAATCATCCATTTTCATTGCCTAAACAATTACAAACAAACCCAATTGTCTTACTCTCATTCTGTGATTCATATATATAAATGAAAACTGATGACATCAAAGGAACAACCTATATATAGTTTAGAAATAGTTGGACAAGCAAAGTAACCAACCAACAACATAATTCTAAAGAATCCCTAACCATAATTAACAAACAATGTAGACTTCACGTCATATTGAGAATTTTTTAGAATTTCAATTTTTTTTTTTCTATACATAAATTATAAACTCAAATTAGAGTTTAAAAGTGTGTTTCACTGTATGGGAGGAGCTGTCCTTTTGGGTAAAGGCCGGGGAAAAGTGAGAGCCTGTAACCTAAAAGCTTTGCACATATTTTTGGTGAAACAAACTCTGATGATGGACTTAATTAAGCATTATCAGAACTTGGAGGTCTGTTAGAAAATTCTCCCCTAATCATGATCACCTCCTCCCTCCTCCATTGCTCTCATACAATGTCCGTACATTATGTGTGAGAGAGAAAGAAGCACTGGAACCAAAACTTACACATATATATTTTATATTACTTGATGTCAATAAATAGAAGCCAACTAATTCAAGTTCGAGGAAGAAGGAATCTTACTAAAATGTTACCGTGAAATTAATTCAAGCTATTATGCTAGAAAGCCTCTGCCTCTGTATCTGAAATTCTGATGCCCAAGGTTGAAAAATGCCTCTTTTGTTGTGGTGGGTACAAATTGAATTCAAATTTGTCATCATGGTCGTCATCATCACGTGGTCTTTTAGTAACTTCATGAATACCACCTATTAAATCTTGAGAGCTGCTGCTATTCGGAGCTTGCAGAAAACAGGGGTTTTCTGCCAACCTCTCATTAGCTGACACATCAGCAATTTAAGAAAATTGTAAAAAATCAAAATGAGAACAAAATACACTATTATTCCTCTCAAATTTGAACACCGGCCAGCCTTCACCATATTCGCCACCGGAACTGCCGCCGGAAGCCGTTTCTGTCCCTGTCAGCCAGGTGGGGTGGCGCGCGACCACTCCAGCCACCCATGGGGTGGCCGGCGAGCCACCCCCAAACTGCGCTGGTCACCCCTAGGCCAAGGGATGGCCGGCTGGCCACCCTAGAGGTGGCCGGCGAGCTCCCCACCCACCACGAAGTAGTAACACCGCCGCCGCCCACTACGAAGCAGTAACACTGCCGCCGCCCACTAGCTTCCCCGGCGTGACCCATAGCAAACAAACACATCTGCAACCCATCTGCAACAAACAAACCCATCCTCACAAACCCATCTGCAAAAGTTTGGGGTTAAATTTGTTTTTTTAGATAGAACTGGCCGGCAAAATTCGTGTAAAATTTTCCATCTCACCGGCCAAAAAAAACAAAAAAAAAAAAAAGAAAAAAGGAGAGGGAGAGAAGGAGAGAGCACGGAGAAGTGGGGGAGAAAAATAATGGGTTTGGGAAAAAATCAGAAGTGGGAGAGAAGGAGCTCTGGTGCTCCATCATGCAGGAGAGGGAGAAACAGAGGAAAGGTAGAGAAGGAGCACGGAGAACTGGGGGAGAAAAGTAATGGGTTTGGGAAAAAAATCTAGTGTTTTTGTTATAGAAAATTTGTGTGCAATATTTTCACTTTAGATAAAGTGTCTTATTTTTATTGGATGGCAGAAAACGCCGAACTGAAGATATCCTCTTAAATCTTTTGCTTTCTTTCTCTTCACAGCTACGTAGCAGGTGGACTCCACAACTTTTCATGGCCTTCAAATCCTCGTGAACAAATTTAACTCGCAGATGACCATTAAACAACTTACGCTTACAAGGTTCTAGAACATAGGAACGCAGCCATACACATTTTGAGTGCCAAATAGGAAATAATTCATTGCCACTGTAGATTACTACACCACCACTGATGGCGGAAACCATTATTATTGATAAAATCTTAGAATCCCCTGTTTCAATAACAGCAGAGAAAACAATTCTTGAAATCTCCCCATCCAAATCTGCAGGCACATCAACCTCTATTTCACATGAATTACTATCAGAAACCTCTTTACGATAGCTGAACCAGTCTGGAATCTCGTCTCCAGAAATTAAAATGCTAAATTCTCTATTATCTTGAGGTCCCTGTTTCACGAATATGACAAATTCTCAGTGATACAACCTACAAATCAAGGCACACAGACTTGTATATTAGAGAGAGAGAGAGAGAGAGCATACTTGTATAGAAGGTGTTAGTTTTATACCGCTGCCCACACGTAACGGAATCATTAGTCGTTCTATAGCTCCCACGGGTACCGGAAGCTCTGGTAACCGACATTTAGAATATAATTCCAATGACGTGCACCCCCTTGCATCCACAACATCATCATCTGGATATGCTAATAATTTTGGTGGAAATGCTTCAATTTCTCGAAGTTGTTCGCAACCATGGAATTTAAATTCCCACAGGGCAACAAATCTTTTGATACATGCAGGAATGGTAACAATACCGCTCCTTGATATATCTAATTTTTCCAATGTGGAGTAGCAATTAAATATCAATAAGAAACCGGCCGATTCTAATTGGACACACTTGTCAAGATACAAGCCTCTTAGTTTCGGAAATACTTTCGAGGGAAAATCATCATTGAAAAAATTAATAGGACTGATATCCCAGATCCGCCTAGGACTGATATCGCAGATCCGCCTATAAAGATTACTAGGACTGACATCCCAGATATCCCTATGACTGAAATCCAAGATACTATGACTGATATCCCGGATCTTCCTAGGAAACGTAAAAAGGTTTGAACAACCACTGAGAAGAAGATATTCTAAATGTTGCAACTCATAAATGCTAATCGGAAGATTAGTAAGGTTTATTTAACCATCCAGTGATAAAATTTGAAGCCCAGTGAGGTACCGAATGGATGGTGGCAGTTCTTTTATGCCAGTGCCTCCAAATTTGATGGATGTTAAAGACTTCATCTCACACTCAATTTCAGGAAAGTTGCAAAGACTTGAGCAACCATTAACGTTAAGATCTTTTAGAGATCTCATATGGATGCTTCTTGGAAAATTGCTAAGGTTATTGCATTCTTTAACACTCAACCGAACTAACTTATCATGACGTCCAACCGAATGATGAATCTCAACTAAATTCGTGCACATATCAAAAATCAATTCCTCTAAATTTGGAATGCTCGAAACATCAGGGGTTGTTTTTAGGAATTCACAATCCATAAAATCCATAATTTTCATCTCTTGAAAATTCTGTAAAACAGAAAAGAAAAAAGAAATCAATTAGTTTGAAGGAAATTCACAACGGAATTTAAAGAGAGAAATTTTAAAACAAAGAGAAATCATGTCCCAACATCGTCATGCTTTCACACTTTTTGACGGGGACCCGGATCTCCTGTTTGATGAATTTTAAACTTGTACTTCAAGCATTTTAAATTGAGACCTCCGATCCGTAGTGTTTTCTTCAAATAGATAACAAAAAATAAATGAAAAATACACTTATTTCTCTCATACCAAAAACAAAAGGTGTGGCTGGCCGTGGTAGGGTGAAAGCACCTAGCCCTAGCCAATGGCCATGGCATCCAGCCCTAGTCGTGGCATGTGGTGATGGTTGGGGCCGTGGCACAAAGCCCAGCCATGGCTGGGTATGTGCTATCACCCAGCTACTTGTTTTTTTTTTTTTTTTTGAAACAAAATAATAATGTTAGAGGCATAAATGTATTTTAATACCATTTATGTTATTTATTTAATGGAAAACACTAACTGCAGTCTTGATTTCCAAATTTCATAAGCACAATTCTAAAATTTATCAAATTGGAAACTACGGTCTTAATGTCAAAATAAATAAACAAATAAATAAAGGCCGAAGCATAGGGTGTCATGACATAATTTTCCTAAAACAATAATTGTACCTTGATTCCCTTCAATTCCTTGAGTGGGCTCCACGCATTCTTAAAACAATGAGGTTCCTTCCACAAAAATTAGATGGCAAAGATTCTGAAGGATAATTAGACCAATCAAATACTCTTAACTTATTAGAAAGAAAATTGGGCACCATAGAAAAGTGTGAATTAGGGGTAACCATAAGCAATCTTAAGCTTTTCATATTCTTGAAGGCCTTGGAACTCAAGTGCACCATGTCTTCTCCTTTAGGCAAATCTACCAATATGCCTTGAATTTTGTTTGTTCCCTAATAAGGCAATGAATCAGTACACAAGCTAGGAAAACCAAAGTATAAAGTTCTCCACATTTTAGCAGTTCCTAAAATTATAGCTAATATATATATATATATATATTGTAAAAAGGAAACAACATTACATTCCACCAATCTGTCTTTTAATGTTGCTTTTCATTAGGAGATTTTCAAAATAAGTAATTTTATTTTTAGTATAAAGATGTCCAAAGTTGAGTGATCACCATGTTAATTTGGAAGGTCAATTTTTTGTACCTTATATATATATATACCAATTATTCTTACCTATTAGAAAACCAAATACTGAAAAACAATTCCTACCTCTTTTTTTTTTTTTTTTTTTTTCCATGTCCGAACAAGAGGGGGGNTTTTTTTTTTTTGAAATGTCCACACAAGAGGGGGGAGGGGGATTCGAACTAGTGACATGCACTTCATTAGGTAAGGTCCTAGTTGATTAAGTTACCTCTTGGAAACAAAACAATTCCTACCTTTGAAATAGAATAAAGGACGACTGCGTATGATGAATTTTATTTATTCTTATTTAGAATCATTTTATTTGTTTGATTCTTTTTAATATATGTATTATATATTGTATACACACGTGTGTGTATAAATNCTTCATTAGGCAAGGTCCTAGCTGGTTGAACTACCTCTTGGGAACAAAACAATTCCTATCTTTGAAATAGAATAAAGGACGACTGCGTATGATGAATTTTATTTATTCTTATTTACAATCATTTTATTTGTTTGATTCTTTTTAATATATGTATTATATATTGTATACACACGTGTGTGTATAAATATAAATCTTCATCCTTTTTTTTACAGAAAGAAAAAAGTGAAATATTTTTCTAATATGTTTACTTGTGAAAAAGAAACAAATATAAAATTAAAAGAGTCTCTTGATGTAACTTCTTACCGTATCATCCTCAAGGACTTCTCGAACATCTTCATGAAACCATAATCTACTGCGTTGACCAGGGTTGTTAGGTGATTCTTGCCGAACAACTTCTCTACCCATGTCCCGTAATAAGTTGTGCATTTCCAACATTTTGTTCTCATCAATGGTTATGAGAGACCTCTCTATAAGCACATTGATACCATCAATTGATGAGTAGCCACAACTATCTAGCATTTTAATATCATCTTCTGTCCACCTTCCTTTGAAAAAACTTGCGATGTCAAGAAAAATATTCTTCTCATTTGGATGCAATCCATCATAACTTATTCTAAGTCTTTCTAGAATATTTTCATGAGGAATGCTTTTGTACTTATTCAATGCACTTCCCCATTGACGTATATCTCTACCATGCAGATGTGAACCTAGCACTTCTAAAGCTAGTGGAAGGCCCCCAACATAACTTATTGCATGTTTCACTAGTTTCAGAAAATCATAAGGAGGATTGTCTTTTTTGAAAGCATTCCAACAAAAGAGCTCACGAGCTTCGTTCTCATTCAATTCCTTCACTTTATATATTAGATCATCAACTACTCCATGATCAGTCAATACTTTGCTATTACATGTCGTTATGATGATCCTACTTCCTAACCCAAACCAATCAACTTCTCCGACCAATTTATCTAATTGGACCAATTGATCCACATCATCAAGAATAAGGAGTATCCTTTTAGAGCAAAGCCTTTTCTTTATCAAAGTAATTCCTTCATCAACATTGTCAACCTCCACAATATGTTCTAGGATTTTCGAAAGAAGTGTATTTTGTAGTTTGACCAAACAAGTTCCTCTAACATTTGCAAGAAAACAACTACCTTCAAACCAATAAGCCATCGAGTTGTAGATAGCTTTGGCAATAGTTGTCTTGCCAATTCCAGCAGCTCCTAAGATTCCTATCATGCGTATATCATCCATCTGATCAATACTTAAAAGTGAATTGATTTTTCGTACACGAGATTCCATTCCAACAGGATGCTTGGCAACATGGAAGTATGTGTGATTCACTATTCTTGAGACATTATGTACGATTTCTTCAATAAATTTAGCTTCATTTCTATCGATAAAAGATTAGAAACATTTGATGAGTTGAACTGTTCATATGAAATAAAATAAAACAAAAACATCTACAATGAATGCACAAGAGTGATAAGACATACATGTAATTCTTTGAATGCCATCCGGACAAATTGGCCACTTGTGTTAGGGTTGTCTTCCAACTCCGCACTTTCATATCATGTTCAGCCAATGCATGTTTAGCGAATGCATCTTTATAACTATTCTTTTGATGTCGTACATCTGATGGGTCCACCTTGTAAAACACTGGTACAACCATTTGTCCCTTTGTTTCAATGATCTTCAGTAGCTCATCCATGCACCATTTGGATGATGCATAGTTTTGAGAAAATACAACGATTGAAATTCTTGACTCTTCAATGGCTTTGAGAAGTGCTGGAGAAATCTCCTCTCCCCTTTTAAGCTCGTCATCATCTATGAAGGTATTGATTCCCTTCGAACGCAAAGCTTGGTATAGATGGGCAGTAAAATTGTCACGAGTATCTTCACCTCTAAAACTCAGGAACACATCAAATGTCCACCGACGAGTGGAAGAAGAAGATGAAGAGACTCCTTGGGAAGCCATGGAAGAAGTCATCATCTGTGTATGCAAGACTAGCACCTAGTAGAGATAGTTGCCTTGAAGTTGCAGAACTAGTTTAGCTCCGGAGTTAAAAGGAGAAAAGTCGATGCTGCTCTGCATCATCAGAAGAAGATAAAACGCGTTAGAAGGACGACAATCAATAAAGTAGCATGGAAAAGAATGTTAATTAGGAAGCTTCACGGCAATTTCCCATACTAGGAGACGAATCATCATCCATCCTCCTCTGAATTTTATATCACTAAACATTGGGAAAGATATTATATTTTATCATAATTTTATGCTTTTATGCTTTCTAAACATTGTGAATGACAATTGCCTCGGCAGAACCAATATAAACGAAAGGTGACCACACACAATCAAATAGAAAACTATGTGGGCTTGGAAAGGATGGTTAGGAAGCTTCATGGCAACTTCTCTAAAGGCTATCCTATAGATCGAGATTATAGCATTAGGTGAAGAGTTTGTAAATATGCATGACATTCTTTATGAATTTTGCTAGAAATTTTTATAGAAAAGTCAAATGTGAATGCTCATTAAATAAAAGCTAAATTGGCCTCCGCAGAACCACCCTCCTCTTAATTGGCCGCTGCAGAACTACTATGGTTGGTGCGCTGTATCATCAAAAGAAGGGAAAACGCGTTGGACAACTAACAAACTTCCCCCACACCAAACACAATCAAGTAGAAAACTATGCACGCGTGGAAACTGGAAAGGAAGGTTAGGAAGATCTTGGTAATTTGGTAGAGATAATAATTAGCTCTAATTAATTGGCTCTTGAGTTGAGAAAAGTCCATGCTTCATCAAAAGAAGAAAAACAAGTTGGTCACAGGCATTTCAAAAAGCTTCGTGGCAACTTCCTAATGGAGATCAAGAGTAATGCTGGTCAACACTCTTGATTAGTTTTTTATATGTATATAATTTTTTTTGGGAGTAAAGTGATTAGTTAAATTAAGAATCCAAAGGGAGGAGGCCTAATCAAGACATTAAACAGATGTGAAGCACAAAACAATGATTCAGCACCTACAAGTCATACGCATGCATTTAAAGAATATGAAACTTGTTGATTCTTTAAAGAACATTTTAACCTTTACAGTACCTTGAACTCCCTCATTTCCAAATTTACAATACACCATATAAGACAAAGGGGGATCACCATCTTCCACACCACGGCACTTCGAGAGCGGCGCCCGACCACCAACATACAAATAAATCCTCAACGCTACAAGGCATCACCCAACTCAGAAAAATTGTCATGGAAAATACATACATACAATATATATAATATTTATGAATGTTTTCCGAGGTTTCCAACAAAACATTTTTAAAAAAAATGATAATAATGAGTCTGTATGTAATGAAAGTCTATGATAATATATAATGATATAACGACAATTAATGGTGCATGTGATCCACAAGTTCAAATTTCAACACCCTTTGATCTTAATATTATCTAACTCTACAATTCAAAATGGCCATGTGGTCTACATTTTTTTTTTTAAAAAAAAATTAATTTAGTGGGCTTCCGCTCCGAGCCACATGCATGGACTAATATATAATAAAATTCTTCATGTTACCACGTTTAATTAATTTGTTCTTAAACTCGAGAGAAATAATAAAGAATATTATATTTTTATTAGCCGTTGAGACCTGACCTAAACATGGACGACACATTTCCTATATAAAGGTTTGAAATCAAGCAATGAAATTTAAACTCAAAGCTTTAAAAATTTGAAGCTAAACATGGTAGATAATAGAAGTTGTTTGTGTTTGGTAGCCTTTTTTCTTCTGTTTTCTTTGATCACTTTTGCAAGGGTTGAGGCAACAATTCACTTTCACAAATGGGAGGTGAAGTATGCCTACAAGTCTCCCGATTGCTTCAAGAAGCTGGCTTTGACAATCAATGGGGATTCTCCAGTGTCATCCATGCACAACAAGGGGATACTGTCGTTGTTAATCTCACCAACAGTTTGCCCACCGAGAATGTTCCTGTACATTGGCATGGAATCCGACAGGTAGTGTCATTTCTTCCATTCAATTCTCACTACTTTTTGAGATCTTCGAGTTTTAAAAGCTCTCCTTTGACAACGCATTTTAATTAGGATTGTTTTTTGTTATTTAGCAAAAAAATATGTACAACATTAACAAATAGATCGAGAATAACTTGATCTATTAGGTCGTGGAGTAAATTGGGTATTCTGCACCTTCCAATAGAAAGCAGGCATTTCCTCTTGAAACTCTAAAAAATAATATAACCATTCACACTAAATCATTTTCATTCTCTTGACAAAATACTTCAATAAACATTGATAAAATTACCAAAGTTAGCCACTGTCTTGGTTGGTTTTAGAAACTTCAATGTTGAGGGTTCAGAGGTAGGTGGGGGTTCGGTGGTAAGCGTTGGGTTAGAACGAAGGGAAAAGTCTATGAAAATCATGATTTGAATTAAAGATACGTTTTTACCTAATGTGTCAAGTTTCTATTGAATACTATAAAAAAAGAAATTTTATACCACATGGTCATAGAAGAAGGGGTTGTCTAACAAATAACCTAAAACACATAATAATAATAATAATAATAATAATAATAACTAAAACAACCATTTCATTTTTTTTTTAATACAAGCTCGTTTGTCTGTGTGCGCCGTGCTGCAGAGTGGAACACCTTGGAGTGATGGAACTGAAGGGGTGACTCAATGTCCAATCATGCCAGGAGATACCTTCACATACAAGTTTGTAGTTGATAGGGTAAGTTCTTCACTAGCTAACAACCACTTGTATTGCAAAATGATCCATTCAGATTTTCAGTACTAATAATATGGGGTTTATTTTATTTTTTATATATAGGCAGGGACATATATATCTATACCATGCACATTATGGAATGCAATTATCAGCAGGGCTGTATGGATTCATATTGTTTCAGAACCTGATGGAGTTGCTGAGCCCTTTGTGTATGATAAAGAACTAAGCATCATTCTTAAAGACTGGTACCATGCTAGCACTTACCAGCAATCCACTGGCTTATCTTCCATACCCTTCGGTTGGGTTGGAGAGCCACAGGTAACTAATTCATATATTCATTTTGGGTTTGCGATTTCAAAATTGTAAAGTATACAGTTTTTAAAAACAAAATTAAAGGTATGGTAAAACTATAGTTTGACGTTTAAAATTGCAGTTTTAGTCTCAAACATATGTTTTCTACAATTTAGTTTGGGGAAACTTCAGGGAACCCCTTGAACTTTCACCCGTTTTGAAATACCCCCAAACTTCAAAAACTCTCAATTTACACCCCTAAACTTTTAATTGCTTTCAATTTGGACCTATCCGTACAAATTATGGCACAAAATTTTTTAAAAAGACCAAAATACCCCTGATTTTTATTTTTTAAAAAAATAACAAAAATATCTGGAAATTGGAATTTTATAAAAAAGTCACCATTTAGAATTTACTATTTAAAATTTCAACTTCCAAAATGTTTTTTTAATTTAAAAAAAAAATGAAAATCAGGGGTATTTTGGTCTTTTTAAAAAATTTTGTGCCCTAATTTCTAGGGATGGGTTCAAATTGAGAGCAATTGAAAGTTTAATGGTGTAAATTGAGAGTTTTTGAAGTTTGGGGGGTATTTCAAAAAGAGTGAAAGTTCAGTAGGTGGTTTTGTGAAGTTTCCCCATTTAGTTTAAAATCTCACTTTTGGTAAGCAAAATCTCAGTGCCACACCCAAGCTTAATTAGTGTCACATAAAACGATAGACATTGAATATGATGCTAATAATGTTCCTTAATTTTGTTTTCAGTCACTTTTGATCAATGGAAGAGGAAGATTCAACTGCTCTCTCCTCGATACAGAAATTTGTAATGCAACAAATCCAGAATGTTCTCCCAATAGTTTAACAGTAGTCCCTGGAGAAACTTACATGCAGACTGAGGATTGGCAGCTTGACTTCTCTATCAGCTTTGAGCTTCGAAATTGAAGTAATATATATTGAATTGAATTTCCTCCATATCCCAAATTCCAATTATTTAATGTAATATTTATCTTCTCATGCAGGGCCATAACATGATTGTTGTTGAAGCCGATGGGAGCTATGTCGAGCCATTTGAAACAAAAAACCTGTACATAAATTCCGGCGAGACATACTCAGTGCTGGTAACAGCCAACCAAGATCCTTCAACAAACTATTGGATAACTACAAACGTTGTTAATCGGAAACCCTCGACCCCCACCGGTCTAGCCATCTTCAATTACTATCCGAACCATCCCCGCAAACACCCTCCAACGCCTCCGACCACCGGCCCTCTCAGGAACGACACGGATTCTCAGTTGGCTCAGAGCCGAGCCATCAAAGCGCACCATGACTTCGTACAACCGCCGCCTCCCACGTCGGATAGGGTGATTGTGCTTCTCAACACACAGAATTTGATCGACGGTTATTATCACTGATATTTGAACAACAGATCTCTCGCACTCCCCCGCACTCCTTACCTCGTTGCACTGAAAGAAGGTTTCACCGACACCTTTGATCAAAACCCGCCTCCGGATAGTTATGACGTTGAAAATCACGATATTTTCAACGTTCCCGACAACGTAAACGCCACATCCAGCAATGCCATTTATAGGATAAGTTTCAATACGACGGTGGATATTATACTGCAAAATGCAAACACCATGACCGCCGGCAAAAGCGAGACGCATCCATGGCATATGCATGGGCATGATTTCTGGGTTTTAGGGTATGGAAGGAATAAGTTTGATATGGAGAAAGATCCGGCAATGTACAACCTTGTTGATCCGATAATGAAGAATACGGTGGCTCTATACCCATATGGATGGACTGCTTTGAGGTTTCGGGCGGATAATCCGGGTGTGTGGATATTCCATTGTCACATTGAGCCACACTTTTTCATGGGCATGGGAATTGTGTTTGAAGCTGGCATGGAGATGGTGGGAACGCTGCCCACGTCTATTATGGGCTGTGGCGAAACTAAACGCTTGATCAAGCCTAGATTTTGTGGATAAGGATATGTTTTTGATACCGTTTGAGATTGCGGTTTCTTTTATTTATTTATTTTAGATTAAATGTTTTTAAATTACAATGTTAAATGCCTTATCAAACCATTCAAACGCACCTTAAGCCATTTTTCATTAAATTTTATAGAGATATATTAGCTTGTTTGGTAAATTTTATTTTATTTTTCATGAAAGACGTAAGTCGTTTAATTTGTTTGGAAATTATACGAATGTACTCTCTCTCATAATATAATTTATACGAAATGGACTAAGCGAGATGTAGATTTTCTATCTTTGGTCTTAATTGGTCAAATATATATATATATTTTCGATCACAAATATTGTGTTGTACCTTAAGGTTGCATTACTCACTCAAAGACCAAGTAAAACAAGAAGACTTTTTTTCGTTACAATACATTAATATCTCTAAGGATTATATACACAGCATATACGCACGTTGATATACAAGCTGGGAGTATAAATTGTCGTTTACACAAGAATCAATTATATGCAATATTTTCCTTTTGAGTAGCAGTAGATCGACTTCATTGTGATGGTTTGGGATGTTTCGAGTAGGATTAACTATACTAGAAAAGGAATTTTTAGGCAGCTTTAATTGTGTTCTACTTGTGTGCTAAAAGTGTGGTTGTATAATCAGGGACGGATCCAGGGATTTTTATGGAAGGGGACCAAGATTTTTTTTCTTCTTCTAATCATTGGCACTTAAATACAATGAGAAATTAAGCTTAGAATTGTGCCAAATTCTTCAATTATATGTTTAAATTCTAACTACCAATATTCTCGATCAATATTTAATAACCATAATATCTAAATTACAAGACCACTTAGATTAGGAATTGAGTTTAGAGTAACCTCAAAAGTGCGACCTGCATTGAGTTATTTTATATCTCGTTGATTAACATCATATTCCCATATGTATTTGACTTTCCTATCATTTACAAATAAATTTACATGATCATTTTAGAGTCTTTCGAAAATAATACTTATATTCACATACGATAATCAATATGATTCTAATATGGCATGCATATTAAAACCTAAACTCCATAGGCATCAATTTTCATTGACCTCATTAAAATCTAGGGTTAATTAACACTTTAAATGTAATTAACCAATCAAATTAGTACAAGAGGGAGGAGGGGGATTCGAACTAATGACCTCCGCTTCATTAGGCGTGGTTCCAGCCAATTAAGCTAGCTCTTGGGGACATCAAATTAGCAATCCTAGTGTATCAATCTATGACAAAATTTGTATATATCCCATTAACACAACCAAAATGTATTTATGCATTAATCTATGTTTATTAACATTAATTGTGCTTTGTGCAGAAGAAAATTGACAAATTTCAGGAAGATGAATAAGAACAAAATTTGTCCAGCAAACACTTTAGAAAATTTGTCTTCAAATACCAAATAACTACAAGTCAACACAAAAAAAAAAAAAAAAAGTTTATTTTGGAGGGGAACTAGTTAAATTGTTTTTCATTTTGGAGGGTGACCTGTCAATNCCCCCCACCGCCCCCTCCATCCGTCTTTGTTCAATGCAATCATAAAAATAAAATAAAATAACAATAATATTATTATATCATTTTAATGTTGTTCCTTGATCAATAATATTTCATTTTATTTGTTAGCTAAAAACTCGTTCACAGCTTTGTTATCTGTTGTTAGAAACGTCATCCATTTACCATATGACACTTATTCATTGATCCGATAGCCACATCAGCAAGCTGATATATCCTCCTCCTATTGGAACATGATTCTCAGCAATAGCTGAAAAATTGCCCTTCAATTTTATTTTTTAAATCCTGACCATCTATTTTTATTCAACAATCATCAATTCGCCCCGTATCCTACTAATTAAAATATAATAAAATAATATTTAAATTTTAAAAAGAAAATAAAAAACAAAACAATAAAATAATAATAATAAAAACATATGGCGTGGCTTGCTCTTGCGTGGCATTTGGTTATTGGTTATTGCAACATACAAACCCTGGGTCGTTTTCCTTTAGCCTGCATCATTGCCTCAAATTCTCCTCCAATACTCGATTGTCCAATCCCATGACTGCCGTACGTGACTTTTAATTGCCTCAACGAAAAGTTATTATAAATACCAGTCAAGTCTCCTCAACTTGTCCATTAAGCATCAGCTGCATCACTCTCTCTCTTCTTTGGATCGGAATTTGCTTCTTCTAAGCATTTTTCTTGTCAATCATGAGCCACTACGACCATCAACAAGTTCCTGGTAATCCCCTGAATATTTTCTTAATATCTTAATTTGTAAAACGATTACACTAACATGTTTGTGATCATATATATAAGAAAAAAAATGAAAAAAATTAAAGTTTTACAGCTTTTTTTGCCCCTCTTTCACTAATTTTCATAGCTTGGTTTTTTTTTTAGGAGATCATTTGTAATTGTTTGGTTTGAGTTTGGTTCTCGTTATTTGATGTAAAGATCTGAGTTCCAGCTTTCTTGCTAGTGTGTTTGGACGTTTTGTTTATGTTGGAATAACAATTTCGTTCATCTAAAAAATAGATCGTTATTATATGAAGGATTTTTTAGAGGGTTAATGTTTTTGGTTCATACTTTGCAGTGGCATATCCATATCCACCGCCACAGGTAGCAGAGGGCAACCCTCAAGGTTCTTATGTTGCACCACCGCCACCAATCGGTTATCCCACCAAGGGTGACCCTAGCAACTCCCAACACGCCCCTCCAGCAGAAACTACAACCAGGGGTGAAGGATTTTGGAAAGGATGGCAAGTGTTTTACCATCTTTTTATTTATCTAATACAAATATTGTTTGATTTACTTGTTTACTTTTTATTTTGCAGTGTTGCTGCCTTGTGCTGCTGCTGGGTCTTGGAGTGGTGCGCCTGCTGATAATATTAGCTACGTTTCTATATATATATATATATATATATAGATCTTCATTTAGTTATAAATCTAAGATCTTGAAAATGTTTTAGACTGAGTAGTAATAATAATATTACCATATTTGAGTTGTAATAATTTGGAATAATATGTGAATTATGACTATTGTTGTGGGGATAGAGCATGATCTTGTTTGTATATTTGGTTATGTTAAAAATTTATTTTAGCCCTCGAACTTTCACCAATTTTTTATTTACTCCTTAAAACTATCAAGTGTGATACTTTTATATATATATATATATATATCAAATCACTAATAAAATGTTAAATTTTTTTCTCACTGCCAGTTTCTGACGTGTACTGGTGTTTGACACTGTGGAACATGAAAAACGGAGGAGTTAGAAAATTTTTTTTCCTGACGTTTTATTGTGCGGCACATCAGAAAATTTTCTGACGAGGCTAATTTGCAACGTCAAAAAATTTCCTGACCTACCAATAACTTTGAAACGTCAGGAAATTTGAAAATATTATTAAAAAAAGATTCTGGAATTTTTGTTCAATTAACTTTTGATCTGCAACAGAGGCAGCAGATCTGGTCTTGAACTTAGAATCTGCAACAAAAAGTGTAAACAAAACTTGAAATTATTCATGTGATCATTAAACAATTTCAAAAACCCAAATCCGGCAGCAAACAAAAAAATTGCAAAATAAAAAATTAAAATGATTCAAGAGAAGTTCAATCACGTAAACAATTCAAGAATTACCACAATCAAAATATTGAAAGAAATGAGAAAGAGAAATCAAGGTACGTACCTGAGGCTAGAGTTAATTCCATGCTCGTCTCCTGAAAACCAAATCAACCACACGAACAAAAAAATTAAATTAAATTTCACTTTTCAAAACCTAGGAAAAAAAAAACCCAAACCTCAAAAGTGTTACAAATATTCTCTTTCAATATCCAGCAAAGATAACCAAAAAACTCGAAATTCAGCCAATCAGTCATCTTGAAGAAGTATACCTTGTGAATATACCCAAATGTAACACCAGATTCGTCAGCCAACCTTTGCCCACAAAGTATACACATGTCTCCAAAAGAACCAGGATGCGTACATAGATCCTTCTTTACGGATGCTTCTGCAAAAGATAACACATTACATATAATTCAAATGAGTCAAAATAACACAAATCTAAATGAAACTAAAACTCAGCGATGCACATCCAGTTTTCTCATTCTCTCAGAAAGTGTTTCAAATAATACAGAGAGAGAAAGAGACAAAGAGCTAGATGAATATGGGAGAGTGACTGCTATTCAGGTTTGCATCTGGAACCTTTTCTTCCTCCAATTTTATATACAAAAGTACGGTCCATCTTTGTTTCAATGCAACCAAGAGTATGAACTTCTAGTTAGAAATCACCACCACGTAAAGACTTCTTATATCTTAACAGTGTGTACAGGCATACAGTCACACAAATGAATGGCCACAGTCAGTGGCGGATCTAGGAATGAGAGTTACAAGGGCGTAAAAAAAAAAAAAAAAAAAAAATCTCTCTTTATGTATTATTTATATTTTTTATAATATGGTAAATACAATCAAAAAATAAATTATACCATAATATATGCATCACAAATCAAATCAAACTCATCAAATTACCCAAAAAAAAAAAATAAAATCAAAGTAACTATTAAAACTCTTCATCTAACGACGTCACAAATACATAATAATTTAAATTATTTGCGAAATAAACTGAGCACAATTAAATGATTAGTAGTGTCTGAAAAAAATGAGTATCTTTTAGTAGGCTATTAGTATACGGCTATTTCTTTTACAAAAGCCTCAAATATCAAAGTATAAATTACATTAGAGACTGAGTTTACATATAAAAGACTAGAGTCCAAATTTAGAGACTAGAGTCTAAAATTAGCAAAAAAAAAAAAAAAGAACCACATTTATCTATAAACTATGACCAAAAACACTATAAAATTCACCTACTCTTTCATTTTTAATAAGAAACTATTATTTACTTTCTCTCCCCTATTAAAATATAACTTTATTCTCTATCTCCTTAATAAAAAAATAGCCTACTTTCTCTGCAAGATGACTGTTTGAAGGACAAAAAGAAGGCCAGGAGCGCCCAGTAATTTTTTTACCAGGGCGCCTTTAAAACTTTTATTGAAAATACTTAATGAATTTTTATTTATTTTTTATTTTTTTACTAGGGGCGCCTGCCCCCAAGTCGCCCCCATGTAAATCCACCATTGGCGGCCCACAGTGGAGACACTTGGGGGGCACTCCTTATAAAACTTTTAACAATACTGCAGTCCATGCAATAAACTTGTGAACATTTTTAATCCCCCTCCCCCTTTCCCAACTAAAATTTCCTAAACCTAGAAAATGGATCAATTTGACACTTCGCAGAATATTGTGGTTTTCCAATCAAATAAAAAAACAGAAATGCTCTGTTCTCTCTCCTCCTCCAGAAAAATCCCCCTACTTTTTTCTCGGCCGACTTAGAGGAGGAAGCCAGCGATGGTTTCCTCCTCCCCCTCTTTTTTCTCTTCTTCCATATTCCCCCTCCCCCACCCTTCCTCGCCTCTTCTGAGGCCACAATCGTCTCTTCGGAGACTCTATCTGCCTCCTCGGAGGCCTTATCTATGTCCACATACCTCAATGACTCTTCCACCATCACTATACATTCGATCTTCACCATCTTCAGCCTTTCTTAGTCTGGGTTTGGTGTTTTTCATGGTATCTTTGGTTTTGGTTTCTTCATTATCAGATCTCTTGCTTTTAGGATGTCAGGGATGCACACGTGCCTCTACGTAAGGTTACTGGCCGTCTCCGCCTTCACCTGCCGCCAGCGCTCCGGTCTTCCGATCTCCAAGAGCCGATGCGTGATCAACACGCGTCTGCGAGTAGATCTTACTCAAGGGTGCGTGTTCCTCACACGCCATCATGTAATACCTCTTTTGGGCCGTTCCACCTCCACCCACCTCCTTTGCCGGCCTTCTGGTTCCCTCTTTGGTTTGTGGGCCCGACCGTCTCTGTCTCCTTCTCTGTTGCTGATGTATAGAATCGTGATATCCTCTGTTAGAGAAGCAGCTTCATCAGGTGGAGTTACAGCAAGTTTGTGGTCTGAGATTTCCATTCAGCAAGGAAAACCAAGTGGTCTCTGGAACACTTCTTTGAAGAGTCTGCTGTTGTTGGTTTTTGGACATCTTACTTTGCTTTTTAATTTGCTTTTATTATATGTAACGTTGTTGTGTTACTTTCCTGTAACATGTTTGTGTTGGCTTCTGTTAACTCCAATCCAATTAGGTTTTGGACTCCTCATCCATGTTGTCTATTTTTGGTTTCTGTTTGGAAACCTTCCTTCCACCGTTACCGTGCATCTAAATCTCCATGGCTTTTGCATAAGTCTGTTTAGATAACAGGAACACCTTTCTAGGATCCTAGACCAAACCAATTGGAATGTAAATGGTTCCCTCCTTGCTCTCCAAAAATGGTCTCCTACTGCTACTCTTGGTGAACTTTCCCTAAAAGTTGTTCCCTTCTGGATTTAAGTGCATGGCCTTCCCCTCTGTAACTTGTCTACTAGGAATGCTGGAGCTATTGGAAAAGGACTTGGTCATGCTTAGGGTGGATGATGCAAGTGGTGAAACTTCTCCTTTTAGAAGTTTCCTAAGAATCCTGGTGGAGCTGGACTCATCCCTTCCCCTTAAGCCTGGTTTCAACTTCACTCGTCCTGATGGTGCAATTACTTGGGTGAGATTCAATTATGAAAGGTTAGATATATATTGCACTGACTGTGGTCTGATTGGGCACAAACAGATTTTTTGCCTTGCCCCCCAAGCTGCCAGATTTCTCGCCAAATACAAAATATCCCTAAAAGTTACCATCTTCTCTAATCTTCTTCCCCTTATTCCTACAAATCATCCCTCAGAAAACCACCCCCTTTCAACTGCTTCTCAGGATAATTTCCATGGCCTTGAGTCAACTCAGATTCAATTGTCCAGCTTCACTCCCTATGCAAAAAAACCTGGTTTTTCTCCTAAACCAGATACCAGTCTGTCTCATCACTACACCAAACCATCTCCACTCCCACCTGCTCAAGCTCAAACCTTTACTCAAATGGTTTTGCACTCCCAACATGTCAACAATCCTATCCCTTCCACCGCCACCGCCAAAACTTATGATAACCCCCACCACATCCCACTAAATGCTCTTACTCTGACTCACCAACCTACCCCCTCATCCCCTAACTGCTTGTTAGTTTCTAATCAGACTTCTAACTCAGCTAACCAGGTCTCCAACTCATCTAGGCCCACCATAACCCATCTAGATTTTTCAGCCCAATTGTCTCAGCCCACCCATGCACAAGTCAACACCTTCACCATTACTGAATTACCTGTCATCAGAGTCCCCGAAAAAAAACCCAACCCCTCCACAAGAAAATCCTTTTATAACACACGTACCCTCAAAAAGCCCTCTCTTGTCCTATTAGATGAAAATCTCACCCCCCAGACTTGTCCCCCCATTCCCCTCCCTCTCCTGCTAACAACAAAAAACCAAGAACCTATGACCTATCCATTCCCTCTAAAAAAGGCCCTGACTCCTCTCTGGAGCTCAACACCCTTTCCATTACTGTCCAAGAACCTTCTTTGGCTTTCTCTACTGGTTCTTTTGAGAAACAACCAGCTAGAGCGTTGTTCAAAGCAACCAAAAAAGGAAAAAAGAAACTAGTATCAGTGGTGTCGCTGCTGAAGATGTTACCAATTTGCAGGGGGCTGCCCTAAGCCTCCCCAGTTTCTATGAAGCTATTATCCTGGAACTGCAGAGGGCTCTTCAGGCCAGCTGCAGTTCGTTTTCTTAGGGTGCTTATTCGTTCACAAGCCCCTGATGTTCTTTTTCTCTCAGAAACCAAAACTAAGGAGACTACTGTTATGATCATGCAACTGTCACCAAAAACAGCTGAGTGGCTGATCAGGTACCAACTGCATGTCCTGATCCTTATTAAGGCATGCAACTACTAATAAAGAAAGAGAGTAATTGTTTATCTTGTTTACATGATTCTAATAATGCTTTGGTGGAATGAAACCGCAACTTGCTTGCAGTGAGTTGGGTTACAGGTCATATGAGGTGGAAGGGAATCCAGATCTTCTGTACTGGCCTTTTGTGAGCATATATCTTGTGCTGCTTACATTAATTGGTTATCAAATTTTGACCAAAAGTAAGTCACCAAATATAGATATGGGTGATCCACCAATGCATGCGTTTAGTTAAATTACTAGTCATTCCAAAAGTTTAAGCTGATAGGAAATGATGAATTTAATATTTTAACCCTCCACTTCACATGTAGAACTAGACAATACGTGGAATATTTTAATTAAAATCTGGGATATAAACTATAGATTTAGGACTCGAACTACGGACTTTTGCTCTGAAACTATATTAAAACATAAGTTGCCCCAAAAACTTAAACTAATAAGAATTAGTAAATTTAATAATTTAATTAATATTCTAAACTTTTCTTCTCTCCCCTAATGTTTTCATTTGTCTACAAACAACATTTAACACCTAGAATTGACATGATTACCATACTAAGTTTGTGCTGACATTAATGCTATTGTATCTGCAGAGAAAGAAGTGAAGAGTTAAGGGTATCAATGCGGGCGGTTATTAACCACCCGCCAACCGCTAACCGTTATAACCACCAACCGCCTAACCGCTTTTTATATACTATATTTTTATAATTATAATTATAATAATATTTATACATATAACATATTTAATTGATCATTAATGATTAAATCACATTTTTGTTTTAGATAATTAAATCACAATTTGAGTATTAATATATTATCACTATAATTTATATGATTATATTACATGATCAATTATTCATAAAATCATTTGATTATATAATAACAAATTATACATACATATTCATAAGTGATAAGTTATAAGTATGCAAGTTCATACTAATACAACAATGAACAATTAAGTATCTAGAGATTTAGTTCCAATGTATATTATCAACTTATAAGTCTATACATAACAAAAGTGTCATTTAATCATATTAAGTGTATCCAAATGTGTGTATGAAAATAAATACTAAAAGAACATAAAGAAGTATGTAAGAAATAAATTTTACCACAAGAAAACTTTGAGACAAGGAAGAATGAGTACTTCCTTATGTAAGAATTCTATATAATTAAATACTAATTGACAATAAAATTAGCAGCGAAATGAATAATTATATAAATACCTCCAACCATGCTTTGCCCAAGCCAATTGAAGAACAGCTTCACAAAAACAAAATCTAGAAAACTGGAAAACAAAGAATATAGAAAGAGGTTTTTCTGACATATGCCTACCAGTGCAATACCATGTAAAATGATGGAATACATAAGCCTTATTTATAGGTAGGTCTGGGACCTTTGCTTTTAATTGTTATTGATTTGGTTCCTCCCATCAAGAAGCAAAATCACTCAATGAAATAAATTTCATAACATATTTTTCAAATTCCATAACGTCTTTTGTTAGAATAAATTTCTTGATATTGTAACTGAAAAGATTATAATGAATATAATCATTCCTTTCTTTCTTTGTTTTCAAAACCTTTTATTATTATTATTATTATTATTATTATTTCTATTTTGTCTTGAAGAGTTGAATGTTGTCCAGCCTGTCCTCTCTCCATACACTCAAGGCTGCACGGCACAAATGACAAAACTCACCGTTTTGAACTATTCATCATCTTCTACCTTTCATTCTTCTTAAATATGCAAGTTTCTAAAAAAAAATTCTAAAATTTTTAAATTTCTACTCTATAATCGACGTCCATGGTGCTGAAGCATGAGGATGGAGGGCACAATCATGGTTGAGGG
>CM017328.1:7309803-7404591 GCA_006937295.1 Carpinus fangiana | reverse complement strand
ATAAGTTATAAGTATGCAAGTTCATACTAATACAACAATGAACAATTAAGTATCTAGAGACTTAGTTCCAATGTATATTATCAACTTATAAGTCTATATATAACAAAAGTGTCATTTAATCATATTAAGTGTATCCAAATGTGTGTATGAAAATAAATACTAAAAGAACATAAAGAAGTATGTAAGAAATAAATTTTACCACAAGAAAACTTTGAGACAAGGAAGAACGAGTACTTCCTTATGTAAGAATTCTATATAATTAAATACTAATTGACAATAAAATTAGCAGCGAAATGAATAATTATATAAATACCTCCAACCATGCTTTGCCCAAGCCAATTGAAGAATAGCTTCACAACAACAAAATCTAGAAAACTGGAAAACAAAGAATATAGAAAGAGGTTTTTCTGACCTATGCCTACCAGTGCAATACCGTGTAAAATGATGGAATACATAAGCCTTATTTATAGGTAGGTCTGGGACCTTTGCTTTTAATTGTTATTGATTTTGTTCCTCCCATCAAGAAGCAAAATCACTCAATGAAATAAATTTCATAACATATTTTTCAAATTCCATAACGTCTTTTGTTAGAATAAATTTCTTAATATTGTAATTGAAAAGATTATAATGAATATAATCATTCCTTTCTTTCTTTGTTTTCAAAACCTTTATTATTATTATTATTTCTATTTTGTCTTGAAGAGTTGAATGTTGTCGAGCCTGTCCTCTCTCCATACACTCAAGGCTGCACGACACAAATGACAAAACTCACCGTTTTGAACTATTCATCATCTTCTACCTTTCATTCTTCTTAAATATGCAAGTTTCTAAAAAAAAATTCTAAAATTTTTAAATTTCAACTCTATAATTGACGTCCATGGTGCTGAAGCATGAGGATGGAGGGCACAATCATGGTTGAGGGAGGGCATAATAATAGCATAATTTTATTTTTTTTACCATGGTATGAGATTTTTAGGAGTTGAGGGTGGGCCTCAATGCCCGGGATCCGCCCTTGCTTCCTTTGTATTTTTACAATCTCTTGGTGTTGGTGATGACAAGGGTGATAGGTGGCCTAAATTGTTGAGAAAATAGAGATGATGATTTTTCGTGGTGTGAAACTCTAAAAAGTTAGTTTTACATTGAGTGGGTAGATTATAAAAGTGTTCGTGTGTACTAAGTTTCACATTAATTTTTTATAAGCATTTCTTTAAGCTTTAAATGCAATTTAACTAGCTTTTTTTAGAGTGATAATATAAATGTGGCTAACGTTTTTTTGACCGGTTATAAATGGTATGATAACAACTCAATAACACATTGTAACGAGAAGTCATTGCATAATATGACCACTAACATTTCACATTATTTATTTTAAAATAATAATGCATATATATATAACTAGCGCCTTTCATCATTTCATGCGGGTGATGGGATAAACGCATCGTGGGTGTTGAGTAGAAATAGCACATGTCCATCTCATTTAATAAATGCTCAACAAAGTATAATAGTTTTATGGTTCTACATTTTAAATCAATAAAAAAATGTCTTTAGTTATTCCCTCCTCCCAAGAAATTCATAAAGAAGGGAATGACCTCTCACTTGGAGTTTATATAGGACTTTCACCTACAGATATAAATCCCTTATATTTTTTAAAATATAAGATTATCATACTCTAAAATTAGAGTTATTAATTTCATCTAATGGTCTAAATAAATACAAAAATTTTGTGTATTATCGAGGTAATTAATTTAGTTTTTAATATATTAAATCTACTTGTCTCGGTAACACAAATATCTCCATTTATTTAAACCGTTAGATGAAATGGATGACTCAAATTTTAAAAAATATGAGAATTTTATAGGATCCCGTGAGAAGGAGAGCTTAATTATCTCTCTAAAAGTTATAGAGGGAAAAGAAAAATATGGTCTCAAACTCTAAATGCCTCTGATTGTTGCTTTTGGGGGAATGGGCACCATTCTTGCTTTTCTATGTACACGGTATAACTAAATTTAACTGAAAGTAAATTATTATTATTATTTCGACTTAATATTATGAATATTTTTTCACAACCTTTTGCTCACTTTCGTACACTCTCCGGCACATGCTATTCTTGCTGCTTCTAATTTTGGAATAGTGGTTTCTTTTTCATTAGGAGTATCTATTGAACCAAGATTTTGTTCTTCCTTGGGAGTACTTGCTGAACGAGGATCTTCTTTTTTCTTGGGAGTATTTTGTCTCGTCAAATTTGAACGATTCTGTTGATGTTTCGCATCATTATGTGGATAGAAGGAGATAATTGGAGCGGAATGTGGAAAAGGAGTAAGAGAGGAGGGATGATTGAGAGAGATGGGAAAATGACGGGTTTTCTGCTTGCACCATCGCTTGAACAACAATGGCCAACACCACCATCATCATCGGAAGTCCTTTCATAAACTTTTTAGCCTTGGCACCTATCTCTCCTTTGAATTCTTTTTATTGTTTGAAAATCTTGTATTAAACCACAATTTATAGTGCATTTACACAATAGAAAACGTCTACTTGTATTTTTTTCTTTTTCCTTTTCTTTTTTTGTCTTTTGGTTTGGTTTAAAGTCATGCAATTTATTTTTCTAGTTGATTAAGAGGTAACATTACAACCAATGGGTGTGAAAAGATAAATTTAAATTTTCGGCCTCTTTCTTCTTCAAATTTTTAAGAAAGCATATAAAAAATACAGACGTAGTCTCTTCAATACGAATAATATAAAAGAACACATCGAGCAAGATGAGTCATAACCATGCTTTAAAAACATTGAAGGACACGATTAAATAGTCAAAGTTAAATATGAAATAGATATTAAAGAAATCACAGTTTGACTTTTAAAATCATAATTTAGCCTTCAAAATTATGTGTTTTCAAATCACAATTTTTTAAAAATAAAATCTTAAACAATTAATTTTCTACTATTTGGTTTAAAATCACATTTTTTGTCTATGAAATCACAATTTCAAATGCATCTTAAAAAAAAAAGATAGGACAGCATAACATAAATCTTAAAAATTCAATTGAAATTACGTATATGTCGTTCATTTAGATTTTTTTCAATCAACATAAATTAAAAGATAAAAACTTAAATAAACAAGTTTAAACAAAGAAATGCATCGACAAATGTGAAATTAAATAAACAATTTAAGGCCTGTGTTACTTCAAATCTCTCTAAAAAGGCATCCAGAAAATTTATATACAAAAAAATAGATCAGGATCCAACAGTGTCCAAAAAATTAGTCCACTGATTAGTTTTTTTTCAACCTATTAGGTGATTTAAAATCATCCAACCCCAAACCACCTTTTCTATGAAACATAATTAACCATTCAAAGGTCTAAAACAAAGTGGTAGGTTTAGACCCGCCTCTTTGGTCTACACTGCTGGAGAGTAGCCAATTACCCCAAAAACTAGAGCATCACCACCAAGAGTTAGCATTGGACATACAAAGGTTAGCTATTGGCTCTTTGTTTGGTTGACAGGAAAGTTCTCTTCAGGTTGCTTTTGCCACATATAATTTGCAGCTTCTAGCCACCGTGTATGGACCAAAAACTTGTTCTGTTTCACTGCCCAACGAGATTTCTCTGTTGCACCATCTGTAGAGACCACATGCGTCACAGATGAATCGAGCTCCATTGCACAAGTAGCTCCCAAATTCTCTGCCATCCTCCAGAGATGGTGATTATCTGCAGGGCATTTTGTGGGAAACACACGGCTAAAGACGATTTTACACCCCTTCAGAATTTCTTTCCTAATTCTTTTCAGAACCTGCAGAAAATGGCATACAGAAAAAAATCTTGATTAATACAAATCTCCATATAGGAAAACCAACCATGCAAAAATTCTCATTCTCAAAGTTTACCAGGATGAATTAATGGAAAGGCATTCAACAATTTATTACAAGGAATGAAGGAACAAAAAAACATACATTACTCAAGTTGACATACAGCAGTTTAAAAAGTGATTCATGGTTACAAAAAGGAACTACGGTGTCCATTCAATATTTAGAACCATGACCAGGCCACCTGATGTAATGTTTTTCTGAGAATGGATCTTCACTACCAATCTGACACAAAAGCAGGATGTGTAACTTTCAGACAAGTAGTATTCAGTCGGCCAGATCCCATGCCAGATTAGGCGGAACCCAACCAGAAGCAGGGGAGAGAGAGAGAGAGAGAGAGAGAGATGGTAGTGGTGATTAAGAATTTTACATAGATGTAAGACACTAAATAAGCCAGGTTTAATATATTAACTAAAAAATTATTCATTGCACAGTTTTTTCAACCCATAATATTGGAAACAATTGAAATCATCATTGTCACAGGAATGTTGGACTCTACAAATATGTATAGGCGCTTGCCACTGGGGACCAGGTCTGGACAACAAAAGTAGAACACTTGAAACAAAGCTTAGAATAAATATTATAGTCATGTTTCAGTTGTCAAGAAAAGCATTACCTCCATAACATCTCTGTCAACAAGATTGTCCTCAGCTACCTGCAAGAAGGTTCCCCTACATTAGAATTTATCACACAACACACTATATTAACTATTATCAATTGAGCGGAACGAAGAGGGACATACATCAAAAAACATATTGTGGATTTGCTTAAGAACTTTAAGAACAGTAGCAAGTGCTCCGTCAGTGTCACTCTCATCACTCTTCAACTCAGAAAGAGATTTACAACTGAACCCAAATTGGTGGCAACTTGAGGCAAAGAAATGATATCTTTCCATCAATATCAAATTGTCCTTGTGCTTCGTCCATGCCTACAATAATGCATTAAACATTTATATCTAGATTATGGTAAAAGGATGATTGTAGCAAACAAAAACCTATAAAGATAAATTGCTGGTTCAAGGCAACAGAAATGATACCCAGTGAATCCAAGCAAACACTGGGTATCATCTCCTATTCGGAATGGTTAGCACATCTAACAAGTATTATCGGAAACTGGTAAAGCAAATATAAAGGTTAGCTGCATGCAAATGTACCTACATTTTCTGTATCATCAAGAATCAGAACTGCACTTTCTTGCCCCAGCACGACATCAAGACCCTTTTGATGTCTATGGGTGCCATCATCTCGTGAAATCACTCTAGCATTGAAGTACTCTCTTTGAGGATCAAGCAGCTTAGCCATTTCCAACGCATAGGCCCGATCACCCATTGTATAAATATACATCTCAAACATCTCACTTGCTTCTCTTAAAAATGTGCGAACATAGGGCCTTAACTTGGTCATCATATGCATGAAATCCAGCATGAAGAGGCTGCCTTTTGAGACATCTATCTATTTCATAATTTTTCAACACAATAACGCAACAAGTACATATAGTCAATAAAAGTGTGAAGAATGTCAAAGAAAACTAACTGGTGCAACAAAATCAAAAGTATTAGACGATAATTTACAAAAATTATCACTCATCTCCTGTGCCAGCAGCAGATTGGGATAGAGCAAAAGCCGACTCATAACCAATCAAAATTAATAAGGGACTCTATTTAGTTTGCAAGGTCCAATGGGGACAGGGATGCAAACAGTAAGATTGGCATTATTCTTAAATAATTTCCTCTAATATGATAAGTTCTGAATATTCCACATTACTACCATGTAACCCATGCAAAATAAATCCCATGATACAAATTTTGCATGACAACTACCAAACTATCATATCTGCAGTTCACGAAAAAAAATATTTCATTGTGAAATTACATTAAAAAAGGCTGTGTTAAAACTCGCCATAAGCACATCATATAAATTCTGCCAGTCTTCTTGTAGAGAGAGAGAGAAAGCCAAACCCCAGCCACACAAAGCCTAACTTTAATTAGAAGCCACAACATTCTGCTGGCAAATCAAAAACTTCCCTCAGCACATTCCACAAAACTTCAAGGTTATGGTGATAAAACAACATAAGACTGCATAAGCTTGTCTCAAGCACAAGAAGCTAATTACATCCTTTCAATTTCTTTCAACAATTTTACCTTTCTATAGAAATCAGAACATCCCATTGACAAATTGAAAGCATTCAAAATATAGCACAGAAATTTCCATCAACAGACCCAGAACAATTCACAATCATTCATGTCAACTTCTAAAAGTTTTGGTTGCTTTAAACATGATAATGTTACAATAGCATTTAGCCTAACTAAATAGTGTTAATCAGACAAAAAAGAAAAGAAGCAATCTCACCAAGACATCTGAAACCAATAATATCTGCTAGTTACACTACCAAATCATAATAACATAAAACAGAACAACCTTGCAGAGAATCTATTTGAGCCTTTAAATATTCCTCTTCAGACGTCATATGCATAAGTTGAGTAGAATTTAGCAGCGTATGATCTAGATCAAGAACCAAGTAAAGCTTCTTATGGCGTAACAAATTCTTCATGTCTGTGTTTCTCAATCTGGCGATTTCATCATTCTGAAGCCTTAGTCCCTGCAAATACAGATGTTACAGAGGCTTAAACCAAATTGCATTTGAGACCAGTAAGCATCAGTATACTTAGTTAGGCACTCTTACTCTTGTATGTTTGGAAATGGACTTGATAAGTTCTAAGTTGGTCTAAATCTCTCCAGTTCTAATTACAATATTGCTTCATATAAGGGGATGAGTAATTTGTGAAATGAAAGGTCACAGCTGATGCCTTCAATATATGAAGTTTCAAAAGTATTACAAATATTCTCTTTCAATATCCAGCAAAGATAACCACAAAACTCGAAATTCAGCCAATCAGTCATCTTGAAGAAGTATACCTTGTGAATATACCCAAATGTAACACCAGATTCCTCAGCCAACCTTTGCCCACAAAGTATACACATGTCTCCAAAAGAACCAGGATGCATACATAGATCCTTCTTTACGGATGCTTCTGCATAAGATAACACATTACATATAATTCAAATGAGTCAAAATAACACAAATCTAAATGAAACTAAAACTCAGCAATGCACATCCAGTTTTCTCATTCTCCCAGAAAGTGTTTCAAATAATACAGAGAGAGAAAGAGACATAGAGCTAAATGAATATGGGAGAGTGACTGCTATGCAGGTTTGGATCTGGAACCTTTTCTTCCTCCAATTTTATATACAAAAGTACGGTCCATCTTTGTTTCAATGCAACCAAGAGTATGAACTTCTAGTTAGAAATCACAACCACGTAAAGACTTCTTATATCTTAACAGTGTGTACAGACATAGAGTCACACAAATGAATGGCCACAGTGGAGACACTTGGGGGGCACTCCTTATAAAACTTTTAACAATACTGCAGTCCATGCAATACACTTGTGAACATTTTTAATCCCCCTCCCCCTTTCCCAACTAAATTTTCCTAAACCTAGAAAATGGATCAATTTGACACTTTGCAGAATATTGTGGTTTTCCTATCAAATAAAAAACAGAAACAACTTATCTCCTCAAAAGAAATCTAATTTCTTTCCTCCAGAAGAGGAGGGGATGATATTCTCACTCTCTCTCACACACCAATTTGGGGCAATTGCCCCTATTGCAGGCTTCATAAAATATTTCAGGCACTGCACCTGCAAACACTCTCTCTCTCACACACACACACATATATATGTAGATAGATTGATAGATAGATAGATAGATCAATATATATATGTAAATTTACTTATAAAAAAATGTGCACATGTATATGTGACAGTGTGTATGCACACATACACTGATATATACATGTGACCACTTTATGTAAGTAAATTTAACAGGAAGGGGACATCAATCAAATACACACGTAGTATATGTTTACAATACATGCGTGAGTACATATGAATGTATGTATGTATAGTATGTAAATACATCCATATGCATGTCTATATGTATGATAATGTTTTCTTTTTACGAGAATATTTGAATATTGAAAAGAAAATCTCCAAGCATTAGAGAATTTGTAGTGAGTGGAATGGCCTCAAACCACTTTTCTAGAAGTAATTAGTAATAGCAGTTCTATTCAGGCTTTAGAAATATGCCAATCAAACAGATTTGCTTAAGATTTATCTGTATGTACTCCAGCAAAGGAGTGCCTTCAAAAATAAAAATGTTACTTTGGTCAAACAAAAGTTACCAAATGAGCAGTTGATAAGTTGGTCTTGTGCTGTGTTTCCCAAGATTTGGCTAGGTGGGTGTTCACAAAATTTGTTAGTCACTGAACCATCCAACTAAGTCAGAAGAATTTACCTATGGTTTGTTTTAGGGATGATGTTTGTGAAGTTGACCCCTGAACTTCCTCTACGTTTTCCGACTTCTCCACCTTGCACCTCTTCATCCTGCGAGTTAATGCATAGGGTTTCAGTTCAAAAATGAACAGTAGCTGACCAGTGAGAATCACAAAATACAAAATCAGAGAATTCGAAAAAATGAGTCTCTCATACGAAAAGTTTCAGAAGGTCAGCTAAAACAGGTCCTCATACAAAAACTATGTGTAAAACAATGCAAGATATCAAACAAATATTACAATTTTTTATGTAAATAACCATACAAAACTAAGCAAACTATAATTTATACAACTAGTCATTTCAAAACACAATTACGAATCAATAATCACAGATAAGTTCCCAACAGACCCACAATAGCTTAACGCATACTTAGAGAACCCAAAAGGAGAAAAAGCCCAAAAGTGTTAAAAAGAAAAAACCGCACCGTTGGGTTTCGAGGTCGTCATTGGCATCTTCAGCTTCTTCGGAGGAACCGGAATCCAGTGACGCATCGAGATACGCTGCTAAGTCGTCACTGTTCGATGAGTGAACTGGCGAATCGGTCACGAGGCTCATCTCTGCATATATTAACGCAATTGAAGTCGAGCTCTGAAATTGAAAATTAAATTTCAATTCCAACGAAAATAGATTGCCTTGTTGGCTGGAAATTGTTGCAGTAGCTGCCGCTTTCAGTTTTTCCTTCGCGGCTTTTCCTCTCTCTGTCTCTCTCTCTCGGGGTTTTCAAGAGCAATATAATAACAAATAAAACTTCAACGTATGGGTATGTTTTCTATTTATAGGAAACATTACAAGATAAAGATAGATTCAATTTGAATTTGAAATAATTAATTGATGGGTTTAAGCTCATTAAATTAAAATTTTGACCGTACACAACCCGCAAGGTTTCTGGACTCATGGGCTCGGCCCGCTTGGGAGTGCTAGTGAGGGGGATCATACGGGATTTGTGGGCCACACCGACCTAGTTAATGTAACAACTATAACTGCCCTAAATATTGAACAATTGCTAAGAATAATTATATATATATAGATCTTCATTTAGTTATAAATCTAAGATCTTGAAAATGTTTTACACTGAGTAGCAATAATAATAGATTACTATATATTTGAGTTGTAATAATTTGTAATAATATGTTAATTATGACTATTGTTGTGGTGATACAGTATGATTTTGTTTGCATATATGTTTAGGGGAAAATTTATTTTCGCCCTCGAACTTTCACCAATTTTTTATTTATTCCTCAAAACTATCAAGTGTGATACTTATATACATCAAATTATTATTGATTGTCAAAAATTGCCCATTCAACGGCATTAGAGGTTAAAATATGAAAAATAAGTTATATGTTGTGACAATGTGACACGTCACCAATTGGTGACGTGTTAAACTTGGAACATCACCAAAAAAGGTGACGTGCGATATTTAACTCGTTGCCAATTGGTGGCACACTAACACGTCACCTTATTTAGGTGACGTTCCAAGTTTGACACGTCACTAATTGGTGACGTGTTACACTTGCAATGTAACCAGAAATTAGTGACGTGTCAATTTTGACATGTCACCAATTGTTGACGTTTCAAAATTGACACGTCACAAATATTTTGGTGATGTCTGGTCAATTCTCTTTAGTGACCTCTACATTTTTTATGTGTCACCCACGTCACTAGTGACACGTCACCACCCATTAGTGACGTATTTGGGCCAAAAAACGAGAGAGAGAGTGTGAGAAACAGAAACGAGAAAAAAATGAATTAAAAAAAAGGTAAAAAAATAATAATATTTTAATGATATATGAAAATATTAAAGAAAGCTGTTGTGTAGTGTATTTGTATATAGGGAATAAAAAGTAGTTTTATTCCCTAATGCTCTGTTTATTTCGACGTAAAATATTTTTAGGGAAATCATTTTATAGGAAAATATGTTACGATGAAAACATTTTTCGTTGTTTGGCGCATGCAAGAAAAATCACAAATATTTTGTATATTCACAACTTAAAACTACTAATATACAATAATTTAAAAAATAAAATATAAAAGTCCGCCAGGGACTTGACCAAGACCTCGTCGGGAACTGCCCGAGACCCCCCCAGGACCTGCTCGAGACCCTGTCTGGGACATACCCAGGACCTACCCAGGATCCCGTTGAGACCCACTCAAGATCTGATTGGGACTCGCCCAAGACCTAACCTGGATTCGCCTGGGACCCCACCGGGACGTGATCGGGTCCCACCTAGGACTTGCCCTAAACTTGACTAGGACCCACCCTGGACCTACCTGGGACCCGGTCAGATCCCAAGCAGGTTACGGGAGGGTCCGAGTCAAGTTTGGGGTAGGTCTCGGGTGGGTCCCAATCAGATCCCAACAGGGTCTCAGGCGAGACCAAATCAAGTCCCGGCAGGGTCTCAGGCGAGAACCAATCAAGTCCTGGCGAGGTTGCAGGAGGGTCTCGATGGGGTTCCGGGCAGGTCTTTGGTGGGTCCCAATGAGGTCCTAGTCAAGTCCTGGGCGGGTCTCGGTCAAGTCCTGGGCAGGTCTCGTTGGGGTCCTGGCCAAGTCCTACGCAGGTCCCGATCAAGTCCCGAGTGGGTCATGACGGGGTCCTGGGCAGGTCCTAGGCGAATCCCGGTCAAGTCCCAAGCAGGTCTCGCGCGAGTCCCTAGCAAGTGCCGGGTGATTCCCAGTCAAGTTCCTGCTGGGTCCTGGGCAGGTCATGGCATGGTCTGTCGACTCTGGAATGAGATGCTCAATGTCGAAAAATGCAAACCATTTTCCTAAAATTAAAGAAAAAAATTTAGTCAAAGGGAAATTATTTTTTGTTGACTATTATTTTACGTCCCGCCAAATACTCGAAAATGCGAAAAACATTTTCCATAAATCATTTTACGATGAAACAAACAGAGGCTAAATTTAGAGAAAATGGTTGGGTATCTTCTGTTTATGCTCTTAAATGCAAAATTTTCAATGAGAACACTAGCAACAAATACCCAATACCCATTCTCTTCTTTATATATAAGAAAAATCTAAAAAAAAATCACAAAAAGTCACATGCAGCAACTTACCTAAACATTGAGAATGCTATAGTGCTACCCAGTACATTGGGTAGCACTTTTGCTTCCCTATACATTATTTTAATATAAATATTTCTCTTTTCTCTCTCATTTCTCCAATTTTTGTCTTTCATTGAGGGTTGTATTGAAATTTTGTAAAAAATATGAAAGTAGGTTGGAAACCTATATTTGATAAAAGAAATAATATTTTAATAGTACATGAAAAGGTAAATGAATCTATCTTGAAGTGTATTTGGATAAATAAGCAAAAAGTATTTGTTCCTGTAAGTCTTTAGCTTCAAAACATTACTTGCTTATAATTCCAATTCCTTGTTGAAAACTATACTAATACCACATAATAAAAATAAGGGTTAAATACGTAAAAACTCCTTAGGGTTTGGTTACTTTATTTTTTCTCCCTTGGGGTTTGGTTTGTATCACATGAGGTACATGTAATTTTCATAAAAACAAAAATAGTACATCCGTTAAAATTTCGTCTAAAATTTAACGAAACGTCACGTCACGTCAGCATCAATCACATTGTGCCACATGTCCTACAATTAAATTTTTTTTAAAAAAAAAATTATTTAAAAAAGAATTAAAAATATTTAAAAAGGATATTTTTTCAAAAAAAAATTAAAAATTAAAAATTTTGGGGGTGGCTACGGCCACCTCCATCCAGCTGGTTTGGGGGTGGGGAGCCACCCCACGGCTGGATGGGGATGGCCGAGCCACCCCAAGGAGATTTTAGGGGTGGGCGGGCCACACCATCTAGCCGGTTTGGGGGTGGGGAGCCACCCCACGGGCGGATGGGTGATACAAATCAAATCTCGTGGGGGGGAAAAAAATAAAGTGATCAAACCCCAGGAAACTTTTAAGTATTTAACCTTTAAAATAAACACATTTTATTACTAAATAATGAAAATTGAAGAATATTTTTTCTTCCTCTTCAATATTTTTGTCCCCAACTTGAAAAAATATACAAATTGTGGATGTGGACAACAAAAAAAAAAAAGAAAAGAAAGGAGCGATTAAGAAAAAAATAATTTCAAAAAATCAAATATTATAAATGCATGGAAGAAACTGGCCGGGGATTGCAAGAGTTGTTTGAATACTTTGAAAAAAGTTACAGACAAATAAGCACACTTTCTTATTTGAATTAATTAGTCTTCATGTTTCCTTGTGAGGCAGTATTCTTTTTCTGCCGTGATTGACTTAAGAATTCTTGTAGCTCTTCCTTGATATCTTGATGTTCTTTTCTTTCTGCATAACTGCTGCGACTGTAGAATCACTTATTGTTGCATTAGCTCTCATTCCATTATGCGTGCTTGACAAAGTAGTTGTTGATATTGCACGAGTTGTACTTTCTAAACATGCTACCATTCTATAATGGTCAAAATCAGCAATAGATAAGTTGCATCAGAAGATAGGTTAACTTTGATACAGCTTTCAGATTTTGTAATCATCGAAGCACTATATGATAAAGCAGTATCTTGAGTCCTTTAAATATGAATCAATTCAGTCACACTTCGTTCAATTCATGCAATGAATCTCCTTGTTCACTTAATTAGCATGCTGACATGCTTTTTGATAACATTTTGTATGATTATCACATAATAGTAATGACCGGCACATCGTTATTATAGTGAGGAATGAAGGATGAAGGGCGGAGGTATTTATATGGGAAGGGGGTGTACAATATGCCGAAAAATGTGGATAATGGGTTGAAATAGCTTTCTAGACTGGCATCGAACATTCAGTACCATATTCGAATGTTCGGTGTACTTACCCAACGGTTTTAGGGTTGTAGGTCAAACATGAACAATGTAAAAAAATGAGTAAGGTCCAAAGTTCACCTTAATGGAGATTGAACAACACCAAAATCACTGCATTCTCTCTCTAGAATCTCCTCTCTCTAGGATTGGGGTTGCTGAGGTCCATGGGATGAATAAGGTCTTGATCTTGAAGGGGTTTGAATGGTATATTTATAGGAGTGAGTCTAGTGGATAAGATTGAATGATGTGTCTAATAAGTTAAATTTGCTTTTTATACTTTATTGAACGTTCGGTGTACTATTTTTGAATGTTTAGTGTACTGTTGTACTAACGATTCTAGGGTTTACTCGAATGTTCCATAGTGACTTCAAATGCTTGAACATAGTTTTTTTTTTTTTTTTTTTTTTTNTGTTGTTTCCTATAAAACTTGACCAAGTCAAATTAAATACATTTTATTATATATTATTATTTCAGGGTATTACACCTAGCCCCAGCCGGCCAGCCCCCTTTCTTTCCCTTCTCTATTATTCTCTTCAAAAATTATACAAATAAAGGAGAGGCAGCCAAGTTTCACCAAATTTTTTTTTTTTAAAAAAAAAAATCCTGTCATTAACTCTTCTCTACCGCCGTCGTCCGAGAACTATAGGAGTTTTGGCCTTATCTTGGTCAAAACTCACATATTATTGGTAACTAGGCCACTAATGAGAAGGTTGAATTATTGGTAACCGAATCCATCAACAGTCCTTTTCACATTGAAGAGATCTATCCATGAAAAATTAGACCAAAGAGTGACTGCAGTTCACCATATGGCAAATGAAACATGAACATCACTATCAAGTAAAATGGTTAAAATTTTAAAAAGTATCCAATCAAAAGAGGTTTTTTGTTTTTCTTTCCCCTTGTACTTCTCCCAGAAAAAAAGCTGCCAGAGATATTTACTTTTCTTGTTCACTCCCATCTTATTTGGCTTTTGTACAATGATTTCAGTCAATATAATCTGATGCAACTTGAGGGACAGACCCCAGTAGATCTTGTGAAATATGAGGTAATGTTTGGCAGCTTACAAGATGGTGCAGCCCCCTTCCTCCCTATGCGGAAAAGAAGGATTCAGAGTCATTAGACACAACATTTCTGATGTTAATTTAGAAGTGAGATTATGCATACCTCTTTGTGTCTTCATAGTTGCCAAATGCTTGCTCAAATTTAAGCCAAAGTGGGCCTGTTTCCTGAAGATTCACATTCTTTGGCCCTGCAATATAAGCCTGAACAACAAACTGTGGAGTTCTTTCCCTGGAATCATTGAATAAAACATGAGTTCGTCAGGAAATACTAATGCAGACAAATATCCCACAAAGCTAAATAAAACCTTTTGAGGTGAACAAGCCTACCTCCCTTCATATTCTGATAACCATACCAAATAGGCCGCACCGAAGTACATGGACACAAATGGCTTGGTTACATCATCACTAGAGTCAATTCTATAAGCCCTGTAGCCTAACTCCCTATACACAAGGAGAAGGTCAAGAAAGTTTCATCATTGGCATAAACTACAAGAGGGGTTTTTTCAATCAACACTTTGCAATAATGTAAACTAGTTACTACAATTCTTTAAAGCATTTGAAACGAGTTTTTTGTTAAAATCAAATTAGATGATAGAGTGTCCCAACACCCCAAAAAGAGCCAAAGCAACATTTTTATTAAGATTAACCAAAAGGACAAAAGCACAAATGGGTGTTAATTCTTGCGTTCCTCTATACAACCTAGGAATTAAGTTTTGGTCGTGTTAATCACATACGTGTAAAGCCAGAAAGCTGCTGAATAGTCCATTCCCATTATTCCAGGACGTGGTCCAACTCCATTGACGAAACGCAGGCTAACAACCTCTGCAAGGGCACAAAGAACTGTCTGTACACACAAAAAGAATTCTCAGGAAAAATGCATTACAAAATATAAAAGTACAATATGAATATGCGAATGGAAGACATAAAAATCAGTGAAGATAAAAATGTCCAGGAAACTAAGATAAGACAATCAAAATGCAAATACGGTTAACAATCTTCTTGGGCTCCCTTAACACTGGTAAATCTCCAAATTTAATTCACACTGCTTCCCTATTAGCATATATCTTTCAGTTCATATATAGCTTCTCCACATGTTTCCAAGCATAGATTCTCAGAAAAACCAATGACCTCAACTTAGCAACTCTTAGGCCAAACCTGAAGGGAAAGAATCACAGATCTAACATGTTTGAAACAGCTATTCTCCCCTCTGAGAGTAAAGCAGAACAAGTGAATCACTAAAAAGTATAATTCAAAGAATTTTTTTTATCAAGAGGCTGAAATATAGACAAGTAATAGTAAAAATAACAACAACAACAACAATGAAGAGATTAAATTCAGATAACACCATATCATTCACAAAAACAAAATTCTAGTTGAAGTGGATACTTACAGGTTTAACTGCTTTTGTGCTGAAGTGTCTTGACAAAATGATTTCTGCAACTGCCTGCAAGAATATGTTGAATGATGGCTTTATCGCTATCTACTATCTTATCTTAATATAAACTAAAAACAAAATCAGTATAACTTGCCACATTTTAGCAATACATAATAACTATCTCAAATCAAATAAACTTTATACATAAAGTCACAATCATTTTCTATCCCATGCGCATCATGAAAAGTAGAAATCTAGAAATGAAAATGTGTTGACTTGTAATTGAAATGTTAGTGCATCAAAACAGAATGTCGTAGGTTAAAATATGACAAAAATAAAGCACTAATGTGCATTGTCGACCTAGTACCTAACAAACTTATGGAATGTTCGCCCTAATGGATTCATACCTTCAGTTCCACCCGGGAAAGATAGGGTCTCTTCTTGTCATCATGGGAAAAGCGCACTTGTCCCCGTCTCTCTCCAGATTTAGTCCACTCTTTAAGGACCTCAGGATGATTCCACAATTCTTCCATGTCTTCTGGAGAAGCTCTGGAGTCCCAATATGAGTAAACAACACCTGCTTTCTCTTTATAGACACAAAATAAAATCATTTATTACAGTAACATAAATCAAATGAAGGAAAAATGCTCTAGAGGTCCTTGATGTATCACTTTTTATCAAATCACTTGCTAAGGTTTAAAACACTATCAATATACTTCCTAAGTCATACCCAATCAGAAGACAACACATGTCTTCTTTAACAAAAAATTTAAAAATAATAAAGAAGAATATAAAAACAAAAACAAAATTTGAAATTATAAATATTAATATTAATTTTGTGTGTGTGTGTGTGTTGGAACCACCCCAAATTGGCAGGAGGGAGTAGCTGAACTATCTCCAAGCTTTTGGGGGTGATTCAGCCACCCCCTATTCAGCCAACGGAGGGGGCTGAAACCACCCCCAAGACCACCCAATTTTTTTTTATATATTTATATTTATAATTTCAAATTTTGTTTTTGTTTTTATATTTTTCTTTATTATTTTTATATTTTTTATTTAAGAAGACACGTATCAACTTCTAATTGGGTATGACATGGCAACACCGTTAGAAATCTAATAGAAGGTGAACAAAAGAATCTATTTGATAATAGTTCTAACCTTAGGGAATAAATTTTATAAAATGTAAAACCTTATGTAGAGATTTGATAAAAAGTGGTGCCTCATGAACCTTTGGAGCATTTTTCCCTAAAATGAATTAACAATAAAATTTCCCAAATGTGATAGAGCAAATCTGCATGATTTGAAGTTGAAAAAAAAAATTTAAGGAGAAATGAAGAAGCATCATATATGAAATCAAACTCAATGACTTTAAATGTGTGTTGGTCCATCCAGATCAACTGCATTCTTCATGTTCTCACAAATATTACTTTTGCAGAATTCTAATGCATATGAGCACAATTTGTATTGGAGAAGTCATCTAGCATGCTCATGTTTAGAAATAGCATTTTTCTTTTTGAACTTTATTTGCAGCACATAATTAAGTAAAGAAGAAAAAACAAGCATACTGTACCAAGTCTAGCAACGTACTATGCTTCTCAATTATCATACAAGATAAGATAAATTTCTTTTTGATTATTATGTACTCCGAGTAAAATCAGCAAATTGCAAAGTTTATAAAATGACAATGGAAGTTGAAGAAAATCTAACTCTATATGCATGAAAGTATAAAGAATTGTAGCTAAAGCTTACACAGGGACAAGCAGAATGGACATTCATTTAACACAAGTACATACTTTATAGAATATATTTTATTCTTACACATCATGAATGATTAAATGGTCGTCTACAAACATATTGTTATGTTATTACTAATAATATTATAAGCAATGGGAGCCAGTAAGCTCTCCAATGGCACCTCATCCCCCATTAAGAATGAGGTACAAGGTGAAGTTGTCATTTCAAGACCCACTAGGCGTGTCAGTAACTTACAATAAAAAATAAAAAAATAATAAAAAAGAAAAAAAAGGGGGAACGAAACTTTGCTTCACCTTCTGTCTAATGTGCTTATGACTGAAATTTAGATTATAAAAATGAATTACTGAAATAGAGTCATGTGTTAAGAATTTCAATGATAATAACAAGGTCAAATAATCCATTAGAACTGGAACTAAGCAGGATACTGTGATGTTGTTTGAATAAGTTTTGACAAATTGGCAGTGGATTGTGTGATATAACCCAAATGATGCACTCGAACAATTTCAGCTAATAGTACATAATCCTAATACACAACATAAATTTCGTGCATGAAACCCCAAGTAACTGGAGAAGGGACAACCTGAGGTTTGCATAGCAGGTGGAGGAGACGTAGCACAAACCAAAGCATCATTCAATCGACCTTCATCAAATAATTTTCTGCAAAGCAATGATACAGCGGCAATCAATTTCAGATAATTGCATAGATTATGAAGTTATTCTTATAACGCATCAGCCTTGCATCTCATAAGCAAAAGGTCCCACTTTCAACTTACATATGTAACAATTACAACATAATTTTCATATTAGTATTATTGCAGTGACTTACAGTTGCATGCTTTACTGGCAATAGGATGAAATACACAAAAAAAGAATAACAATAGGATAAATAATAGCAAATAAATATGGCTATTCCTGGTTATTGGACAAAGGTATGATGTACATACACTAAAATATATGTATGTACGTATGAATGGACTGGCATGCACGCATATATGTTTGTGGATTATGAAACTATAGACTCAGAGCCATAGACCTACTGTTAGGAGTTCTAGTTTCAGTATTCTCAGGCCAAATCTTTACATGCCGAAAAAGAGTTTCTCTTCTTCTTGATGATGGTGAAAATTAATGAAAGAGAACTCTACATTAAATGCATACAGGGCTTGAATGAAAATTGGAGTTGTAAGATCAAACACAAGCAAAGTGTTGGCAAATTTTGACAATATTTTTTCTTTTTTAATTCATCCAAAAGCAAAAGTGGGGCAACCCATGTTCTGGCTAGTTTCTCATCACCCCTGCACAAGGGAAAAATATCTATTCTGATAAAGAAGATAGATATAAATATTCACGACATATTCACAGCATCATGTAATATGCGAATTTGCATTTTTTCCATGTTAATCAAAATTAATGTTACAAATAAATAAAAAAAAAGTATATGAAGAAGATATAACGAAACTTTTATCCACTTATTGAAAGAACGGAAATAAAGGATGTATTCAAACATATCCACCAATGATACTTCATTACTTGTTCATCAAAAAAACCACATCCGTAGTGCACACAACATGTTTTCCACTGCATCTCTTCGATGTGTTCTAAGTACTTTTTTTAGGAGCTAGATTTTAAGTAAATTCCAAATCATCATCATGTAGAACAAACAACCACCTGGATGGCAAACTTTCTTTGACTGAAAGATAACGTTTCCAATATGGCAAAGTTGATTTATGAGTTGCCTTTTTTGGACCACCTGTATATGCCCTAACTACGAACTCTTCACTTCTTTCTCTGCAGATACAATAGCATTAATGTCAGCACAAACTCAGTATGGTAATCATGTCGATTCTAGGTGTTAAATGTTGTTTGTAGACAAATTGAAACATTAGGGGCGAGAAGAAAAGTTTAGAATATTAATTAAATTATTAAATTTACTAGTTCTTATTAGTTTAAGTTTTTGGGGCAACTCATGTTTTAATGTAGTTTCAAAGCAAAAGTCTGTAGTTCGAGTCCTAACTCTATAGTTTATATCACAGATTTCAATTAAAATATTCCACGTGTTGTCTAGTTCTACATGTGAAGAGAAGCGTTAAAATATTAATTAAAATATTAAATTCACCATTTCCTATCAACTTCAGCTTTTGGAATGACAAGTAATTTAACTAAACGCATGCATTGGTGGATCACCCATAGCTATATTTGGTGACTTACTTTTGGTCAAAATTTGATAACCAATTAATGTAAGCAGCACCAAGATATATGCTCACAAAAGGCCAGTACAGAAGATCTGGATTCCCTTCCACTTCATATGACCTGTAACCCAACTCACTGCAAGCAAGATGCGGTTTCATTCCACCAAAGCATTATTAGAAGCATATAAACAAGATAAACAATTACTCTCGTTCTTTATTAGCAGTTGCATGCCTCAATAAGGATCAGGACATGCAGTTGGTACCTGATCAGCCACTCAGCTGTTTTTGGTGACAGTTGCATGATCCCAACAGTAGTCTCCTTAGTTTTTCGGTTAGACGACATAGCAAGGGGCTGTCTGTCACTTTCAAGTTCAGCAATAGCACATATCATGTCCTGCTGCAAGAAAAGATGCCAAAATTGGAAAAGTCAAAATAGAAACACATTTCAGTTAACCAAAAAGGTTGATGATTTCACAGAAAGGTGTTTTGATTGTTAAATGAAAAACAAATTCATGCAAGAGTTACACTTCACTATAAAATCATAAATGGAATCTATATAAACAAATTTTAAAGTTTTGACTTCAATTTCTGTTAATGTCACTTCCATGCAGCGTCTAAGGCTTTTGCAATCTCCATTAATGACATTTTGTATGGAAACCAAGAAAAACCCAAAATTAGTCTTGGTAATCATGATTAGAGATATACTGTCAAATTAAAAAGGACACAAACTTTCTTTGTGTGTTCTAAATTTTAGAGTCAAGAAACAAGTTGAAAAATCCAGATGTAGAAAATTTGAGCCTAGGTTTACAATAAATATGTCCATTCTTTAGTGTATTATATGTTCTGCCCGCAACAAAACAAGTCAAACAATGCTCCTTGGAAGACCAGATGCAGGACACTGGGGCCAAGTGTAGTCAAGCTAATTGACACACTTTGTCTGGAAGATACATTCCCACTTTTAGTCACATGGACACTCAAAACTTTTAAACTTCCTGTGTTGAAGTCATATGAGATGTGCATGCATATGTATTAGACATGCCAATCGTTGAAAAGGTGCATAAACCTGGCTCCAACTAAATAGAATCTTATCATCTATTCTACAGGTCGGTGTTTGGTTCTTATTACAAACTTTATGTTCATAAATCCACAGATCTAGAAATTCATTTCAGACAATTGAATCTTCTCAAACTGTTTCTTTCTAAAAATAAAAAATATTTTCCCAAAATAACAGATGCCAATAAGAACAAAAGGTTTTGAACATATAAAGGATCTTGGAGTATAATTTCGGCATCCCCTGAGCAAATCTGCCCACATTAAGATTACTCATTAATGGTTGACCCAGTTTGATGGATTCAGTGGTTTTCCTTCAATAGATCAAAGCTGAAAGATTGCTTCCCAAATGATCAGGAAGAGGCCACAAAATGCTCTGCTGCAGAACACATGTTCATCATCTTAGTTATGCATGAGAAAGATGCATCAGATAGGCTCCAACCTAAAATTTCTTACCTTCACAGTATCAGGATCCTTATTTTCATTTGAATATTTAGGGTGAAAATGAGACCACTAATGACTGGTGAGGATAGCTCTATTTTGTCATTTGTATTGGCTCTATATTATATGTCATGTTCACTATTCTATCAATATTAGAAGTCTGCCACTTCCCCCATCCATATTCCACAAGCAAGAAGAAAAGGACTGAGACCCTAATGTCTTGTCTGTATGGCCAGCACCTCAATATTCCAAGGAAAATATCCTCCAGAAAACAAAATGTTCAAAGGTGCTGAAACCACGGGCAGACAAAAACCACATATATAGACGACACATTTTTCATTGATTTAACAGCCCTAAGACAGCAAAAGACATAGATTAGGAAAAGCAAAGGCTCTCTAACAAAGTTGATTCCTTTTGCAAATTCTATCAAACATGCCACTTCAAAAAGAATATGGATTAGTAATCGTGTGTTGCCAAGATCTTGTGACCACTGACAAAAGACCAAGAAGAACACAAAAAACTATGATCCAACCTAGACAACAAGTAATTCTAGAACTTTAAAACCTTATTTTTCAATCTTAATACTTGATATGCTAGATTGGTGCTGTTTGATCTTTCCTCCTTAGGAAAACAAGGCATGTCAAGAAATTAAGACTTTAAAAGATTAAACATATTTATATCATAGTCGAGAGGGAAAATATTAAGAACAGGTTATGGAGATGACTGACAAGAATGAAGGAAGAGACAATACATGAATGTGTAGCATATATTCAGGCATGTGACAAAAATAAATAGTCATTTGATATTGACCAAAGGTGAATATGGTTATAAAGCTAGCAAGAATAAGTAAACAAATGAAAAAAAAAAAAAGACTGAAAGGAAGGGGAGTATACATATCACAACTTAAGTGAAGGTCATGGTCTCAAAGAACATAACAGAAGAATATAAACCTTTTTCTGATCACATAAAAAGACAAATTTGAGGAAATTAGGTTCAATTCATAACAATTCATTTTATTATGATAAAAATGGGAACAGGCACCAATTATTCAGCAATGGCCAAACAAATTATACTACTGAAAACCTTTAATGCACCTCAAAAGAGCAGAAAAATAGAGATAGAAGAGAAGAGGTTTATTTGGCAGCTATTAAATCCACATATTGAACAAATTGTAGCATACCCAAGCATCCCGACATCAATTGAAGTTACCTCATAACAATAGAGGACTACAAGTGATAATAACAGAATAAAGTTGAGCTTCCAGCAACATTAGACTGCAGGAAAACATCAACCCTAAAGAAGCAAGTGCACTAGTGCGCTAGAAGTTTTTAGAGCACAGGTAGTTATAGACAGCTGCTCTCACTGATAATTTAGGATTCAAAAGGAAGAAACCCTTTATAAGGGCAATCTAATAGATACATATTCCTGAAAAATAGGAAGAGTGTAGATGTAGTGATATATTTCATTGAAAAGAAGACGTACAAGATCTATCCGTGAAGCAAAATGCTTTCTGACAACAATTTCAGCCACAGCCTGGAAAAGCATTATATGGTACAAGTTAAAAATAAATAACAAATATTAATGACATGTATCTAAGCATATCTCTATAATCAAGAAAAATAAAAAATGATTTCTCACATCACTTTTTTTCTTCTGAACATTGAAGAAATAACATGTCAGATGAAATCAAGCTGACAACAACCCAAAATTTTAAACCGAGTCAAATCTAAAAGTATGAAAAGCAGTTACCATAAAACATTCATTACTTTAAAAGACCACTAAACAGCTATTATGATTTCCTCCACAAAAGAAAAAATGTTGATTTACCTTCATCTCAGTCTGTGTCAAATAAGGCTGTCCATCTGGATCTCGTGATAGGTGAACTCTCTGTCCTCTAGACTCCCCAGCATCTAACCATTCAGTGCTCACTTCAGGAATTCTCCACATTTCTTCCATGTCAGAGGGGTCACTGCAATCATCCCAATATCTGAAGCTGAAAGCCATCCTAGCAATACCACAGAATCTTTCCTATAGCATCTGACAACAACAAGACTGATTTCTGTCTGCAGTAATGCATCAAGTAACAAAAAAATGTATTATATGTTTGTGTATGTGTACATAAATGTAGGTGGAAGAAGTTTATTAAAGCAAATAAAAACTGTAGACCATAACTCCTTCAAAGTTAATGTCGATCTCTAAAAACAAGTCAATAGCTACTAATACAAGTCTGGAGCTTCCAATTAGGTTCTCATATGTATATGGCCCTTAAAGTTTTTCCCACCAAAAGGGAACTCTTAAATGGATGCTTTAGAAAGCTAAGGATGGAGTGTGTCATTCTGCCATTAGTTTGTATTAGTACCTCAGAATTTCCACAGATGTGGAAGCACATAAAAGCACCAAATTCACGACCTCAGGAATGAATACATGCTTACTAATTAAATTCCCTTAACCTTTAAATAGTGCCCTAAAAGAAACAGAAGTAAAGGTTGTGGATAAAAGATAAATCATTTTCAAGAGAAATTATACCTCTTTTACTTCATTCTTTTGATACCAAACGATTCTCTAGAGAAAATAGAATACAGATAAAAGATAACATAATCAGGACAAGTCATGTAACAGAAGGAATTTCTTCTATAATCCCAAAATTGAAACGACAAAGCCAGACGACCATTTTGCAGAAAGATACAGCAGCCATACATGTGCTTTTGGATAGAAAGCACAATACAGGTACAATGAAGAAAAGAATCACGTCTCAAATAAGCAGTAAGTACCCACAAGCGCACCCTCCACTAGAAAGAAAATATAGGTGCATTTAGAAATACATGAGATGAATCAATCAAATCTCCTCTTCTTGGTGGCAGAGGTCCCAAATCCCAAGCCAGTTGCATTGTGTACCAACATATTTGTAATTCACTCTAAATCCCATACACCCAATCCCACCACACCAAAAAAGCAGGACTTTCGAGTTTCACAGAATCCACATTTCAAATTAGACCAAGTTCTCAAACGCAGCCATGCCATTCATTCAATCCCTCTTCCCTAACACTGAATTCTGAAAACCAGATCAAACACCTATGCTTGCAACCTCCCCTCCCATAATCTTGACGAGGCAAACTAAGACAACATGTTGTCATTACACACAAACATATCAAAGCAATAAAACCCAGAAAACCTTCATGCATAAAGAAACACATTATACACATTATACAGATAAAACCAACCTAAACGTGATACTACACCATTTCATTCATTCTGATAATACCCAAACGCTGGAACCCAGAAAAGCACAACTCCCAGATACAAATATGCAATAAAGAACAACGTATAAAGGGAGAGATGAGATTATCAGAAGGGGTGCAGTGAGGGCAAGACCGAGGGTGGACCATTGTTGCCGGGAATGTGTGTCTGTAAAAGTGGTTGGTCGCAAAGGTTGTCAGAGGGTGACACTTGGCTCGCCACGCTGTCTAGTCTTAGGTGTAAACCCTCTGTCTAAGAAATGTGTATAACGGCCTCCTACATATTTGCCTTTTCCTTTTGACTTTTAGTTAACAAATACCAGAAGTTTTCCGTCTCAAATAGTGATTTTAAAGGTCATTAATCTCAATGTATAGGAAATTGACCTCAAACCTATTTGCCCGTTAAAATTTAGAAAAAGTCTACATACTTTCCTCAAATTAATGTTCCGATCCAACTAACAAAAAATTGTTAATATCCTTCTGCACCAACAAAAAGACAAAAATAACTATAAAATTTTGTCATTGTTATAAATTAAAAAAACAAAAACAAAAAATAATTATAATTTTTTTTTTTAGAAAGAAAATGATATTTTTTAAAATTTCACTCCCTTTTTTAAAATTTTTATTTTTAGCTTTAGCTTTTTTTTATTATTCCATTAAGGGTATTTTTGTCATTATAGAAGACATTAACAATTTTTTTAAATAACATTGTCACAATTAAAAATTTAAAATGAACTTTATCAATTGGGTGGTAGTTTAATGGTACGTGAAGTTACAACGGAGTAATTCTAGAAGTTTATCTTATATTACTCTTGTATCCTTCAAAAAATGAGGTAATTTTTAAAATTACTATTTAATCAAAATTTAATAGTTATCAATCACAAGCTCAAATTGTCCAATAATGATTTTAAGAGCTTCATCCCAAAAAAAAAAGGATTTTAAGAGCTATCTTATCCTTAGTTGGATACAAGAGTAACATTTGAACCGTTGATTTTTTTGTTAAGACATGTAGTGTTATAAAATTAAGATCACTAATTCCAATTTTTCATCTCCTTTCTTGGGATTAAACTCACTCATCCAAACAAATACTAGTAATCAAAGAAATAAAAGAAAATGTGATTTTATGGTATATACAAGGAAATTCACAAATTGATCTCAACATTTTTTTTATTTAAGCAATTTACTCCATAGATAGTAGAAAATTTCTATTAAATCTAACAAATCTATTCATCACTTGCATGATTTCTACCAAATTATCAATAATCGTTAAATAACATTAATGTGCTTCAATATTCTTCATGTAAATTACAAAATAACCACCTTTCTCTTTCTTTTTATCAATTTTACCAACCTTTTTATATTATAGATGACTCAATAATTTATAGTGTGAAATTATGTTTTTTTTTCCTTATATTTCTAACTACTACAATTACAACCCAAGGTTTCAGAGGATTTACATGGAAGAAGTATTAAAATTAAACATTTTTTAGAAAAAATAAAATAAAATTATGGCTTACTTGAAATAATTAGGTACAAGGTGTTATGTCAAATTCATTACATAAATGATTTGTTGTAGTGAGTCTCTCTCTCACTCTCACTTTTTTTTTGTTCTTCTTCTTATAACTCAAATCCATCAATAAATATATATATCGAACCATTTATAATAAATAAAATTAACTACTCAATTTCCTTGAGGTTAAATCCTCACGCATCCAAATTAATGCAAATTTAATGAATCTAATTAATGGCATATGGAACAAAAATAAGTAAATAATTAAGGAGAAGGAGAAGATATCAATATTTACAACAATAACAACAAAATAATAATAATAATTTTCTTACTAGTCAGGAAGTTCTTCCTCTGCCTGCTATTTTAATCCACAATTTGCAGTAATTTTCTTGTTCTGAACTTCCTCAGAGTAAGGCAATTCCAAACGCGTCATGCATATATAATATAGGAATTATTTTTATAATTCCCTTATATTTTATATATATATATATATATATATATAATATATTGGTGGTTGCGTGTATAAATGGGTACGTTATCGTAACCCCTGGAATCCCTCAGAAAAGCCCATAAATATATATATATATATATATATAATCCGACCTTCCATGCAAATGAAAAATGCAATTAAGAGCCACCTGGTTGCATGCATGTGTTGTTTATTTCATCAACCACTCTTAATTAGTGATAATATTTTGCTTTATGTTTACTCCATGTGGAGCCCTATAAATTATTAGAGCAATCAATATTTTTCCTTTTCATTAATTTTGAAGGGAAATCAATCATTTTCTCTTCTATGTGGCATCTACGTCAGCAGTTTAATTGATTTTTGTTTTTTATTTAATTTCATTGAGTCAAATGATCGAATCATTTTGGTTCACCGGCTCTTGCGCATGTGACCACCTATATATATATATATATATTAAGATGGGACGTCATGAACTAATTAGGTGAATACTTATTTGATTTTTTTTTTTAACTTATTCTTATTTGATTTTAATCAAGCCTCATTACATTTGTTAGAAAAATAGAATATTATCATAACATTCTTATCATCGTTTTGGCCTTTTTTTTGTGTGTGTGTGCGCGTGTGTGTTTTGGTACACACATTGTCGATCTCTTCCTAAACTATTGATTGAGTCAATGTATCCTCTAAAGCGAGAAAAAAATGTGAAATTTGAAAACTTTCAATAAGACAAAAATATTTTTATAAATTCGAAAAAAAAAAAAAAAAAAAAGATGAAAAGATGAAGAATAAGAATAAGAAGAAAGGAGGAGGTTTTAGGGGTGGCTGAACCCACCTCCATTGTCTTAGGGTTGGTTCGGTCATGCCGTAACGTCAATGAAATTCGAGTAATGTTACAAGTCCATTTTGTGTCATTCCAAGAATGATGTAATGGCTCTTAAAATTATCATTGGACTTGTGATTGATCATTATTGAATTTTAATCAAATGTTAATTTTGAGATATACATCATTCTTTGAGAGATACAAGAGTGGTATAAGAAAAACTTCTATAATTACTCAAAAAATTTCTTTGCTAGCCCATTTATATATGAGAAATGCTAGTGGTCAATATTTTCCTCATATTAACCCATCTCATCTTACAAATGAACCAAGAAATGAAATTGGTTGTTGTTACTTGGAACCTTTGAGCTATTGGGTTCTTTTTTCATGATCCCTTATGTGTCCATTTTATCAAATTTAGTCGAGTTTGATGACCCCTGGCTTCTAACTGCTAAGAAAGACCTCCCGAGATATATAACATGATTGAGCATCATTTCCCAACTCCCCTCTTGGCTTTGGATTGATTGGCTTGAAAATCTAGGAGTAGAACTTGAAGAAGATGAAAAGCTAACTCCATAGATCAATGGACCATCTTTGTATTTAGATGGATCACTAGTAATGGAACCAACATACATCCAAGCTCATGGGGACCCCCATATGGCCAAAGGGTGGCCCTAAAAACTCCTCCTTTCTTCTTTTTTTTTTTTTTTAAAAAAAAAATCTTTAGTTTTTAGATTTTCTTTTTTCCTTTTTTAGTTTTTAATTTTTTTTATAAAAATTATTTTTGTCATCGGGGAGGAAATTGGCAATTTTTATTAGTTTACGGATGAGATTGACTCAATCAATAGTTGAGGAGGCCAGTACATTAACAATAGATCGAGTAAAAGTTTGAGGTAGATATATATTAAAAAATTATTATTATTATTATAATTCGGTTGAAGAGTGATTTGTGATGGCTGGGGACACTACATACGAGCTAGAGATCCTGTGTAAGGACGTCAACATCAAAGGATGCACAACCCATAACCTTGTGCTTAGCTGATTGAGAGGTGGATTATTATTGAGCTTTTCATTAGTTGGCATTTTAGTTGTTTTATTGCTTATTTTTAAAAGTGGTTATGGTCATGGCTATAGTATTTTATTTTGGGCTTCATGTTATTTTAACGGGCCATTAGCCCAAGTACGATAAGTGTGACACCCCAGTTTCTTTCAACGTGAAGTTACAACACCAAAGATATAATATTGCAGTGGATTTTCTTTTCTTTTCTTTTCTTTCTGATTACTTTAAGAATTTCTTACGTAGCATAATTGAGCAAACTGAAATACCTCAAAATGATATAGATATAATTATTGTTTTACGCACATAATGAATACACACAAGAGTATCAAGTAAGTGTCACAGACAGCATGAAAGCAGCCATCATTATACATACCAAATATAATCAAAGTTATAGTTACATGAACTGTAAGAAATAAACATAAAGCAGTAAACATAAAACAACAAGGCTAGCTCTTTGGAGACTAGCATCAAGCAAGTAGCAAATAGTCTAGCAACCATGCATCAAAACTAGCAAAAGGACCTTTGCCCTCAACCTTAGGTCCTACATCAAAGTCTATGTATCATATGTACATACACAAACAAGTGAGTCTTCTATTTTCATAGTATAAAAAATGGCATCAACCTGTTTGGTGGGGTTACTAGCAATTTTCCCAAATCAGCTAAGTGGTAACTAACCGGGGATTCGCCCCTCTAGCGCAATTAGAGTAAATGTAGAAGAATGTGAAATCGACAAATCTAAGATATCTAGAAATCATAAAATGTGCATACATCATCATCGAGCATAGACAGTGAGCTACTAATCAAAATGCAAATATTCTAGTCAAGCTTGGTTTATGAAAACTGGACCTCTAGCTTTTTTTAAATAACATGGTGCGGCGAGCTTTTTTAAGTCGTAGCTTTTTTAAATTAATTTTTAGAGATCTATTTTATAAAAAAATACACACACACACACACATATATATATATATATATTTTAAAAAAAAAAATTATTTTTTTGGGACCACCTCAAGGCATGAGGTGGTTCTGCCCTTGATCCTAGGTAATCTATTATTATGAAAAATGTGTTATCATCTCATGGCGTTGTAACACATTATTTGGGGAGCAAATTTTGAAAAGTTCGTTTAGAAAATGTAGCATTTCTCTATTTGCAATTACCTTGTATTACCATGTAAAGAAGCCTGGATATATCTCAAGCAAGTTTGTTATTCACATTGCAATCAATTTAAGTAGAAAATGTGAGTGAGCCTTTATGAGGCTCATCACCCACCTACTCATAAAGAAGCCTTTTAAAAACCCTCTCTTAGAGCATCCACAGCAGGCTCTTCAAATTTTTCTCTTCAAAATAATCAAAAGTACACTTTTGGTTATTTTAACAGTCCACCTTTTTATAGCACACTTTTCAGCCTCTCTACTTTAACAATTCTCTATCACTATTTTATTAAAATATTATTTTTCACTTTCCTTCTCTACTTTATTTTTTATTAAAATAAAGTAAATAAGTTAAAAAGAGGAGAGAGAAGTTGAAAAGGAAAAAGTAGGAGAGATAAAATATAATTGTTTAAAGAGTAGAGAGGGAATAGTAATTGTTAAATTTGAAAGAATACTGTTCACAATGTTAACTTTTTTGTTAAAATGAAGAGGCTGAAAAGTGGGGTTTTTAGCCATTTTTGTTAAATTGGCTCTTCAAACTAACAAAAAAATAGATTTGAAGAGCCTGCAGTGAGTGCTCTTATATATTGTTCAGATTACTAGCAATTCGGACCAAAAATCTGAAAAGCCTCAAATAGGGTGGGTGTTTGATGGTAGGAGCAAGCATGTTCCCTTGATAAAGATGAATTTTGATCATCTCCAGTTAATTTAAATTGGAGAATATCCAATTAGTTATAGTGTAAGGGTATTTTTATCTTTTCATTTTTTGAGAAGACAAAAATACTCCTTCACTATAACTAACCGGATATTTTCCAATTCTTTTAAACCGGAGAGGATCCTATTCCGATAAAGATAGTGAGAATAATTAATTAACCACTACAAGTTAATGATAATAAGAGATTTTATATATATATATATATATATATATATATATATATATATAAGGGACTACTTAATCTCCATCCATCACTTAAATTAGTAAGATAAAAATTGTACTGAAATATTTAACGGGCAAAAGGAGGGAGATTACACAAGTTTCCCATAAATTCAAATGCAGCGGATGTATATATATATACATAGAAGTTGAGCGGCCGTCTTTTTATTTTTCTCGGTTTTCAAAAACCATCAAAATGGTTTTCAACAGATCGAAGCCATCCTTCCTTCCTTGTATTGACCATTTCATGCCCATTTTCAACACAATATATTTACACCATTTCCATCATCATCATCATCTTCTTCTTCTTCTTTCCATGGATGACTGAAACGCTCAGGAGATAAATGATCCAACGAAGCCAGAAATGGGGGGGGTCTGTGGGAGTCGGAATAATATTTGTTTTTGCCGTCTCGGGAAGCGTAGTTCTACTTGTTCATCAAGCCCATAAGCGCCTCCTCTCCGATTTCATGAAGAAAGTTGAATCTGAATTGGGTACCACCTTCTACGCCCACGCCAAGAACAAATTAATAAACGGTATGCATGTGTTATTTATTTATTTATTTTTTAATTATACGTTTGTAGAATTTGATGTACTTATTATGTTTGTTTTTTTATTATAGGATCTGGGAAATGTCAAGCCAAAAAGAAGGTCCGATTCTCAGATGATGTCAAGGAGCCATCGTCAAACAACAAAGAATATCGCCAGGGACAGGTGCTGAAGCACGCCATGCCACCCAATATGCAAGCTCTATATACCTAAAGACCAAAATGTATAAAAGAAAGAAACCTTGTTGTTTTTGTTCTGTTTTTTGGTAATAGTTAGGTGTAGGGGGTGCTGTAAGTATTGGGTTCCATGAACACAGTTGTTTAGATGTACAAAGGTGGTTGTGTTTTTTGTTTATATTTTGAGAATTATGTGAAAACGCGGGGTAGGAGTTGCAATCTAGACTGGAAATTGAGAAAGGACTCTATATATATAGAATCCGTCTGTCTGCTTGATTACCTAAATGAATCTCATAAGAATCCTCTCCCAATTGTATGTTCGATCAAATTGCAAACAATCCAGACTTTTTTTTTTTTTTTTTGAGTAAATCTTTGATTCTTCATTTCATCAAATAATCACTGATAAAGCAGATTGCTCCATCGAAACAACATCTCTAATACAATCAGAAGTTTCCTCCAACCCAACCCTATCAAGAACCTGTTGTATGGCACACTTTGCCATTTTATGGGCAGCATTATTAACCTCTCTTCTTACAAAACATCAACTCCAACTCCAGTTTCCAGGAGAACGCAAATTATTGTTGGGGAACATATGTGACATGGTTCAATTAATTTGGGGAAGGTTTTCAAAGGATAGTTCAATTCGTTATGGACTACACCTCATGAAAAGAAGGTCACTAGTTCAAATTCTCTGTCACCCTTTCCTTGTGTGGATATATAAAAAAATAATAATGATAATTTGGGGAAATTCACTTACCCCTGAATTATTATCCATTTTGCAATATCATTTTCAAAATTCAAAATCTCTCAATTTAGTATATCGAACTTTAACTTTTTTCAATGTTCCATATCCGTTAAGATTTTCTATTAAATCCCAACAAAATTTCAAAATACCCCCTTTTTTTTTTTTTTTTTTAGTAAAAGTATTTAAATTTGTTGCAATGATTTAGGAATAGGTATTTTTGCAAATACAGTTAAATTCAGATCAACGCCTTAAACATTGCAATTTTTTCTTTTTTTTCTTTTTGCAAAACAAATTGGAGTATTTTGAAAATTTTAACACCCCTCAGTTAGAAGTTAACAGGAAATCCTAATATATGGGTGATATTGAAAACACTTCTAAGATGGATAAACTAAACTTTACAGATCAAGGACATTGTACAAGTATTGACAATTCTTGGAGTTAAGTGAAGTTTTTTTTTTTTTTTTTTTTTTTTTCATTAGACTTGAAAAAGTTTATTTCCACTCTAAAAGTTATATTTCTTATTTTAATTTTATAACACCCCACTTCAAAATCATATTTTAAAATGTGAGACACAGAGTAATGTCTACAAACCCGACGAAAACACATGGTAGGGGAATGGGTATGTAATGCCCCACATAATTAACACCGATATTTTAATAAAAATAAAATAGGACAATGATGAGTAACTATTACATGATCTCTTGCATGTTTTAATATCACAAAATTCAGTAATAAATGAAATGTCTTTAAAAAAAAAATTAAAATCATGTCCCTAAGAGGTAGCTCAATCGGTTGGGACTACGCCTAATAAAACGGAGGTCACTAGTTCGAATCCCTCTCTCCCTGTCTTGTACAGACATGTCAAAAAAAATAATAATAAAATCATGATTTCTTTTATTTTGATTAGGGGTAATTACATTTTTCCCCATGAATTAATTGTTAGGGTTATTCCACATCAGTTGTGGAAATGAAGGGCCTCTTGAGCTAGCTTTTAGGGTTGAGAGAGGCCTAAGACCACCCAACACTAATATCAGAGCCCAACAGTCCACGGGAGAAATGGGTTGTCGTTGCTCCGACCCAGGGCCCAATGTGTGAGGGGGAGATTGTTGGGGTTATCCTGCATCGGTTGTGGAAGGGGTTGGTGGTCAGTTTATAGGTGTGAGAGAAAGCTTCACTTCTTGAGTTAGCTTTTGAGATTAAGAGAGGCCTAAGAGAGGCCTAAGACCACCAAACACTAACATCCTCCGTCAATATATCCCAATGAACTATCAAACTTACCATCCAACCATATCAGACTACCATTTTCTTTTCAAAACCCACTATATCCCTACTAGTTTCAATAAAAAAATCAAAAACTAAAAAGCTAAAATAAAAATGAAAAAAAATATATAAAAATATACAATACAAATATTGAGATAATTGTATATTTGAATGCATTCAAATATATATATATATGAAAACCTGAAAGGTAGGAGATTACAATCAAATCCCGTAACATAGGATAATGAAGTATATATATTCTAACGCAACTTCTTGACATTTAAGGTCATGACATGTAATTATGCTCCATTGAGTTTCACATTCACAAGGCCTTTGGCAATGAACTCTTGAGGGTAGCTGCGCAACTACACTCGTACTGTTCACATCGACAGCCTTTACAGACAGGGCAAATATAAAGGCAGTCTCCAGGTTTCATGCAAATCGGATCTTCTAGTTCCTCCCTTGCTTTTGCTCCTAACTGCAACTCTGCATCATTAATGGACGGTTAATGCACCAGTGTAATCATTTTCAAAAACCTTAAAACAGGGCCGGTTAGACCACTAGGCGAGTGAGGCGCTCGCCTAGGGCCCCCAGATTAGCAAGGCCAAAAAAAAATGCCCAAATTTTTTTTTAATAATAATTTAAAAAAAAAAAATTTTTATGGCCCATTTTTTTTTAATAAGGCCCCAATTTTTTTTTTAATAAAAACTTAAGGCCTCTAATCATGATAAATAAGTAATTTAAAAAAATGCCTTAATTTAATTAATAAGCCCCAATATAATAAGCCTATGGTAAAATAAGACTAATTAACCCTTAAAAGCAAATATCCTTATACTTAAAAAGGTGTATGAATTTTTTCTTGTGGTTTTTATGGGTTTTTTGACAATTTTTTTGTTGATATTTTTTGAAATAGGTATATCAATGAGGTAAGGATTTATAATTTTTTTTTTTTTGGGTAATGTTTATTTTGGTGTTTAATTTTTCTTGTGGATTTTGTATGGGTTTTTGTCAATTTTTTTGGTGAGTTTTGATTAATAAAAAAAGAAGGCCTATTTAAGAGTTTCGTCTAAGGCCCCATAAAACATTGAGCTGGCCCTGTCTTAAAATCTCTCAATTATGTGTATCTAACTTTAAAAAGTTTGAAATGTCTAACTCCGGACAAGATTTTTGACCCCGAAATATAACTATTTAAAAAACAAAATGGAACCCAACTCCCAAGTCCCAAGGCTTGGTCCTTTGTTGACCTCCTTTTTATTAATTACTAATTTTTAACTACGGTTCTTACCATCTGATATGTACATGTTCAAATCATTTAATTAGTAAATATAACATATATTCATTACAAACATTTGAATATCAACATATATATATAAATTATTAAGATTGAAGGTACAATCCCCAACAACACACATTTGATCATAAAATGAAGTATATATTGTATGCTCATGGCCATTATACCGTATATACCAGTGTACCGATCACCACCCCTAAATACATATATATTTTTGATATTTTTGATTCTTTTAACAAAATTTATTAATGATGTTGAGATAAAGCCAATCAAGTCATTCGAGATAAAGCTTTGAATCAATATATCTATTTTATACATTAAGGGTGTTTTGATCCATTTAAGTAAGATAATTCATTCAACTAATGGGCCTGCACAACTCTAAACCCATCTACCTGGGCTTAATTAGCCTACGAATTACACTATGTTAGAATTGGGGTCGTTACATCTTTGGGTATGTATTATATGACTCTTTAAGCTTATGTTTCTTGTAAAGTGTAATCACTCCTAAAGCATGTTTGTTTATTTGCCGACAATTGAGGTATGTTTTCCGCAAGCTAGAACTAAAAGTAAAACCAAGTTTCACAAGTGCATGCTTAAGGTGTAATGAGGCTTACCTTCATGTTTGAGAGGGAGGAATTGACAAGAAAGAAGAGCTACTTTTGTTGGAGAACTCTGTGGAGCTTAATTGTCCATGGAGAATTAGTTGTTGAATTAGGTTTTTTTTTTTTTTATGATGCTATCCTTTCCTCTATCTTCCAATTAAATACATTCAAATTTGTATTATATTTGTTGTCGTTCTTATATATAATGTTTTGGTTGCTAACAAAATAAAGTAAAGCATAAAAAGAATGACACGTTGATATTTGATAATTAATTAGAAAGAGTGAGAAAATAACTAAATCTAATGCAACATCAGTTCACATTTATGTTTGCAGAACTACACTTTATAGCACCACGCCACCACAAGAGAACAAACACAGAGGCCGTTCTTCCCTCCTCTCCCTATTCTGTCTCTATCTCTCTTTCTCCTCTTGGTATCAGCTTTCGGTGTATTTTCTATAGTTTCTTCCAATCTCCATTTCGGAGGTTTTGTTTTAGATCTAGATCTAGTTTTTCATACTTAGATTTACTTGTCCAGTCTAACTAGTCTGACTTCTCTGCTTTTCATTGCTTTTGTACATATCAACTAACGGAGTCTCGCGTGTAGGAGCGTGTTTTCTACATGCCGACGCGTGGATCTCATGCTCCAAGTCGTGTTTTTTTAGATATGTCTATAATGTCGTGCTCTTCTGCTGTTGCTTCTTGTGGGGTTTTGTTGTTTTTAGGTTTTTTTGCTTTGATTTATTTTTTGTTCTTTTTGTCTTGACTTTTGGATCAAGGATGTGAGTTGAGTCGAGGACCCATGTTTTAGATGAGTAATGCTATAAGGTTTTTTTAGAATTTTTCAATAGTCATCAAATGTGATGTGACTTTTAAAATTATCATTAAATTTGAAATGTGATTTATTGAGTTTTGATATATTAATAATTTTAAAAGCCATGTCGCATTTTGGATGACTCTAAAAAAATTTTAAGAAGACTTATAACATTACTCGTTTTAGATATAATATGCCTAAAATAAATCTGTTTTATAATTGAAGTTGTACAAGAGTTAGCAAAAACTGACGTCGTATATAGTAGGGCTGCTCAAACAGGGCGGTTATGCCGCTAATCGCCTTCATTTATATATAATAATATAGATATATATTAAATATTTTATATTAAAAAAGTATATATTAGTTTTTTTCATTTGTATTTGGATTAATGAATTTGAGCTATTTATAATTATTTATATGAAAAATATAATGTGGTATATGATTTTTTGGGTTAAGCCTTATTCAAAGCATGTTTTTTACCTCAATCTTTTTTAGAATATTTTGGCCTTAAGCCCTTAAAATAAGCCCAAAAAATAGGCCATTAAAAGCCCAAAACACTTTAAAAAACTCCAAAGCCCATATAAAAAAAGCGGTTATAAAATCGCCGGTTATTGGATTGAATAACCGCTAACCACCGGTTATAAAATAACCGCTAACCGCCTAAACCATTGCGGTTGCAGTTATTAAAAATTGATAACTGCTCAAAGCGATTGCGGTTGTGGTTATTGTCAATAACCACCGGTTATAACCGTTTAAGCACTCCTAATATATAAAATTTGATTGTAAGAATTTTCTATCTTAACATTTAGTTATATTTTATCATAGTTTTATACTTTGTTTTATCAATGAATTTTGAAAGGTTTCCGTGTGTGTGTGTGTGTGTATATATATATATATTACACTTTAGCAGCGTTTAAAGGACGAGGTCGTCATTAGAACTTGTGTCATTCAATCTTCTCCGTCCATTTTTTTTTAACAATTAATATGAGTATAGATAATTAAATATCTGCCTATTAAAACTATTGGGGACATGTCCGTGTCATTATTGAGGCCAACTCAAGCAACTCACGGATGCCTTAAATTAATAATTAATTAAAAGCCTGATATTTCGGTTACATGGGACGGAAGCAAGGAAACTAGGAAAGGGGGTAGATTTGCAAGTCCCACGTGCAAATTTGCCAGCTACCCAACGACCCACCATCCAGACCACCTGGGAAACACCGCCCTCCAAACCTCAAATTCCCAACGCGTTGGCTTTACGCTGCGGCCCCTCGTGCTGTTTCCACGCGTGCTTTATTTATATATATATATTCTAGAATTGACCGCCACCTCTTCGGACCACCCGACCAACTAATTAATCATCACTTCACTTTGGAATTGGATGCGGTTCACCTACGTGCGGTTCTTCAATTTTCCTACTTTTTTAGTTGATTTAGGAAACTTCAGTGTTAGGAACTTTGAGGTGGGTGGAGTGGAGGGTTGGTGGTAAGGGTAACAAAAAGGGTTAGTAAAATCGGTTAACTATCTCCGCTAATTATTTAAGAGGTTAGACGGTGATTAGCGGTTTAAAAGGGAAAAAGAAATTGAAGATGGATACCACTTAAAAATATTGAACATCTTCTGAAGAAGTAAATTTCAAATTGCTTTGTTAGCAAAGTATGCAATAACGTAATACCCTACTACATACGGCATCGTTTTTAAAGTTTTATAAAAAAAAATTAATATATTTAAACACTAAAATGATCTCGTTTCATGTATATATGGATATATTTTTATATATTATAATATATTATATGCGTTTAGCGATTTTTTCTAACCTCTTTAAAAAGCGGTTAGACGATTAGCGATTATGGTGATTAATAACTACTCAATATTTTAGCCCTATTTGGTGGTGGTATCGGGTTAGAATGGATGAAAAACTCATGAGATTGATTTGAATTAAAAAGACCGTATTTTTATTTCTATTGTATTTGACCTTTTAACATGATGTGTCGAATTTTTATCAAGCGCCGTAAAATAAAGTTTTACACCACATCTTGATAAAGAAATCTCACTTCTTCTTCTTCTTTTTTGTTTTTGTTTTTTTTTTATAGGAGTTGAGTGATATTATAGATAGCAAAATAACATTAAGCACAACACTCTACAAAGATAATATCCAAAATACAATAGGAGATTTTCTCAATAAGACCTAATTTCACGTTAAGAGATAGCGCTTCTTTCGCAAGGCGATGGCTACACCTTTAAAGTGTCCTCTAACATCATTAACCTTCCATCTTTGTTGACAATTTAATACCTCTCTTATGCAATTTGAGTACAATTTAATAGTGAAAATCACTGAAATGTTGACATGGGCAAATGATTCAATAATGTTTCCTGACCTTTTTGGTTCTCTGACCAATACAAGGGAGCAGGGAAAGGGAAGGAAGTACGAACAAAAAGAAAGAACTGTAAATAAAGGGGAGTTCCAGACATCAATTATGGAATCGAAAGGGACAAATATAATAATAATAATAATAATAATAATAATTAAACAGATTTGGTGAATGGTGAACCCAATTTCCTTTGATATTATATAAGTAAAAAGACTTAATTAAAAACAAGTGTTATAATAGAAAAGTAGAATGATTCAAAATTAAGATCACATCACAACTATATAGTGAGGGAAGCAATGAAAAAGAAAAAAAGAAAACCATATATTTTAGTAAATATCAGGTGATAAAATAATGAAATCCAATTGTCTCAAAATATACATAGAGGAGATAATCTTAATAATTGGATTTAACTAAATATTTCTTGTTTCATTTATAATAAATTTGATTCACTATCAATGCATCAAACCAGAAGCCTAGCTCCTTTAACAATAAAAAGTGTGTGATTTATTTAAGACCACAATTAAATAGTGATATTTGTTGACCTATTTTACTATTTTACTATTTTACTAAGCATGCATTTATTTCTATTTTTTATAGACTGAATTTGTCTTTTTATTTTATTTTTTATGGATTGAGATTTCTTAAAATTTTTATTCTCAATTTCATAAATCTTAGTTTTCATCTCATATAAGCTTAAAAAATAAGCCATATTTCAGCATTTTATAAGGAAGCTACCGTCAATGAATTTAATAAGTCATATTTCCTCATTAAATGTTGAAGCATGACTTATTTTAGACGCTTAAATAAGATGAACGGCTAAGATTTATAAATTTGATAATCTCAGATTTAAAAAGAATTCTAAGAGATGTCAATCCATTTTTAATGGCTTCAAATAATCTTAAATAATATTTAATGTTCGGATGTAGCTAAAGGTAGTTTGGTTCATTTATTATAATTTAGACCCATTATCTAGTAATATTGGTTTTAAATACCAATGGACCTTTAGATACTTCGAAAAGGTAATTGACCCCCTTTTAACTATACATTATAAAATTTTAGGTTGCTATTTTGTCTTTGTCAATTTTTTATTTTTTATTTTTCCTTTTTCATTTTGAATGTCATCAATTTGCTTAGTCATTTCTTGGTTTTGCATAGTTGGCATGAAAAAGATTGGCACCCATATTTCTTAACCCAAGTGAAATCACATCACCTCCTACACATGTATTACATAATCTAAGCCAAATCCAATAATTTTTTTTTTTTTTTTAAATTTTGAAAAGTGTCTCATGTATTAATAATTCAATCATTGCTGGACTCAACAAAAACAACGTAAAAAATACACGGCGGGTATTCATGCCTCTAATGTTGCTCAATGCTCATCCCTACTGGCTAGTTTATGAGCAGTCTCATTACCAGATCGACGCACGCGACTCACCTCCCATTGACCATTCAAATTAAGCCAAATCCAATATTTGGTATTATTAACTTTCAGTCAAATTTAAATCTCAACAATTTCAAAAAATAAAAAAAATTGAAATCTCAACGTTTTATGATCCATAGCGATAGGGACAATGAAAAGCAAACATACTTTATTAGCCAATCAACCCCTCATCAACGACAAATTAGTATGACTTTGTATGTAATAAATGCCACTTTCATATTAAATTAATGCTATTAGATTTCCTAACACATGAGATCAATCTAGTCAGATTTTTTGGCAAACAAATACTAATAAGCTTGTTTGGTTTTGATTGAATCTTAAAGATTGATTAAACCTGCTAATTAAAAATACTTTTAGTTAATCAGTTGATAAAGTTAGACACTGAAAAATCAATAAAATTGTAATCGATTGAATAATTAATGAGAAACGCTTCTTCGTATTATGAGATTTATCTCGCGTATATATTTTAGATTAAGTGCTTTTTAAATTAGAATGTCAAATATTTTACATTTTGCGATATTGTTTAAAGACGCAGATTATTTTTTAAAATCGCAATCCCAATCGCATGGTTAATGCATTAAGAAAAAAAAAAGAAAAGAAAAGAAAAGAACATTTTCCTTCTAAAAGTACGAGAAGTAGGTGAACTGTACCCAAATCAGAAACGGAACCTCACCGACTGGTAGGACCGGCTTCAACTCTAAAAAATGGGGCAAAAGCCCAAGACAAGGCCCAGGCTGGTCTCTCTGACGTGGCTTCCGATGGCTTTCACGTCCCGTTCGGTTCGGATCTCAGCACGTCGCGACAGACTCACCTACGCAATTTGGAACACATTCAAAGACCATTATCTCCTACTACCAATCCCATCGCAATTCGCAAACCACACACATCGCGACAGTAACTTTTCGGGGCCCACTTCATCAACGGCAAAGATTTCTTCAATCCTCTGCGATGAAAGCAGAGGATACTGCCTCGAATATGCCACCAACCTGAGTTTTTTGATTCTTCTCAGAAGAGAGAGAGAGACTGGAGAGTAACAGAGCAGGAAGAGAGAGAGAGGGCGTTGCGTTCGCATAAGAAGGTCCGCTCGATTTTTCGGCATTTTAAAATTTTGAAATAAAAAAAAAAAAATCACACGTATTTTTTCTTCATTGGCCTGCGCATACTCTCGAAAGCCACGCATAAAAGAACCTCTCTGGCTGCGCTTCTCTTCGTTAGGGTTTTGTTTTGGTTAAAGAGTGGAGAGAGGCTTTGTTTGTGCACAGTAACTTTCTCATTTTCAGCTTCGATGGCCTCCTCTTCTCTCCTCAGATCTACGGTTACGGCTCCTCTGCTCGAGGCCTCTCGCGCCGAGCCGTCCGATCGCTTCTCCAAGGTCGTATTAACCTCTGATCATGCTCCACCACAGCCATTTCCACGAACTTGAATGTGCTCTTCCCTTCGATTCGCCTTATTGTTTTCTTCCAAAACTTTTGTTTTAGTGCTATCTTTTTGTTTGGCTGTGTTCTCCTTCGATTTTTTTAAGGCGTTTGGTTGCCGAGAAAATGTTGCAAAATGAAGGAAATAAAAAGTTCTGTTTGCACTTCATTACTCAAAACCGAAAAAAGTAGAATTTCTACAATTTTGCAACTGTTTGATACAAGTATGATTATAATTTTTTCATTACATGCCTCTATATCGATCAGAGCTTGATTTCTTTAACTCGACTATTAATCATTCATCTTCGTACGAAAATAATCAAACACTCTAAATCAGAGCTTGATTTCTTTAACTCGAATATAAATCATTCATCTTCTTACGAAAATAATCAAACACTCTATTTTATTATGATATATATATTATAAGTTTTCGAGCTATCAGCTTTGATTGATGACCATTCGAAATTTCTGTTAATATTTTCAGGTGTCACGCGTCGGTGCCAATCGCAACCTCAACTCTTGGAAGCCTCAATCAAGCATTTTCGGTAAATCTGTACCCAGCGGCTCATCTTCCTTACAGTTGAGTAATCCAGTAAATTCTAGTTTTATATATTTATGTAAATATGCATATGTATATGCGTGTATATACGAGTTTCACGTTCTCTTCTTGTGATTGACATTGGAGGTATTGAATTGATTGTCAGGAAATGTAATGTGAGGAGCATCCAGCCCGTTAAGGCCATCGCTACAGAAATACCTCCTACGGTTTCAAGTACGAAAAATGCAAATTACACATTTTTTGGTTCTTAGTGATATGTTAGACGGTTTCTGCTTTCTTTGGTGCTTATTTTCTGTTTGTGTATTTTGTTTAGAATCGCGGACTGGTGGGAAGACGAAGGTCGGAATCAACGGTGTGTTTTCTTATGAGTACAGTTGTGCTTTGTTTTGCTTGTTCTTAGAAATACTACTGCTTTGCAGGTTGTTGCGCTCTTTTTCTTTTTTGTTTTTTCACAAATGGACCTTTTGTTTTGGCGTTGATTATTCATGTGCATAATATTATACGTTAAAGCATAAATATAACCGATATTTGCAGTTGTAGTGCCATCTGTTAACTGAAATTTTATATTGATAATTGACTTGATGGTTACATGTTTTTTAAGCTGTAGGTAATTCTATTTGTGTTGTAGTGTTGATAGTTGTGTATCATGAGTAATTTTTTTTCTTTTTTGGTTCTACTAATAAGTATAATCTTAAGGGATAGCTCAATCGGCTGTGACCACGTCTCATGAAGAGGAGGTTACTAGTTTGAATCTTTTCTTCTGCTTAGGATCAATTGCTTATTAAAAAAAAAAAAAAAANCTTTTTCTTTTTTGTTTTTTCACAAATGGACCTTTTGTTTTGGCGTTGATTATTCATGTGCATAATATTATACGTTAAAGCATAAATATAACCGATATTTGCAGTTGTAGTGCCATCTGTTAACTGAAATTTTATATTGATAATTGACTTGATGGTTACATGTTTTTTAAGCTGTAGGTAATTCTATTTGTGTTGTAGTGTTGATAGTTGTGTATCATGAGTAATTTTTTTGCTTTTTTGGTTCTACTAATAAGTATAATACGGGATAGCTCAATCGGCTGTGACCACGTCTCATGAAGAGGAGGTTACTAGTTTGAATCTTCTCTTCTGCTTAGGATCAATTGCTTATTAAAAAAAAAAAAAAAAAGTTTTTAGTGAGTTTAAATGAATGCTTGGGGATGTTAGAGGTAAGCTACTTGTAGAAGTGGTTCCTGGGTTGTTCCTTGTTTAGGGGTTGAAGGTTCAAGCCATTATATAAGCCTGAAATATATTCACGGTTTTACCAAGAAATTCTGTACTTCTTGCGTCATTGTTAGACTCAGGGTTTACCAATGAGCTTTGCTCAGCTGGTATTTTCTCCCTTTGTGGCAAGGTAGAGGGTGAGGTTGTGGGTTTAAGTCCCATTGGGTGTGTGTAACTTACCAATAAAAAAAATGTTGGACTATGGGTTTATCATGAAGTAGTTTAGAAAGTTCAGTGGACAATAACAGCCATTGAAGATTTCTCTGATCACAATTCAAACTTTGTTTGTTTGTATATCCAATGTGATAAATTACTTAGCTAGGGTTCAATGCTCTGTTTTTTTTTTCTTTGAATATGGAAGGCTTGGTTTTGGTTTGGGTTTGAGTTAGTCGTGGCAGTAAAAAATATGTATTAGGAGATTCTGTGATGCTTTTGGATGGAAGTGGAGTTGGATTGTGGTGATTACTTCTCTCAAGTAATGCTGTGTGAATTCAGACCATATATTTGAGCTCAAATTCAATACCTTGCTTGCTGTTTTCCCTGCTGCTGAAAGGACTCTTACAAAATGTTTCAGCATATTTGATTGAATTAGAGGATTGGACCAGAGAATTCCTTTGTAATGCCAGACGTCCTGCATTATAGTTGGCACTTTTAGTTTGATTATATGGACCTACTAGGTATTTGGATGTATTTAGGCAAGTGCTGCAGATTGTCCTCATTTAACAAAGCAAGTCATCTTAGGTGAGCCATTCAGAAGTGATTATGCAAATTTTGTAATGACTAGTACCTCCAAAGAATTGTTGAAGATCATAAATTTTAATAGCACACGTGCACAAAACATGTCTGAAATAGTAACTCAATTGATGCAGTTTGTATGGTTTACAATTGTAGTTTCTATATGAGTTTATTTTTTATGATGAAAGAGCATGGATCAACTGGCCAAAACAGAGTTGACAAGACCTTGGAGTTGAGTGAAGGGATAACTTCATGTGTTTTTTTTTTCAATATGATGTATGAACTTGCATATAAGTGACTGTTCTCATAGTCTCTGTTCTCAATTATGCTTTGCTCAGTGATTGTTTATGTCATTCCTTATCTTTTGTCGCTGGTAGAAAAATGGCTATCGATTTTAAGATGTACCATTTGAAATATCAATGCATGAGCTAGGTGGCTTCTTTGCTTATCTACAAAAAAATGTAAAATTCTTATGGTATACAGAAGTTATTTCATTCTTCCAACAAATGACCACATATCCATGATGGTCATCTTTCACAGGTTTTGGTCGGATTGGAAGGTTGGTATTACGAATTGCATCCTCCAGGGATGATATTGACGTGGTGGCAGTCAATGACCCTTTTATTGATGCCAAGTACATGGTATGTACATCTTCTTTCTCTTGTAAATCACAACTTTGAAGATCTCTCAGATGATGAACATTTGTCCATTGTTGTAGGATCCAGTTTAATATTGTATTTCCGCCACTGGTTATTCATTATGCGGCACTAGATGCTTTTGTTACTTCTCGGTATTCTCTGTCGTTGTTGATTACATGATTATATGCTTGAGTAAACAGTGATCTGCCAGTTCCATGCTGTGTACAGCAGTGTGTTTGGATCTATTGTGAATGAGGTTGATTTGATATTTTGATTGCACAATATTGCACTATTGTATTTAATAGGCCATTTCATATGGAATCAGGTTTCGGTCCATCAGTGTTCTACATGTAACAAATCCTTTAACTACATGGCATTTTTATCTTTTCCCAGGCCTTCCATGTGCCGGTATTGTGTACATATATATGAGACACCCGTGTTGTCACCCTAACTATTCACTTTGGTCGCTTAACAATTTTGAGCTGTTAGTGATTAATTTAAGATTTTTTTTTTTGAGCTCAAATAACTCCTTCATTATGTGGAAATATTTCATCATTATTGATATACTAATGCATTTTTTTTTAATGATGTACTAATGCATGAGGGCTTGAACATGCAAGTCTGTTTTGACATATGGTTTAATTTATGAGTGTGCATTTGATTGGCTCGTATTTGCTTTTCTCCTTTTCTAATTCCATTTTAGGGTGTGGGAGTTGGACTGTTTAGTTGTAGCTTCTCTTTTTCAATAAAATAAGCGATCTGATTAGTTGTTTGAGTGCCTCAAGGTATGAAATTATGGTTGTAACTCACTTTTCATCTTATGTAGGCTTACATGTTGAAGTATGATTCTACTCATGGAATTTTCAAGGGAACCATCAAGGTCTTGGACGAGTCCACTTTGGAAATTAATGGGAAGCAGATTAAAGTTGTAAGCAAAAGGTATTGGCCTTAACATCTTATCCTCATGTTTTGTATTGAAATGTCTGTTGCTAGGTTTTCCACAAGCATCTAGGTTGATTGATGACATAATTCCTGCCTTCAGTATAATTGCGAGGAACATCTAAAGTTTTATTTACTAAGGGACTAGGTGCTATGATTATTTGTTCTCAGGGACCCAGCGGAGATTCCTTGGGGTGATTTTGGGGTCGAGTTTGTTGTTGAGTCCTCCGGGGTGTTCACAACAATTGATAAAGCTTCAGCGCACAAGAAGGTTAGTGTAATAGTCAATTCTGCTGAATCATCTCTCTCTCTCTCTCTTCCCCANTTCCATTGGTTTCTTTTGGCTGGAAATTGCTCACAACACACCTTAAGCATTTCTTGACTTTGATCTGCAGGGTGGTGCCAAGAAAGTAGTAATATCAGCTCCATCAGCTGATGCACCTATGTTTGTGGTGGGAGTAAATGAGAAAACATACAAAACAAACATGGATATTGTTTCTAATGCAAGCTGCACTACCAACTGTCTTGCTCCTTTGGCAAAGGTCTGAGTGCGTCCTTAAAGCTTATTAAGTTCTATTTATTTTTTATGATTCTTTTGTGCTCAATGGTTAAGTTTAGTAAGGGTTAAGTTGATTTGCCTAATTTATAATTTTTCTTTTTGTCTTTTCAAATGTGACATAGCCTTGGTCAGTGCTCCATTTACTTTTCTTTCTGCACTATAAGGTATTCTCTTGAATTATGTAAATTTTTATGCTTATATTTTGCAGGTGGTTCATGAGGAATTCGGTATTCTTGAGGGTTTAATGACAACTGTGCATGCAACTACAGGTCTCTGTCTCTCTCTCTCTGTCTGTCTCTGCCTCTCTGTCTCTGTCTCTCTCTCATGTTTCCTGGGTTTGGCAACAAATTTATGGTTTTCTATGTTTCAGCAACTCAAAAAACTGTGGATGGTCCTTCAAAGAAGGATTGGAGAGGAGGCCGTGGAGCTGGACAAAATATTATTCCTAGTTCAACTGGTGCTGCAAAGGTATGATGATATCCGTAGAAATATATAATGGATGACAATTGCATCTGATACAAGTGTTTGCTTTGGTTGTGAGTGTAATGATAATTTTATGTTTTTGGGACTGCAGGCTGTTGGAAAAGTTCTTCCAGAGCTTAATGGAAAGCTTACTGGAATGGCCTTCCGTGTTCCAACACCTAACGTTTCTGTAGTGGACTTAACTTGTCGACTTGAGAAGAGTGCTTCGTATGAAGATGTTAAGGCAGCCATTAAGTATGTCTTCTATTTTTTGTTTTAGCAATTTTGTTTATTCTAATCGGTGGTTTTGGGGCTGGGTTGTCATGATTCTACTTGATATATCAATGACTTAGTTCCTTGAATTTTTGAATAAAGGTATGCCTCAGAGGGACCACTGAAAGGCATTCTTGGATACGAAGATGAGGATGTTGTTTCGAATGATTTTGTTGGTGACTCAAGGTAGATCTCTCTCTCTCTCTCTCTCCCCATTGTACGGTGGTGAAAACTCTTGGCAATTTGAAGTTTTGAGGCTTCCTTAGTACGTTTTAAACATATTGTTTGTATTCTTGTCTGAAAATAACATATAAATACCGTTTTGTGCTGAGTTGGCTTTGTGGTTTACTTGATAATGTTCTATAAGAAAGTAATAGAATATTGAAGTTATTTGCTCTAAATTCAATGTAAAAGGCGAGAGAAAGCATGAACTTCTATTTCCTAATATTTCTACTATTATGCCTAGCATTCCCCCTTCACAAATTCCAATTTGCTTTGCAGTCAAGATGATCTTGAGATTCACAATTACAATTGTTTTGCTTTGTTGGGTTTCATAACTTGGTTTGGATGGATTTGTTTGATTCCAGGTCAAGTATATTTGACGCAAAGGCAGGAATTGGGCTCAATACCTCCTTCATGAAGCTTGTGTCATGGTATGACAACGAGTGGGGATACAGGTATATCCTTCTCTCTCTTCCTCAGCCACCAACACATACGACAAAGGCAAATGCAAACACATTTGCTAATAACTTTCATTATATTTGTTTGGTTTTCTTAACAGCAACCGAGTATTGGACCTTGTAGAGCACATGGCATTGGTAGCATCTCACAACTAAATACCTTCAGACATTTGCTGCTGTTTGATGGCACTGCAAATTTTTTTGTGCTTGCTATGGAGTTGGTTCCAAATACTAGGATAAAAATGTGATAGGTTTCAGTTTTTTGTTTGAATAGACTTCACCATCATGTGAGGCATTGAACGATGTGTGACTTCAAAATAATGAGTATTCAACGTGTATTATCAGCTTATTCAACGTTGTGATCTATACAAACACCAATATCTCCTATTTCTTCCTATCTACTTTAGAGCTTCATGTGTTTGTATCTCATACCATGGAAACCTAACTTCCACACTTACACGGCCTATCCCCCCAATGCATATCCGACATGCTTTGTCATCATTTGGTGCATAAAGATTAATTTTTTGATTAAAAAAACCATGCCGCTTTAAGCATTGAAAAAAGAGAAACGCTACACTCACAATCCAATGTTAGTTTTAAATACCACATCAAGAAGTGTCGAAGTGAGTGTAATTGCTAGTGCTGAATGTTTTCTGTATTTACGTACTTGATCTAAATTTGATATGTGAATGGGTGATTTTGAAGATATTTGTCAAATAAGACATTCAAGAGCATTCTCGTTTTATATATATCGCTAAGGTTGCATGATATTTTTGTTGAAGTTTCATTTTGTTTGGAGTGGTAAGTCCAAACAAAATGACGAGATACTTCGATAAAAAGCCCAATTGCTATCAGCACACTTGTGCTGTAACATCCTTGTTCAGTTATTCTCTCACATTCTCGTAACATCCAACAAATCAAGGAAAAGAAAACTGCTGGCACTCATGCTGTAACCGGTAAACATCCTTGTCTAGTCATCGCACTTCTTGAACATGATGAGCCATAACGCCACGTCACCTCCAATGAGTTTTTACTATGCTTCTTGACGTCGTAATTAAAACTAACATTGGATTTGTGATGCGTCACTATTACTATTATATTTTGATTCAATGGTAGTTTTAAATACGACGCTAGGGAGCGTAGAAGTGGGATTCTTAGAGAGTTTGAAGCATTTCTCTTTTCTCATTGCTTATGTGGCGTGGTTCTTCTATGCACCAAATGATGAGGGACCATGTCACATAAGCATTAAGGGGATATGCTGTTAATGTATAGCATGACTTGGCTTTATTACTAAAAGTGGAGTGGATGTTCATCACTTGTTTTTATACCAAAATTTTTCCATCTTCATTTTCAGTCCAAAATTCTGGCAGGAAAGCACTACCTACCACTGCTACTAGCAGTCAAAGAAAATGGCGCAGCTTTCTTTTTCTGAGAGTGATGTGGTGTGGCAATGCATTTTACGTGTTTTGAACTTGTTTACGGGCCACGGCAACTCTCACAGAGTTGCCCACTTCTTTCCGTTGACTGAAACGTTTGAGATTTCTTCACCAACCCTAATAATTTGCAAACTTTGAGACTCCAAGGAATGCTCTTTCTTAATAAAGCTTCCAAAAGAATTGGAAAATTCGAGTGGCTTTAGACATTTTTAAATTAAAATAATGCTGACAATTGAGAAAGTAGTGGAAGGCCGCCAACCTCCACCAACCGGACGGCCAAGGAAGCTGGAAAGCATGAATGGAATTGATGGTCAAATGCCCCTCAACAACAACTTGGGGAACAAGTCCTCTCTATTTTCACTTTAAGTAGAGGTGAATTATTTTATGGTCGGTGCGATTTTACTATGAATTTTTTAAATAACGTTTCACCATATACACCTATGAATCTATCTATGCACAAAATATTCAAATTTTACTTCCAACATTTGAACCCTTATTTCTAGTGTACAAAAGCTTAATTTGGTAATATGCAAAACAAGCCTCCTTGCTGGATAGTCGAGTTTGTCGTGGATAAAGATCTTATCTATTTTATTTAAAATGGATAGTATTTACTTTATAATCATGATTTAAAGTTAGTGCACCTAACCGTGCATATGATATTACATTATTTAAATTTGTTAAAAGACGTTAATATTGATATCATACACACCGTTATATACAGTAACTTTAAATCCTAACCATTATTATCCGGATCCTCTCAATTGGATAATGATAAATTGTAATTGATGAATTTGTATTGATTCTAATTAAATGAATTGATTCAAAAGAGAACTGAATTGGTTCTAATTAAAGGTTCTGTTTAGGCCCCTACAATTACACACGTGAGTCCTTTTATACTAACATGCTACAATCATTCTAACAACTAATTAATATGGGCCACAATCCATTGTTCATCTCGGCCCATTTACAACACATTTTATAATATTCTATATATTATCTATTCACATAAATTTATCCTTTTGTTTTAATTAATGGGCTTTGTTGTCCCAAGAGGTGACTCAATCGACTGAGATCATGCTTAATGAAACGGAGGTCACTAATTCAAATCCCCCTCCCCTTTTGTGCGGACATGTAAAAAAAAAAAAAAAAGGGGTTGTATTTCTAAAAAAACAATTTTTTTTATTTTTTTATTAACAGCATATTAAGCATTGAGTAGTTTGGAATAGATCATCAGACTTTATTATTCTTCACTCATAATTAAAAGGAAACTGTGGAGGGAGTACAAAAGAAGGAGCAACCAAATTAAAGGGTGTTGCATTATTTCCACAACACCATTACTCAATAGTCTGTACTGCAATAGCATCGTGGTGGGAGCCGTTTGCATCTGCCGGTCTTGAAATTTTTTGTTTGGCAAACCCTTGAGCAGTTTTCATCGGAGATACAGATGCCGGAGAACACTTCGCTCTTCGCCTCGCATTTTCTTGCCGGAGCAGCGTGCACCGTCATCTCCTCTGCGGATACATCACCAATGAGAATAAGTACACCAAAAAGAGGGAACGTATATATATATGTACTCTAATATATATATATATATATATATAAGAGGGAACGTATATATATGTACACGTGTATGGTATAAATGTATTTTTTTTGGATGGATAAATCGTCTCTGCAACAATTACACAAGAGAACAAAGATCTTTAAGATACGTTTAGTACGCGGAATGACTATTTCATTAAGAAAAATAAATAAGTTTGATTATGAATAGAAGAAGATGGAATAAAATAGCCTAGCTTGGTGTTAAAGTATATAGAGAATCTCCAGCAAAGCTTTTAAACTAGCTTTTTAGTTAAATTTAATTATTTTCATTTTTTTTCTTGCTCCAGCAGAGCTTGTAAAGTAGAAGTTTTCCTTACTACTGCTACATTTGAAAGTTCACTGTAGCACCCAATAAGATTTGTTTATTAGGAAAGAAAAAGGAAAGTTAGAAAATAATAAAAGAATATTTAATTAAAAGAGATTGTTAAAATAGATGTTCAACTGGAGAGTGTAGTGAAAAAGCAATAGCTAAATTAGTGAGTTATACTTTTTGAGTAGCTAAACTAGCAATCATTGTTGGAGACTCTCTAATACTTGGAACAACAAATCCCATGGGCCATGAGGGAATGACCATATATGAAGGCTATTTTATTTCATCTTTTGCTATAATCTTAATAACGACTATTTTCCCCAAGAGCTAGTTCAATCAGTTAGGAATTACGCCTTATAAAGTGAAGGTCATTAATAGACTTACCCATGGGAAGACGCATGCATGTACAGGAGGGCCTAGACGGTGAAAACCACAAATGCTTCTTTAAGTATGACTAATCCATAACCCCACCAAAACATTAATGAGAACTAAGATTGTTTACACTAATCAGGCATGAAGATTCCCATTGTGAAATTCGAACCTATGCCCTAGTCATTGAACCATACACCATCCTAAATGGTTGAAGGTGTTCATTCTATATATTAATTAGCAAAGATAAATGACTTAGCTAAGTAACTAACAAGGTCATTCCCCTTTGCTAGGGTACTTTTTTTACTCATAAAGAAATGAAAAACTTCTTTAGTTTTTCCCTTTTTCCACGGCAAATCAAGGACCTCCACCCTTTCCACGAAAACAAAATTATAGAGAGAGAGAGAGAGAGTTACACCAGAAGCCAACAGAAGGACCAACAAAAAGATGAGGCCAAAGGATCTTCTTCCTATTCTTGACATTGTGTATTGCTTCCAAGTAGCTTGACACAAGCAAATTAGCATTGCCCCTTTTATAGCATGTGGAATACAAAATTATGAAGTTGGCCAGCCAAGTCATATGTTAAATCTAGCTGTAAATTTATCACAGCAAGACCATATAATTATTAAATAGTATAAAAGAAGTCAAACTTTATTTCAGCTTGTATATTTGTCATGTTATGATTGGTTGAAATTTGAAGTCAGTTAATATCAGCCTTATAATACATTAAAAATTAGATATCAACATTTAATTATTGAATACTGAAGTTAATATCAGCCCAAACTCATGTAAGACATATATGTCAAGACCAGAATGGCTTAAAACATAAGTAATTAACTTCTTAATTAATATTAGCCATACCATTCAGTAAATGATAGTTCTAAGTTCTAACTACCAAAAAAGAAAAGAAAAGAAAAAGGTATTTGGTTTTCAATATAATGACTGCATGGTTCTCATTTGGCCTCTAATTAACTATTTAATAAAAAGATCAATTCAGTGACCTAAATTTAGGTGTGAATTTTTCATAAATTATTACTATCCCAAAAGTTTAGACTCTCCTTCAATAAGTATGGCTCAACACTTCAGATTTTAGAGGTTAGAGTAAAATTAGGGCTTAACACGTGGGTTTTATAGTTAACCACATATTCTGTTTGTTTATGTTGATACAGTTGACCGCACCTTTATAAGGCGACCCTCCTTTCCTTTCCAGGGTTGCTCTTTCCCCTGTATAAGACTAGGACCGTATATAAGGGCACCCCGGCCAACTCATTTTCTTCATTCTTCATTTGTACTATCAACACGAGGGAAGTTATTTATATATGTTCATAGAATATTGTTGGAGGCTCTAAGTTTGTATGTAATTGATGATAATTATGTATAGTTATGATTGTAATAATCTTAAATCATGTATTTCCGATTTCCGTATATTTTTCCTTTGTTTCGGTGAATGAGTGATACCACAAGTTAGTTACAAGTTAATTGGTCTGAAGGTATTATCAGTAATCCTTCCAAGTTGAATCGAATTAATCGGTTAAATTTTGATTTTCGAGAGCATTACACCTATATATTGACACTTGGAATGAGTTCTTGCTTCAGATGTTGAAGATGGAAAATGAATATTCTTCGAAAAGAAACTTCGGATAAATTTTTGATGAATATAGGAGGGGATTTTATCTGCTCTGTTCACATTAATCAATACCTTTCCTTTGATCAACAAGAATATGTCCTTAAAAAAAAAAAGAAAAAGAAAAAAAAGACCTTTCCTTTGTTCTTTTTTTCTTGGTGTGTCAAGGCTGCATATGTTGTACTTGCATTTACTTGAATTGTTTTGAGTGATTTCATTACGAAAAAAGCCCAATTAGTTGCGTTTGTGATAGTGACATTTTTCCAAACGTCACTAAATTACGACATTTTTCTGTCAAACGAAATTATTCACAAAGTAGTGACGTTTGAATAGTTTTACTATTCACGTGTCACTATTAACGTTGCAATAGTCTAGATTTGGGCAGGTTGGCATCGATTTAGAGTTGTGCATGAAGCTCCAAGACTGCCTAGCTTAGAGCCAAATTACAAACCTATCTATTTATCAAAAAAACACTTTATCCTAATCTAACAACGTAGAAAACTCAGTGATGATAATATTCTGACTGTTGTACGATAATCATTTTAGGGCAGAGTATAGCTCCATGACCATTTCTGCCAACTCTCACTGTAACAATCCTGATATTCCTTTAGGAAGGCATATGAAATTTTAAATTTTAGCATTCATTGAGATTTTTGGAAGATAACAAATTTTAATTCACATTAATTCATGTCTATGACAATAATAGGAAAATTTTCCTACAAGGCCGAATTTGAAAATATTGGTAAGCAATGATTAAGTGACAAAGGATAACTCTAGAAGCTGCATTTTAGGGATTATCTTTAATTATGGTTTCACAATTTAATTATTTTCCCAAATCTATAGGAAGACAAATTAAAATTTGTTTTTAAATAACTCAGTATCTTTGACTCTGATATTATGTTAAATCAACACTTGTCCAAAAAATTTAAGTTAATAGAAAAAGACAAATTTAAACATATATATATATATATATATATATATATATATAATAAACTAAGCTTTTCAACCTCTCAAGATCCACCACTATATATGCTCTGATATCATGGTAAAAACCAGACATATATAGCCGGTGTTTGAGAGATGAAGATTAATGAAGAAGAAATGTTGTTTCTGTGTGTCGATCATGCATGTACAGTGGGGGTATTAAATATTTATACAAAAATTAAAAGAACAAAATATGGCGATTTACAAAATATTTGTGGTTAATTGGTCAGTTTTCTTTTCTTGCTTTGGATGGTCTTTGTCTGATATGATTCAGAGATTGATGAGGTTTCCTTCCTAGCTAGGTTCTGCCATACCTGCACTTCCTTTAGTACTATATATTATCTATATATATATCCACATAAATTTATCTTTTTGTTTTCCATCTGTAGATGGATTTCTAATATATATATATATATATATATATTTTCCATTTTAATTGACGAGGTAGGTTGTTATGCTTACAGTAATGCTACTTCTATGAACTTCTCACAAATCATTTACAAATCCCATCTTCATGGCTTCATCATCATTTCTATTTTATATGCATCATAGTTATCAATTATGAGTTATATAATGAGAGTTAGTTCGTAAATATGATTAAGTGGGATGTAATTAATGTAAATTAATGTCACATGAAACAACATTTTTTTTTTACATGTCCGCATCATGAGGCGTGATCTCTAGCTTGTGGAGCTTCGTCTTGATGACAAGAAACATCATAATTAAGCTTGCATTGAGTAGTTTGCAATAGATCATCAAACGTTATTCTTGTTCACTCATAATTGAAAGGAAACTTTGAAGGAGTACAGAAGTAGTAGTAGTAATAGGAGGAACTAAAAAGGTGTTGCATTATTTCCACAACACCATTACTCAACAGTCTTTGCTGCAATAGCATCGAGGTGGGAACCCTTTGCATCTGCCTGTCTTGAAATTTTCAGTCTGGCAAACCCTTGAGCAGTTTTCGTCAGAGATACAGATCCCGGAGAACACTTCGCTCTTGGCCTCCAATTTGATTGCACCAACGTGCACCGCCATCTCCTCTGTGGATACAATTTCAGTGAGAAAAAATAATATACTGCACACGAAAAGGACAGAATAAGAATATTTACTGTTGAATATATTATGGAACGGAAGAATGAAGCAAAGAAGAGAGAGAAAACGGAAGCATATGTAAGAACTACATTGTATTAAGTTGTATATTGGAATAGATACAAGGATCTCTTTATATAGGAGGGAGAGAGGAGCCTTGGCTCCCAATCTTATCAATGTGGGACAAGTCCCACATATACATTAACATCCCCCTCAAACTCAATGTGTCTAAACATTAAGGTTGGAAAACAAAAGCAGGGATAAAAAAACACATAAAAAAATACCTTTTTTTTTTGTTCGCCGGAAAAGTCGCTGGAGTAGGGTGGCTGGAGGTGGTGGACTGCGGTGGAGCAGCAAGCGGCAGAATCCGGTTCTAACCCGTAGGGCTGAGAAATTTTGGATCCGGTTCTCTTCACAAATACTCCAAATATCCCTCCTCAAACTCCCGGTTTGGGAAAAAGAAAGGGAATTTTTTTTTTTTTTGAAGTCCGCTGGAAAAGTCACCGGAGATGGCCAGAGTTGGGTGGCCAAAGGCGGTGGACAGCGGCTGGCAGCGGCCGCTGATGGCTGGAGGTGGCTGCTGGACCTAAAAGATTGGGCTTGAGCCTTGTATTGAGAGCGTTATAGGCTAAATGAGCCAGTTATATGGGCCAAGAATTGGCCATAACCCATGGACCATTGAATATGGTTGACCCAACAATGAATTATGAACCGGGTTGAGGATCCAAACCAAAATAAGACCTGCTTAGTCGAGTTGACGGATTGGANCTATATTATGGAACGGAAGAATGAAGCAAAGAAGAGAGAGAAAACGGAAGCATATGTAAGAATTACATTGTATTAAGTTGTATATTGGAATAGATACAAGGATCTCTTTATATAGGAGGGAGAGAGGAGCCTTGGCTCCCAATCTTATTAATGTGGGATAAGTCCCACATATACATTAACATCCCCCTCAAACTCAATGTGTCTAAACATTAAGGTTGAAAAACAAAAGTAGGGATAAAAAAACACATAAAAAAATACCTTTTTTTTTTGTTCGCCGGAAAAGTCGCTGGAGTAGGGCGGCTGGAGGTGGTGGACTGCGGTGGAGCAGCAAGCGGCAGAATCCGGTTCTAACCCGTAGGGCCGAGAAATTTTGGATCCGGTTCTCTTCACAAATACTCCAAATATCCCCCCTCAAACTCCCGGTTTGGGAAAAAGAAAGGGAATTTTTTTTTTTTTTTTTAAGTCCGCTGGAAAAGTCACCGGAGATGGCCAGAGTTGGGTGGCCAAAGGCGGTGGACAGCGGCTGGCAGCGGCCGCTGATGGCTGGAGGTGGCTGCTGGACCTAAAAGATTGGGCTTGAGCCTTGTATTGAGAGCGTTATAGGCTAAATGAGCCAGTTACATGGGCCAAGAATTGGCCATAACCCATGGACCATTGAATATGGTTGACCCAACAATGAATTATGAACCGGGTTGAGGATCCAAACCGAAATAAGACCTGCTTAGTCGAGTTGACGGATTGGATTGCCAGATCGACAGATCTGGGTCTAACCTATTAGACTGAGTCGATGGTTTTGGATCCATTTTAAACCTAAATGTAATATGAACCGGGTCTAACCCGTTGGATTGGGTTGACAAATTGATCCAATTCTAACCCTTTGGATCGGGTCGATGAGTGGGCTGGTTTAAATGGGCCTAAAAGACCTAAACCCACTGATCAATTGAAGGTCTGACCCACTTGAGAAGGTTTGGTTCTAACCCATTGGATCGGGCCAAAAATATTGGATCAAGATCATATTTGATTTTTTTTTAGCTTGACACGTGGCAGAGGCGAGGGCTGATGTGGCGAGCACTCTAAGGACACGTGCAGCTGGAGAATGGAGAAAATCTGGCACGTGTGGTAATCTGGCGGTTGCATGGGGTGTGTGCATCTCATGCGCTAGATGGTGCTTGGGCGCGTGAAACGTGTGGGAGCGCGTGAGGCATGTTGGCAAACTGACAGATCCTTCTGGAGGTGCGTGTAGGCGTGTGGAAGCTTGGACGACGGAGATCTCTTCGGATCTAGACTCGAAGCATCTGATATGTCGTTTGGGGAGGAGTGTGGTGCACGTGGAAGAGCGGCAACAATTACAAGAAGAGCGTGGAGTCGAGTGCAACGGCGAAATGGGCTAAGATTGCACAGATCCATCGACCCGGTGCCGAGACACCACTTTTGGTGGTTCTTTTGGCCGAGAGGGGTCTCAGTGGTGGTGTAATAGGCTCAGGCAGAAGCTGCCGGAGCAACTGTCAGCGCGGTCGGCCGTAGTTGTGCGGCCGCCGGAAGGAGCGTCGAAAGAGGAGCGGTAATACCGCTTGGCGGCCGCCGGAAGGAGCACCAAAGAAGGAGCAGGAGTACCGCTTTATTGGAGGCCACAAAAAGGTGGCTCTGATACCATGTTGAATATATTATGGAGTGCAAGAATGAAGCCGAGAAGAGAGAGAAAGCGGAAGCATATGTAAGAACTACATTATATTAAGTAGTATATTGGAATAGATACAAGGACCTCCTTATATAGGGGGAGAGAGGAGCATTGGCTCCCAATCTTACCAATGTGGGACAAGTCCCACATATACATTAACATTTATTATGGAGATTGGAGGGTTAGATATAATTATAAAACCCAAGGAAAAAACTAAATAAGAGTTCCTTTCAATTTACTTGTGTGGATATATATATTAAGGAAAATGCTAGGGGTTCTCCCCGTAGGTTCTCCTGGCGTTCTCCCAGTCTTACATAAAACATGATTTAAGAAAAAATAAAATTGTAGGCATTAACACCAAATTTAAGGCATTAGCACCAAATTTGTGAGACATTAGCACCAAAATTGAAGCATTAACACCAAATTTAGGATAATCAAATCCATTTTTGGTGATATCATTCCTAAAGGGTTAACCTTCCACCCTTAGGTTTTAGTTTTGAATCGAAAAACAAGTTTTAAAGCATTAGAACCTAACTATTAACTCATAAAAATTAATCGGTTGGCAAAAAAACGATATTACAATTTTATTTTTTCTTAAATCATGTTTTACGTAAGACTGAGAGAATACCAAGAGAACACTACGGGAAAAACCCCTAGGAAACCCCATATATTAATTTCTGTATGTATTAATTAGTTAATTCATTTTTTATGAACAAATCATCTCATCAACAATTTCAGAGAAGAGAACAACCTTCAAAGTGGTCTACATAATACCCTTTGAGGCTTTGAAGATGTTCACTCTATTAGGAAGAATAAAATGATTTTGCATGTAACTTAGAAAGTATTGTCTAGGTCTTTCACCATCACGTACATGGGTGGGTATGCTGCATGTATAACACCCATCTGAAGGTTTTCATTTTATTAGTAAGAATAAACAACTCAGAAAGTTTTTTTTTTTTTTTTTAAGCTCATTATATATATATATAGAGAGAGAGAGAGAGAGAGTTATACTAGAAGCCAATAGAAGGACCAACAAAAAGATGAGGCCAAATTAGGATCTTCTTCCCATTCCTAACATTGTGTCGAACTCTGGCTTCCAAGTATACTTGTGGCCTTTGACACATGCACGAAGATGTCGCCCCTTTTATACTGTGAGGAATTTAAAATTATAAAGTTGGCAGGGGAGAGAGGACTGCCAAGCCATATGTCAAAATTTAGCAGTAAATTTATCACAGTAAGACCATATAGATATATATTAAATAGTATTCAACAAGTCCAACTTTATTTCAGCTTGTATATGTGTCATGCTATATATGGTTGGCTGAAAATCGAAGTCCAGTTAATATCGACCTCAAAAAGACATTGAAAGTTAGATATCAACATTTAACTGGTGAATGCAAGAGCCCAAACTCATGTAAGCTAGATATGTCATGACCAGAGTGACTTAATTACTTAATTTAGATAATTAATATTACCCATACCATTCAATAAATGATATTTCTAATGTAAAAGTATTTGGTTTTAGATTTTTTTTTTTACATGTCCGCACAAGAGTGGAAGGGGGACTCAAACTAGTGACCTCCGTTTTATTAAGCGTAGTCCTAGCCGATTGAGCTACCTCTTGGGGACTAGTTTTAGATATTCTATTTGTTAATGAGTGCATGCTTCTCATTAATTATTGCTATCCCAAAAGCTTAGACTCTCTTTCTTTTCATAAGTATGGCTAAACAGTACTTAAGATTTTAGCTTTTCAAATAGAGGTAGTGTAGCATTAAGGCTCATTATGTAGGCTTCACAGTTGATTGCGTATTCTGTTTGTTTAGTTTAAATTTTCTTGTAACTATTTAATAAAAGGTGAACTCGGTTACCAATTAATTTAGGTGCGAATTTTTATAAATTACTACTTGTCAGTTGTCACAAATTAAATGTGCCTACACTCATTCTTAGTAAATAGGGTTCAAAATCAAACGGAAAAGAGTATAGCCGGCCCTAGAGAAAGAACCTCTAATTTCTCTCTAGTTTTTCTTCATCCCTCCTCCCTCCCCCCATCCCCCTTCCCTCCCTCCTCCCTCACATTTTTTTTTCCTGTTTTTGGTCTCCATAACTGGTTTGAGCAGTAGCCACGCCACCCTTTCACCTTTTGACTCGCTGCCTCATCCAGTCATCGACTTTTCCTTTGTTATTGTCACCTTGGGGGTGACGCCCCACCCAATGGGAATATCAATTAACTAGTAATTGACTTCACGGTGCGCCATCCCAGCCATGTCCCCCCGAGACACGACCTCCGGGAAAACACCTTCCTCGTCGTAACGAGAAAACTGCAGCGGAAGACTTTACCAAGACTATGGGATCAAGAGATAGTAAATGAAACATCACACAAGATACTAGAGATAAAGTACTACATCCATAATATTTTATAAAGAGTCACCAAATGTATCGGTCATCAGACCGTCAAACAGATACATTCCCAAAATAAGATACTACAACATTGTTCACAAAAGATCAACAGATCAAAGCCTAGACTTAAGCTTCAACAAAGCTAATGAGATCAGAATCTCTATCATGTCTGCACGGGCAGATCCTCCATCCTCCCACATCGTTCTAAGCCAAATAGGATCCATATCCTCAAAGATCACCCGAATCAGGTCCTGAGCAATCACCCAAGTAGGCTCCGACGGCATCCTCGTCTAAAACAGCTAAACCGCGCAATTATTCGTAATGATGGGGAAAGACATAAAATAAAGGGGGTAAGTCTAAGACTTAGTGACCTTTAACGCAGATAATGCCCATGCCAGTTTTAGTAATGAACTCAGGTGTTTAATAAGCAAAAGCAGTTCCATCATAACAGTTTAATTATGCGTGATATATATATAGTAATGATATATGCATATGATGTAAACAATAGTCATAGTTCAACAGTATAGTCTACCCGAGATATTACCCCTTCTCAGTATGGTTGATGCTGTCTCGAGGGACCTATAATACAATGCCAGTGCCCCAATCATTGTACAACATATCGTACGTAATATTAGTAGCATGATCGGGTCAGACCCCAAGTGGCCCACACCAACTAATGGCGTCCGTCCTGTAGTGACCGAACCATTGAAAATGGTTGCATCAAGGTCACAAAACCAATGGATCCGCAGCCCTCACATAACGCACACGTTTGACCATAAAGCTAACATGTATAGTAAGCCCATAGCCATTACTACCGCACGTACCGGCGTACCATGTCATACGATGTAATTATCTTGTCTGTATTTTACATGCATGTTATTTTACAAGTCCCACTTGGTTAACATGTTCAGCACAACGTTTTTTCCAAAAACAGAGTTCATGTGCAATACGTACAAAACGTGAGAGTTGTAAAATATGTATGTTTGCTCAGTACACAAAATAGACGTGCAGTGCATGGAAAACAACAATGCGCATTATGTGAGTTAAAACTCACCTGAATCGATACGCGTCTCTAAAAACTCTAAAAGATCCGGGTTCTCTAAATATGTGAAAAACCTTTTATTAGTCCGAATTCCACTAAAACAACTCTAAAGTAAGGAAAACAAGAGTTACGGGACAATTGGTGAAAATAGGGTTTCCTTGTCACACAGTGACCGTACGTCCGGGCTCGAGAGCATACGTCCGTCGTGCAACGACAAGTTGTACGTTCGGTCATGATACCGTACGTCCGCTGTATGGGTCTTCAGGGAGAACCTCATTTTCTCTTCCACTGTCCGCCTATTCTTCGACTCCTAGGGCTACTAGGAACAACCTAAAGCCTTATAGTCTAGTTAATAACCTCCATGCAACGTAACAACGCTAAGCTAACGAATAAGCTAATCCAAACGGGTCTTGAAGCACAACTAAGCTAATAACTATAACTAAACATAAAACGAGCAGCATAACGACGTAATTAAAAGCTAAAGATCGAACGTTACCTCATTGAAACAAAACCACAAGAGTTCCGCCTCACGAACATTCCGAAACTCGCAAAACCAACACTCATAAACACTTGAAAATACTCTGGGAACACTCTAGCAGCCTGGGGGCGTTTTGAAGTTATGAAAAACACGAAGGGGGTAGGATGCTATTTACAGGCTCAGAAAGGAGCGAACGTCCGGCCAAGGGGCGTACGTTCGGTGGTTCTTGCCCAGCGGTTCCATGGCTGCCTCATACGTCTAGGTATTAATAAGAGGGTATTCAAAAAGTAGCGTACGTCCGGTGGTCCCACGTACGTCCGCCAGACCTAGCGTACGTCCGCCCAAAAGTCCAAATTACCCTTTTGGCATCCTTAGTGACCTAAAGCCCAAATTAATCCCCCCACCTAAGCTACTTATGCCTAGTTAATAATTTGGGTCACTACATTGGGAGTTTTAGATCCGGTCTAATCTAAACTAGATCTGTTCCTTTCGGACTTGCAAGGCAACGACGCACCTCTCCCCCGCCTTCTCCAACCTCTTCGCCACTTGTCGCCGCCCTCCTCGTTGCAACACTACCACCACGCACTAGTGCGTAGCCCACATGAGCCGACGTGGGAGCTTCACTCTCCTGCGCATGCTCCACATGCGCGGTTGTTGCTTCGCCTCCACCGATGCTTCTGGTTTTTGTTTTCTCAGTATTTTAATTTGTTTTTTGCAATTTCTTTGTAACTTGTTTGAATAAGGATTGTCCAAACCCTTAAGTTGTGGATGTGAATAGTTTCCTGGCTTTCGGGTTAAGGAGGATGAGTTTCGACATTAGCTTTTCTGCTCCCAGAGCTAAGGAGTATGAGCTATTTATGCATTGAGTTGAGTCTGTCTAGAACAGATATGTGGTTACAATTAAAGATTAATCATAGAAAACATCTAAATGGGGAAAAGTTTGTTGTAGATATGGGAGTAAACTCTCCAACCTCGCTAAATTGTCCTTTATCGAAGATCGGGATAAAATATTATGGCCAAGACACCCTAACTTGTTTATTTTCTTAAGAGCTTTTCAAGCCCTTTTCAATTTTACTCTTTCCTTTCTTATAAATAGAATAGGATGCCTCTATGCTCCTTGCTTCTCCATTATGAGCCAAGGAGGTTTTTGTTGAGAGTCATCAGGCACTCTAACTCTCACATTGCAACTGTGGATTTTATAATGCTTTATATATTATATACCAAGTTCTTTAATCAACCTTTTTACCCATAGTTTTTCAATAGCAACTTCAACCTCACATTGCAACTGTGGATTTTATAATGCTTTATATATTATATACCAAGTTCTTTAATCAACCTTTTTACCCATAGTTTTTCCATAGCAACTTCAATCATTGCTATGTACTTAGCATTAGTTGTAGATAGTGTTACAAGAGATTGTAGCATGGATCTCCTACTTTCACGCCACAAAATTAATTAATTAATTAAAATAATTAATTTGGAGTGTTATTCGTCATGCCTCCATACTAATTAACTTATAATTAGCTGGATTTATTACATTAAAACTAACTATCAAAGTAAAATATAGTGGAAAGTGGAAAACAATTCTCTGATAAAAATCTAAATATCTTTGATAATAAAATAAAATAAAAGTATGCAAATCAAATCAATCAAACCTAATAATTACACTCAATCCTAACATGGTAATGATCGTATAAGGAATATATACTTAATATGGAATCATATCACATATTCTAACAACAGAAACCTCTTGTTTATTTGATACAACAACCCTATAACAACTCACATGCCTAAAAAGATAAAGAAAAATAAACTCTGAATCTAAATGAAGGACCCAATTATGTAAATGACTCAAATACTAAACACCAGATAACTTTCCATTCATTTACATCTTTAGAAGATCACATCCTTTAGTAACTACTCTGTCAATATCTGCATCATCTTCTCCTTACTTTCACTCTTCTCCCTTATTTTATATTTTTCATTATATATATATTGATTAGGTAGACTTTAATTTCAACTGCCCAAGTATGCTAAAGTATTATTTTCTGTCTTAGTTGAGTTGTTAACAATATGAAGACATTCCCCCACTATGATTCCTTTCATACCAAGTAAAGCCTTAAACAAAATAGACAAAGTCAGCTGCTATGGCATTCACCATGCAATCCTTATTGAATATAAATTAATTTAACTACATCTGACGGAAGCTGCCGTATTTAATACGTTATATTTAAATTGTTAATCTGCTCTATTTAATAAGTGGGAGTTCTTCCTTTCTCTTCTTGTAACAACAATGGAGACCGATCTTCGCACGGATTCTGCAGACTACAGAACTGAGCTTCTATCACCAGCTGCAACCCCACCGGGCCAGCATGTTCCTCAGACGCCAGCATGGCAACTCAACATGGATGGGATTCAGTTGCCAGAGAAGCACACACATCCTGGTTTTGGTTTTGGACATTTTCTGAAGACACTAAGTAATCTCTTCTCTCTTTCACACTCATTCATATCTTTTTGTTTTTTTTTTTGTTCACTCATTCATATCTTGTGCTCAGTTAAATTATGACAAGCCTAGCCTCTAGGGTTGGCTCAAAGGCCATAGACTTGGTGGCATTTAGATCCATTTCCATAAGATCTAAGGTTCGAATTTTATTAAGTGCAAACAATTGGCCAGGGACGGAACCGGGGATTGGCCGGTGTAGGCCATATATGGCCCTCCATCCAAGGAAAAAAAAATTATAAGTTTTTTTTTTTTTTGTTGTTGCATATTGGCCCATACCCACTAAAATTATTGGCCCCTTGGCCCCTACCCATCCCAAGCTCTGGCTCCGTCTCTGATTTGGGGTCACGCTTACAGCGAAACCGAGTCTTAATTACTTGATCTGTGCTCGGGTCCGGGATTTGCCCTAAAAAAAAAAAATGTATATATATACTGCAAACCTTATAGATCATATCTCTCTCTTTTTGTTATAGGGAGACGAAAAAATATTGCGGCATATTACAAGAGGCAGGAAAAGATTCTGAAAGGATTCACTGAAGTGGACGGATTTACTGAGCTAGGCACGTTGCCTGGAAGTTTGACAGAGGTTTGTTGTTCATGAGCCTATTCTGTCAACTTAATTAACATGCATGTTTACTTCTAGATCTAGATCTTCATTTCCATTAATGATTCAACAAAATTAATCAAAAGTATTTTTTTAGAAATATAATTAACGAAATAAATAACAATTTAATCAAATTTAATTATCGTTTAAAATATAATATATGCAATTATATATTTCATATATAACTCATTCATATATATGCATAAAAAAAAAAAAAAAAACGATTGGTTTCAGGAGGAAAAGGAGCAACTTGCGAGGAGCGAGAGGATGGCAATATATGTATCAAATATAGCGAACATGGTGATTTTTGTTGCGAAAGTGTATGCTGCGGTTGAGAGTAAATCACTGGCAGTGATAGCTTCCACCTTAGACTCCCTTTTGGATCTTTTATCAGGTTTTATCCTTTGGTTTACTTCTTCTGCTATGAGAAAACCCAATCAATATCTCTATCCTATTGGAAAGGACCGAATGCAACCTGTGGTACGTAACACTTCCTAACTAATTTAAAAACAATTTATATATATATATATATATATATATATATTAGTGGGGTTTGAGCTTGAGTATTATATATTCCAATCTTGACACCCATTTTAAACCAGTTAAATGACTTTTTATGTGTCATTTAAAAAGAAAGAAAAATTAATTAATTAAAGAAAACAACTCAAAATACTTCACATTAACTAATATGAAATATATGATAAATAAGCGTAAAGAATAGCATTTAATGAGCATAAATTAAATAAATTAATTAATATGAATAACATAGGAAACAGAGCTTCTCAATTTTCATATTTTGATTGAATGCACAAATTTGCAGGGCATTGTTGTTTTTGCTTCTGTAATGACGACTCTTGGATTACAAATATTGTTCGAATCAGCTCGAGAACTTGTTACAAAGGTACGCATATGCATACGTGTGTGTATATATATATATATATCCTTAACTATATTAATATATTAATATAATTCATAAGTTTTAATGGTGTTTAACAAACCGCATAACTAGTTCAGCAGTGAATAGTAAACCAAATTTGAAATGTTTTGGGTTTACCAAATTTTGTATCTACATATATAATTGTTTCTTAATTTTGTCAGTTATATATTTAAGTAGAAACTTCAATTAACTCCCTGAACTTCTATAATTACTTTGGCAATCACTCCTCTAAAATTTTAAAACTTTCAATTTAATGTATCAAACTTCCAATTTTTTGTAATGTTACCTCCCCGTTAGGTTGTTTCGTTAAATCCTAACATAGATGTGGCAAAATAAGAAAAATACCCTCATATCTTTTTTTGCAAAAAAAAAAAAAAAAAAAAAAGCAAAAATTTAGGCCTTCCTCGGGATTTCTTGAAATTTGCCAAAAAAAATAATAAAAAACAAAACAAAAAAACTCACACGCTTGAATCTTTGCTTGCAAAAAATTAAAAGTCGATATACTAAATTAAGAGTTTTAATTGCAAAAATAATAAAAGTTTGGATGAATTAAGTGAAATTTTACTATATTTAATGTTAACTTAAAGTAATGCTGAAAATATATAAACGACTCCAAACTACACCTAAAAGGTGGTTTAATAGGTGTTTAATTACCAACAATAAACGGAATTAAAAATCTTAAGCATGCAACAGTACCAAATATATAAAGAGCTGTAAATAAAGAGACACGGATATTTGGTAGTGTTGCATGCTTAAGATTTTTAATTCCGTTTATTATTGGTAAACACCTATTCAACCCATTCTAGGTTTAGTTTAGAGTCATTTATATATTTTCAATTGGTATCAAAGCGGCTATGTTTAGACATGGTTAAGTACATGTTTGGACACGGCTAGGGTTACATCTATGTAAACCCTCCATGTCCAAACATGACATCCTAGTGTAGACATGCCAAACAAATTGAATTCCCTGGAATTCATGTCCAGACATGTTTTGCAAATAGGACCTCTATGAAATTCACGTCTGGACATGGCTTCTAGTTGTCCGAACATGGGTTGTGAAATGAAGTCTCTGGAATCCATGTTCAAACGCGGCTTCTGGCCGTCCGGACACACTAGACTGAAAAACTCTGAATTCTTCAATTCTTCGTACATGAACTCATTTTGCAACTATTACATTAGAAACACCGAATAAGACAATCTAAAACTAACAAATGCTACAAGTCTTTTACGTGTCATTCCAAAAATGAGTTGGTTTTTAAAATCACAATAATTTTAATCAATCACAAATCTAATGATAATTTTTATTTTTAAAATGACAAAAAGAAAAAGCTCCACTGAGGAGAGTTGGGACAACTGAAGAGGTCTCCAACATATGTTGCTTTCATAGTCCAATTTTAGTTGAATTCCAACCACTTATAGTATTCAACCAATAGTACCAGAGCAGATCATGGGTTCGAGTCGTTCTCTTAGAACATGTCTTGTGCCTTGTGTTACTTAATACCAATTAATTTTTAGATGAAATTTTCAAAAGTCTAATTCAACGAGACCAATATAACTGTGGTTTGTTTTCCGACCCTAATTGAATCCCACAGACTTCCGTAGCTGCACGTCTCTTTAAGCTTGACTTCCCCTGGAAGCAAGTACAACGTTGGAGACGTCTTCAGTTGTCCTTGGTGGAGCTCTATCAGCATGTCTTTATACATATAATCCAAAATTGAACTAGTGTTTATTCTATGATTTGCCAAACACAATTCCTTCTAATTTAACTCAATTAAGATTTAATTATTATTATTATTTTTCTGAAAGCACCGTTAACTTTATGCAGACTCAGCCGGAAAGGGACCCAACGAAAGAAAGATGGATGATAGGGATAATGGTGTCGGTGACAGTAGTAAAATTTGTGCTTATGGTATACTGTCGAAGATTCAAAAATGAAATTGTCAGGGCATATGCTCAAGACCATCTCTTCGACGTCATCACCAACTCTATCGGTTTAGCTGCAGCTGTTTTGGCCATCAAATTCTACTGGTGGCTCGATCCTACCGGGGCTATTCTTGTAAGTATATCCATCATCATAATTTTAATTAAGGATGTTAATTCATGTCATGGGTCACGTAAAAAATTATCAATTCAAGCTGCGTCAAGGTATGAATATAAGACTGCATAGGTCAACCCTAATCTGACCCACTTAATTAAACAGGTTAAACTTCTCAATCATAACTTATTAATTTCATGTCGGGTTCGTGTCGAATTCACAATTGCAGACCCTTCATAATATCAGCTCTCAAAATAAATTAAACACTAATCCATTAGCATCGAACAACAATGCAGATAGCTTTATATACAATGGGTAATTGGGCAAAGACTGTGATGGAGAATGTTCAATCATTAATCGGGAGGACAGCGCCGCCAGAGTATTTAGCGAAGCTAACATATCTGAGCTGGAACCACCGGAAGGAGATTGAGCACATTGAAACAGTAAGAGCATACACATTTGGCCTCAACTACTTTGTGGAGGTTCACATTGTGTTGCCGGGGGACATGTCCCTTGGTGAGGCACATATTATTGGGGAGTCCCTACAAGAGAAGCTTGAGCAACTTCCTGAAGTTGAGAGAGCATTTGTTCATGTGGATTTTGATACAACTCATAAGCTTGAGCATCAGCCAAGGGTGCTCTAAATTAATCAAGAGAAGTTTTGATTACTGCATTACTAATACCATAATGGTTGTGGTTACTGTAGATGTCTCGAATCCCCGCGTTTTCGGCTACTCATACGCTTATTCCTCGTTTTTTAGTTTAATTTGCGCATTGTAATTTTGTATTTGGTTAATGTAAGGATGCTTGTGGCCCATTCCTTTTGTATTTTACTTTTTTGTATTAATCCAGTCTCACCAAGAAAAAAAGAGTAGTGTATTTTTCATTTATTTTATGATGCAATTGGAAAGAAATGGAAAAACTAATAACGCTAGACACCATGCTTTACTTTGATACGATAATACTACTATTTAGTAGACTATAATACAACTAAAATAATGTAGCAGTTAAAATCGATCAATAGTTTGAATTTTTGTTTTTTACTAGTGCTAATTAGGGCTGGGCAAGGACCCACCCAACCCGCAAACCCGCCATGGTCCGCACTGACCTGCACCGATCCGGCCGAATTTTCAGTGTTTTTTTACAGATTCATGTTGGATTTTATCCAACCCGTGTGGGGCGGGGCGGGGCGAGGCGCAAGTTTTAGATGTTTTTTCATGCGGGAACCCGCCCCGCCCCACATTAGTATAAAAACAAAAAATCCCCAATTCATTGCCATGTTTCTCTCATATCTCTCTCGCTCTTTCTCTAGTCTCCGATGGGTAACGTGGGTTCTCTCTCTTTGCCTCTCGTCTGCTTCTCTCTCTCGTCTATGCCGCCACTCCACCTCCTCAGACCACGGGGGCTACTGCACCGCTCGCCGCTCCCACCTCCACAGACCACGATCTTGTCAATCCAGGTTTTTTTTTTTGTTTTTTTTTTGCCTCTATGTAGACCTCTATCATGAATCATCCTTTAGTTTTTCTTTCCATTGTTTATAGGTTTGATGTAGGGTTGTGTTTGTTTCTCGGGGTTTTATGTTTATAGGTTTGTATTTGTTTCTCGGAGCTCTTAAAGGATCAGCGAAAAAGATGAAAATGGAGGAGAAGAAAGAGGAAAAGATAGAAGAGAAGCTGGTGGAGGAAAAAGATGAGATGATCTGGAAAAGAACCCGCAATACCCGAAAAACCCGCTCAACCCGCACCTATTGAACCCGCCCCGCAGTCCCCGAGCCCGCATGAATATTGCTCGCTGTGCTCAGGTGATGGGTTGGAATTTCCAAAACTCGCAGGGTGCGGGACGGGTGAGAAAAATGCTGATACCCACCCTGCCCCGACCCGTGCCCACTCCCAGTGCTAATCCAATGATTGATTTGTACTACTACATCATCAAGTTGTATGACAATCCTATAATAGTCTACTAAATAACACTAATCTTAATAAAATACTCACTCATTTTGGTGCATCCAATAACTCTTACTTAGAAAACAAGTACACAATTGGCTTAATTTAATTTCTTACTTAATTTTCTTAGTTTAAGTCTATGGAAAATTACACTTTACCCTCCCTAAAGTTTCAAGACATTTTCAATTTAACCTCTAATGTTTCAAAAATTATAATGTACCCCATCAAAGTTTCAAAAATTTTCAATGTGGCCAATCCATTAACCATTTCCATTTTCTCTAACGGAAATTATAAAAATACTAAATTGCCCGTTCAATTTTATTTTAAAAAATTCAAAAAATAGAAAAAATAAAATAAAATAAAATAAAATTGATGGATATTATTACATCATATTGTTTCTTAATGAAATTGCTTATTATATCCGCTAACTATTCGAACAATAAATTGTTGTCCTCCAGATAGGGGTATAAACGAGCCGAATTTGAGCAAGCTTCCCTTTTTTGGGCTCGGCTTGTTTAAATTTTACTCGAGGTCGAGCTCGAGCCGAACTTAAGGATGAGCCAAAAAATCGAGTTTGAGCTCATAATAAGTCGAGCCGAGCCAGTTCGCGAGCTGGCTCTTATATTTAATTTAATTTATTTTTGTATTAATTTAATTTTTTTATTATAAATTTAAACTTTAAATATTCTTAAACGGCTCAATAAGTCATCTTGCATATGAGCATTTGTTTAGTTTGGCTAACTGAGTATGAAGCTTGAGTTAATACTACAAGACACTTGGTTTCGAAGAGAGATGATATGCATCATTTTATAAAATGATGCATATTAGAAGAAAAAAAAAATCATCAATTTTTAATATTAATATGAGCAATTATGTGAATAACTACAATTCGAGCTTGCTTCGTTTAATATTCGAGCTAAGATTTGTGTTTACGAAACGCTTTATTTAATATTCGAGTCGAGCATAAACCGAACTTATGTGAACTGAGCCCAAACTCGCTCGCTCGCGGCTTGCTCTCTTAACACCCCTACTTCCAGAGGTAGCTCAATTAGCTGGGACCACATCTAATAAAACGAAGGTCACTAATTCGAATTTTACTCCCTTTTTCGGTGCGGACATGTAAAAAAAATAAAAATAAAATTCTTAATGAAAAGATTGCTGACTTTGGGTGATGTAAATGTGATAAGATTAAGGACTATATAATAATAAATAATACTCTTGCCTTTTCCCTAGGGTGAGTTTTTTTTTCACTTTTTTAAAAATAATTTCGAAAAGTTGGTCTACCTTTTGTTAGATTTATCTTATGTTATTATTATATATGCTTTCATACGCAAGCTATGTCTCCCGACTTTTTACTTTACATATGCTACGAAATTTCGTCGTAATTTCCCAAGACATCAACTTTATATGGGATCCCAAGGGAGGCCCGGATGGACCATTTTTTAATATATATATATATATATATATATATATATATATTTTAATATTATTTTCTAAGAAAAAGAAAGGAGACAATAAAGTAAACCTTTTTTATTTTTATTTTTTATTTTTTTATTTCTTATCAATATTGATGGATAAGGAGAACCGACCATTCATTATTACGCATTTAATATTTAAGATTTCTAGTATTTGAATAAACTTCACTTCTTCTTTTTTTTAAGTAAAATTTAATTCAAGCAATTACAAGAAATTTAGGGTACCTGTTGGTTCAATTATTATTATTTTTTTGGTAATAAGACATACATTCAACTAATAAAAGAGCCAAAGGCCTTACAACAAGTCAAAATGAGAGAGGGAGTGGATCTTTACCACTACAAATGGTAGATGATAGAGGGAAAATTTCATTCAAGCAATTACAATGTCGTGAAGAAATTTAGGGTACCTGTTGGTTCAATTTTATTTTTTTTTTTGGGTAACGTACAAGACATGCATTCAACCAATAAGAGAACCAAAGGCCTTACAACAAGTCAAAAGGAGATGTTTTTTTTTTTTTGGTAACAAGACATACATTCAACCAATAAGAGAGCTAAAGGCCTCACAACAAGTAAAAAGGAGAGAGGGGGTGAATCTTTACCACTACAAATGGGAGAGGATGGAGGGGGGAGGGGGAAAGTAAGTGGGAATACAACCCGAGAACGTTCGTGCCGCGGCCCAATAAGCCACATGGTGGGCGCAGAAGTTAACACTTCTGTGTATTTTTTTTTTTTTGTTCAAATTTTCTTAGTAGATGTTTAGATCGCCGCATTTGCCAACGTATGCATCGCCATATTTACTTCTCTTCTAGTACACTAAACAATCCAATTCTTGTAACCGTGCAATTAGTATTTCAAAGTTTAAAAACTCTCAATTTAGTGTCGTTGAATTTTTAATTTTTTGCAATGTCATCTTTCTGTTAAATCATTTGCCAAAATTTTCAAAATGCCCATATTTTTATTATAAAAAATTGCAAAGTGTTTTTTTTTTTTTTTTTTGCAACATTAAAAATTGTAAAGATTCATGCGTAAGTATTTTTATAAATTTCATTAAATCTTAACCAACGCTAAATTTTTGCAACTTTTTTTTTCTCCATTTTTTTTAAATCATAATTTTGTCACCCCGTGAAAAATTTAACGAATAAATGATATTACAAAAAATTAAAAATTCGATACCTAAAAGTTTAAAAAATTAAATAAATGTAAAAAAGTTGTTGGCCTAACCATGATGTTGTGAGTGGCACAACGCTCCCATTAATTACTTGCCACCTAGCCACTAGCAATTCACAGCTTTTGAATAGGGGTGTCAATTAGTAACCGCCAACCGTCTAACCGCCTAACCGCTATAACCGCCTAACCGCTAACCGCTAGGCGGTTAGAGGTTATTAGCGGTTAGGCGGTTAGCGGTTATTAGCGGTTAGGCGGTTATGGGGTTTACTAACTGTAACCGCTAACCGCTTTTTATATACTATATTTTTATAATTATAATTATAATAATATTTATACATATAACATAATTAATTTATCATTAATAATTAAATCACATTTTTGTTTTAGATAATTAAATCATAATTTGAGTATTAATATATTATCACTATAATTTATATGATTATATTACATGATCAATTAATCATAAAATCATAAGTTATAAGTATGCAAGTTCATATTAATACAACAATGAATAATTAAGTATCTATAGACTTAGTTCCAATGTATGTTATCAACTTATAAGTCTATATATATTATAAATTATAATTATACATTATACATATATGCAATTATGCATATTGAATAATATAAATATAAAATATCAATACTTAATCATATGATTCAATAACAATTTAAATACTTATTAAAGTTAATCATATTATTAATGTACAATGATAATGTGATTCGTATAATATCAAATTAATTAATTGACATTGGATTAAACAATGTGTTACTTATAACCACAATTGAAGTATTAATGTATTATCATTATAATTTATATGATAGTTTGTAGTTACATATTAACTAGCTTTGTAAGTACTTATATCATACATTCTTATTCTAATATTTTGTAATTTAATATATATTAAGTAATTATACATATATACAATTATGCATATTGAATAATATAAATGTATAAGATCAATATTTAATCATATGATTCAATGACAATTCAGATATTTTATTTAAGTTAATCATATTATTAATGTACAATGATAATGTGATTCATATAATATTAAATTAAGTAATTAATATTGGATTCATTAAACAATGTGTTATTTATAACCACAATTGAATCAAAGCATTATTAGATATTTTATACTTACAAAACATATATCACATTATCTTAAATTCTTAGATCTAAGATAATTTTATTATATTAATATGAATTGTGATTTGTGAGATAATATGATCATATAATTTAAGTATGAGTGTATGACCATTATATCATTAAGAATTTAGGACTTATGAGTTTGAGCATTACCATTAGATAATAAGTTCAATTAAAAAAAGCTTATAAGTAAATATGATAATAATTTCATAAAGAGTGAGAACATTTATAAACTTACCAATCTTAGTATCATAGTATGAGTGTATGATATTGTAGTAATAAAAACCCAAAAACGCCCAAAAAGCCCAAGAAAAAGCTCAAAAAAAGCCCAATTTTAAAAAAGCGGTTAACGGGCGGTTAGCTATTTCACTAACCGCTAACCGTTAGGCGGTTAGCGGTTATTGTCACTAACCGCTAACCGCATTGACACCCCTACTTTGGAGTTTCAAAAGGGGCAGCTGCCCCTAGCTATGACATAGGGAGTAGTCACGTGACCACACCTCAACAAAGGGTGGCCCACTCTAGTCTAATAACAAAAGCTTAACACTAAAATGCTCCTCCGTGTGATTTTTTTTTTTTTTTTTACATGTCCACACAAGTGGGGGAGAGGAGATTCAAACTAGTAACTTCCGCTTCATAAGGCGTGGTTTCTAGCCGATTGAGCTATCTCTTGGGGACCCATGTGATCCTTTTTGTGTCAACCATCAAAGCATCGGAACCGAATGCTTTTAGTTTAAATGAATTGAATAGTTTTAAGGAATTAATTATATTCAAGAAGTATTTTTGTTTTTAAATTTTTAAATATAATTGACCTAATTCCAAAGCATTACCGCCCAAAGAAAAAGAAAAAGAAAAAAGAAAAAGAAAAAGAAGTAAAGTCCATATACCCCCGTGGTTTCTTTTTTTTTCTTAATTTTTTTTTTTTAAGATTTAAATTTGCTTTTCTTGCTCAAGTAATTTATCCAAATCTAAATCATATCCAAATTGAGCAAGGTATGCTTCCAAAGGATCCTCTAGACTTGGCTCATTAATAGTCTCCTTAACAACTTCCTCACTCCCAAATGTGGTGGCTTGGACATGCTCATGATAAGAATTGCTGGGGCCATCCTCATCAATCATGTATTGCCCTCTCGCCATCTCCTGACTTTGAAGCTGCTCTTCTTCGATTCTGTTGAATTCAGCAACTAGATGATCGAGTTGTCCTTCCAACCTTGCAATTGCTCCAATGTTTGCCATAGTGGCATTTATGATTTATTGAATGGGTTGGTTGAATGTTTGCCTGAACTCACTGAGTGCGCCTTCCAATGATGATTCTTGTGGTACAAGACTCATGGATTGGTCGGTTAATTGCATGAATTCCTTGAGAGAGTCTTCCAGCAAATATTGTTGAGGAAGATAGTCATATGATGAAGGAATGAAAGATAGATTATCGAATTGCGAATATTCAGAATGGTGCAGTTCATGAAATTGGGGAGCATAATTTCTCATAGCATAAGCTTGCCACGAGAAATCAGAATGATTGCTCCAGTCTGGGGTGTAAATATTGAAGTTTGATTCAAACTCTAGGCTGGAGAAAGAAGTGTTCATTTGCTCATAAGCAAAATTGGAAGATTGCCCATAGGATGGACAATTTCCAATCTGATGATGAGGATTGAAGCAATGTGAACATGGTCCATGTGGGTGAAAATTTTGAGGATAGTTGATAGGATTTGACATCCTACCACTATGAGAAACATAAAAATTACCAAACGAAAAATTTATGCTTCACCCTCACTATTTAGCATGCTCCACATAAAATTGTAACCAAAATTTTTATTTTATTTTATGTTTTTTTAGAAAACAAATAAACAAGAATACCAAAAATTCAAACAAAAACTCACAAAACGGACCAAATATAAGTTTGACGAAATTTCAGATAGTTGTCTGTTTTGGTGCAGTCTACGGGGGTGCACTCAAGCGCAGCTGTGGAAGGGTCGAGCGTAGGTGCATGGGCTCCTTGCTACAATATGTTCAAGTGCGCTCGAGCGCAAGTGAGGTGCAATCAAGCGCCTTGGCAAGGATTAGGCTTCGTGGAAACTGCAATACAACAACAATTTTTTTTTTCTCTCTTCTTTCTTTTTTTTTTTTTTTTTTTTGGTTAGATATGCAAAAACAAATAAAATCAAATCAAAATTTCAAAAAGAAAAATAATACAAAAACTTGTTGTGAGTTTTAAATATACTCGCAAGTGCACGAGTCGTTTGTAATATAGTGTGTGCAAGTGCGAGGTCGAATCCATAGAGAATTGCGTCGTGAAAATAGATTTCTATATAAACTAATCATATTTTAATCTAGTTCCGAAATTTGTGTGATTTTGAAATTGAAAACATAAACTGAATCAAAATGAAATAATTAAAAGATAAAATACTAAGGGTTTTGGAATCAACCATCACAACTCATAACAACAATCTTCATGTTCATCGACATTTTCCAAAGTGTCGAACAACACATTTTATATATGTTCTATTTTTGCCCGACAAATGTATCAAAACATCCAAAGTATCATTTCTTTGTACAAATCACAAAGGATATCCGATTTAGTTTAAATCATCCAATGTATTCGTGCTTCGCAAAATCACAAGGGATGTCCAAATTAAACCAAAAGATATGATGTATTTGTTGAACAAAAGACAATGGATATCCAATATTTAAGCAAATAAACCAAGTAATCAACTAAAAGTGATCAACAATTAATTGAAATATAAATAGAACAATGAAAAATATAATTCATATAATTGGAAACATATCAATTTACATGAAAATTGTCTGTTACTAATCATTTGTGAGGCTTCATCCTCAACCTTAGTTGATGATTTAGACTCTCATGGAATTAAAAGAAAATATAACTACAAAGGAATCCATGGAAAATTCAGAAACTTACAATGAGAAAATTCCAATTGATAGCCATCAAAAAACTAGAAAACCCTAGCCTTTTTTGCTCCTATTCTCTCCCCTAGGTTGCTCTACATTCTCCAATTGGTTCGCATTTATGGCTGCATTATTCCCCATCTCAACTGTCTCTCTCTCAACAAGTGCTCTCCGATTTCTCCTAAAAGTTCTTTCTATTTCAAGATCTAGGGGTATCAACTCTAAGTTTAGTGATTTCCGATCAAGCATACACCACGCAAAAAGTGATAAAATAAACTAACTAATATAAACAAAATAATCACAGAGAAAATGAAAATAAAAATAAAACAAAAAATAAAATAAAACAAAATAAATGCAAAAACAAAAAGCACAATTGATGCAACGCGACTTAGTAGGCTGCAGCGAAGAACAACAAATAAAGTAGCGGATAACTAATTCTAGATCTTGAGTCTATCAATGATTTACGAATTCTTCTTAAAATATAGAGTCTATCTATGATTTCAAAGAAAGAGATATAAAGAAAACTTACCTATAAGTAATTCTTATTCAACAAAAATCAATAATCAACAATAACTAGCTTTGAAGATGTTCACACTATTAGCAAGAATAAAATGATTTTGCATGTAACTTAGAAAGTATTGTCTAGGTCTTTCACCATCACGTACACGTTGAAGGTATTCATTTTATTCGTACAAATAAACAACTCAAAAAGTTTTTTTCTTTTTAAAGTAAATATCCACCCTTTTCTCATTACATATAGAGAGAGAGAGAGAGAGTTATACTAGAAGCCAATAAAAGGACCAACAAAAAGATGAGGCCAAAGGATCTTCTTCCCATTCCTAACATTGCGTCGAACTCTAGCTTCCAAGTATACTCGAGACCTTTGACACATGCACGAAGATGTTACCCTTTTTATAATGTGAGGAATTTAAAATTATAAAGTTGGTAGGGGAGAGAGGCCAGCCAAGCCATATGTTAAAATTTAGCAGTAAATATATCACAGTAAGACCATATAGATAATCATTAAATAGTATTCATGAACAAGTCCAACTTTATTTCAGCTTGTATATGTGTCATGCTACGGTTGGTTGAAAATCGAAGTTAGTTAATACCGGCCTCAAAAAGACATTGAAAGTTAGATATCAACATTTATCTGGTGAATGCAAGAGCCCAACCTCATGTAAGCCAGATATGTCATGACCAAAGTGACTTAATTACTTAATTTAGATAATTAATATTACCCATACCATTCAACAAATGATATTTCTAATGAAAGTGTATGTGGTTTTAGATATTCTTTTTTTTTTTTGGAAAGAAATTCATCGACACTTTTATTAGTTAATCAAGAAGGAAAGGAGTATGAACTACTCCCTCAATACAAATCGTGATTACAGACTTGAACTCATCTTCTTTAAAAAAAACTCCAATTTCTCCCTAATGGCCTTAATGGACAGTAGGTAACGCCACCTTAAAGGCTACACCCCCCTCATTGCACCCACTAGTTTCTATGAAATCAAGGTTTTTTAAAGAGAACTACATCGGAATTGCAATTATTTCAAAGAGGCAAAGCAGAAATTTCTGCTTGCAACAAATCTCAGATACATTCAGATGGGGTATATAACCACACCATATTCAATTCCTCCCTTAAAGCCAAAGCAGCTAAAGTATGGGCCACTTTATTCCCCTCTTGACACACGTAATTCATTTCGCACCATGGAATTGCTTGCAGGGTTTCACGTATATCCTCCGTCAGTTGTCCTTTAGAGCTCTCATTCGATTCACCAGATGTTACAGCATCAATAACAATCTTCGCATCACCCTCGAGTTGAGCCTTTCAGATTCCCATCTCCCGACAGAGTTGGACAGCCATTAAAGCAGCCATGATCTCTACTGTTGTGGGATCCAAAAACCTATGTTTCGTCTAGCTTTTCGAGGCCCACATCCGCCCCTGATGGTTGTGAATTATTGCACCTAAACCCGTACGTCCCCTTTTAAAATCAATTCCAGCATCCCAATTTATCTTCAAACAGTCATGGGAGGGTGCTTTCCAATTTGTCATTGTCAACTCTCCCATGGAGGAAGTATAGTCTTTCCGTCTAGTTGTGATTGTTTGAAAATTTCCCTCCGCCTGGATTGCTTGTTGAACAATAAGTTTTGGGTGTACTAGAAAACCATTGTGAATCATTTCATTTCGCCGAAGCCAAATATGTCTAGCAATTCCAACAAACCGAACAAAATCCAATTGGTCACATCTGTCCAGCATGCCTTCAATCACCTCCTTTCTCATAGTGGGCTAGTTTTGTTGAAAAAAGCATGCATTCAGCTTGTTCGGTTCTGGTGCTTTTTAGAGGCGCCATTTGGAATAACGCCACTTCAATCTCCTTTGTTGTAAAACTTTTTCCAAGATCCATGTTCATGCCATCCGTTACTCTACAAGTAATGGGCTGAAGGCATGGAGAAAAATCACCATCCGGTCCTTGTGTGAACAGATTTGTGAAATATTTCACAAAAGCATCTCCCACATCCCTAGAGTTTTCCCAAATATTTCCATTTTTGTCTGTGATTGAGCCCACGTGATTACGCCACTTTCTATCACTAGCACAAGCAAGGAAAAAATGTGTGTTGTGATCTCGAATTTTAACCATTCTACCTTGGCACGTTGACGCCACCATAATTCTTCTTTATCAAGCAAATCTTTCAACTCTGCCTACACCTTCTTTATCTCGGTTGTAGCCCATGAATCATCTCTAGCCTGAAGGTTTGAAAGTCTTCCTTACAGCTTGGATATGGACATTTGTCCATTGCCTCTCAATATTTTTTTCCAGCCCGTCAACCCATGAACACATGCCTCCAGTTTAGAGCTCAAACGGTTCCAACTTGTCCCCCCACGTACTAACGTCCCTAGACCGAATTTAGGACCTCTTGACAGCCCTCCTCCAAAGCCCAACAAGCTTCAAAGAAAAATCGTGTTCTTTGACGATTCTGTTTGTGAGTCCTCAATAGGTGCATCACAAGATGTGTGTGATCTGAACAAATGGTGGCCTCCACATTAATCATAGCTTCAGGGAAAAAATCCCTCCACGTAAGATTTGCTACTCCCCGATCAAGACGCTCCTTAATGAATGCGGTTCCCTCTTGGCCATTACTCCAAGTATATTTAGGCCCGACAAAGCCTAAATCCATCAATTCACAGACTTCTAAAGTTTGTTGAAAAGCTTGCATAAGTTTTTGTTTTTGTGTATTTCCCCCCACCTTTTCCAACACCGTCAAGACTTCATTAAAGACCCCAATGCACATCCAAGGGTCTGGGGTCAAACGAGCCAGAGTTTTCAACAAATTCCATGCCTCAACATGTTTAGTAGCATCCAGATGTCCATAGAATCTGGTAAACTTCTAATCCACATGTAAATGATGGTTGTGAATAATAGCGTTTATATGTCTATGGCTATAGTTTTGGATCTTCGCTTCACATTAATCCTCCCAAAATAAAGCTAGACCTCCACTTTTCCCCACACTTTCTACGACAAACATATTACTAAAATTAATTTTAGTCCGGATACGCTCCATTTTTTCCTTGCATAGCTTGGTCTCCATTAGAAAAACCAAGTTGGGTCTCTTGTCCTTCACCATTTGACAAAGTTCTTGAACTGTCTGAAGGTTCCCAAGCCCTCGGCAATTCCAACTTAGGATGATCATTGCGGTCAGGGGGGCTGAAAGCTAGCCACCGCCATCCCTGAACCGTTACTTAGTTCCATCTTCTCACCTTCTAGCCGACCTTTTTTTACTACCCTGGTTCCTACAATACCACCACCATTTTCCTGTTGAAAAAATTCCACCTCATCATTGAGCTTAGGGGCTTCATCCCTATGCTTTCTTTTTGTCACCAAACTATTACTCTGGGCTCTCTTAATAGATTTTTCAATATCAGCTAGAACCAGGCCTAAAAACGAGCTTCCAGAACTCCTAAAAAAGCCTCCATGTTTCACGTGCTATTGAGAAGGGCTCTCACGACAATTGGAGTGCCTCACACACCTTGGATCATTTGGTAATAGCTGTGACTTCCCTATGGAGAATTTTTCTGCACACGCGCCTACATTCAATCCACCAGGATTCTTTCCATCCTTGCGTTGATTCCATGTCTCTTTTATTGGGGTGGACTGTTTTTCAAAACGGTCCCTCATAACTCCCACAAAATTTTCTTCTTTTTCTAGCTGTGAGTTCACTTGGAAATCGCCATTACTCTCCCCTTGATTCACGCCTAAAAATTCGCTTACTCCATCTTTGGATTTTGCAAGCTGGCGTCCCCGAAAACCTGCACCAGTGTATCCATCCTCCCTATAGTTAGCAGCTCTTCTTTTCCAACCATACTCCTTCCTCTTTGGGATTCATCATGTTTTGGCCTCCTCTCAGGAGTAGGTCTCATGTACCTAATTGATTATGAATTTCCCACATGTCTCGGCCATGCACCTTCTCTGTCTTTCTTGTTGGGGAGTTAGCTCTCAACCAAGTCCAAATTCGATAACCTCCTAATTTCTCATCTTGCTCCATTTCAAACAGCCCTTTACTCCATGATATATCACACCACAGTGGTAACAAAATTTTGGTAAGTGTTCAAACTTGAAACCAATCAACGTCGACTTCCCATCAAACTTCAACATTCGACCCCGGGTGAGAGGTTTGTACATATCAATCTTTATCTTGACTCGTAAGAACTCCCCCAATCCAATTCCATCCTTGTCGGTGTCGACCTCCTCTACCTACCCCATCGAGGCTCCAAGTTTGAACCCCACCTCTCATCCCATACATGCCAAAGGTAGATTCACCATTCGCACCCAAAAGGAAACTTTGTCGAAAGTGAATTCTGACGGTGAAGTTCAACCATTAAAATCTTCCAACAAGAATAAACTTCCTTAAAAAACCCAAGGTTGTACCTCCAAAACTCTTTCCTTGTCGCAGGCCACCTCGAATTTGATTAGAAAGAGGTTGTAATGCAGCGTGACTTAGTAAGCTGCAGCGAAGAACAACAAATACGCAGCGGATAGATAATTCTAGATCTTAAGACTATCAATAATCTAAGAACTTTTCTTGCAAATTTAGATACTTTCTAGCATTTTGAAGGAAAAAGAAGAATAAACTCAACTTTGAGTATTCTTATTAATCAATATCAATAAATAAATAACAACTCTATTCTCAGGGCTCTAAGCATTTATTTATAGCCCCAAGATTCCTAGTCCTAAGATACCAATGAAATAAAGTTAGTTTAAAAGACTAACAAAGAAACCTAATTCAAATAAAAGACTGAAAGATAAGATAAAATAAAAGACTAACAAATAAACCTAATTCAAATAAAAGATCGAAAAATAAGATAGGTCATCCTGATCTACATCAGGTTGCCTCATAGAATCTTGAAAGTAAAGGATCCCAATAATTTTTACCAACGCAAGAGCGTACTCTTCATGGTCGCCTTGCTTACAATCCTATTAGACAGGAGTTTTCCCACAACGCAAGTTTTACCCCTCTGGATCACCCTTTTCACTTCGGTCTTCTGGATCTCAAGCTCCCCATCTTCTTTTTCTGCCAACGAAAGATTTGCCTATAACATAGAAAGATCATCCGCCATCGTTGCACACCACAAAAACAAATACTCTCAGACAATCTTAAAAGACTTGTGAGATATAGTTCCTTCTCATCTAGGGTTTAGTTAGAGAGAACTTTTTTCTTTAGATATTCTATTTGTTAATGAGTGCATGCTTCTCATTAATTATTGCAATCCCAAAAGCTTAGACACTCTTTCTTTTCATAAGTACTTGAGATTTTAGCTTTTCAAATGGGAGGCAGTGTAGCATTAGGGCTCATTATGTAGGCTTCACAGTTAATTGCGTATTCTGTTTGTTTAGTTTATATTTTCATGTAACTTTTTAATAAAAGGTGAACTCGGCTACCAATTAATTTAGGTGTGAATTTTTATAAATTACTATTTGTCAGTTGTCACAAATTAAATGTGCCCACACTCATTCTCAGTAAATAAGGTTCAAAATCAAATGGAAAATAGTATAGCCGGCCCTAGAGAGAACCTCTAACTTCTCTCTAGTTTGAATAAGGATTGTCTATATGTAGTATCCCAAATTTTAACAGTCTTATTTTGGAATTATTTACTTAATAAATTCAGTAATGTTATTTATTCTTGAAAATTTTAGTAGAGCATATAAATAGTATAGGAATAAATATTGAGTTTATAATGAAGTTTAATTTTATGTGGAAGATTATATTCTGATTGTTTTATTGGGTGATTTAAGATAATTGATAAATGTTAGAAACCTAGAGGATAAACGAAGGGTTTAGAAGCATTCGGCACAACAATTTGGTCATACGTAAATATATAGTCAAGAAGGGAACATAATGATGGAATTGGCATAATGATAAATGTTTGTTATGATAAGTGAACAACTAAGTTGTTCTAAAATCTTCGTAAGACTCTTAGTAAGAAGCTAGCAAATAAGACAATCAAAGTCATGAGTAGTTAAGTGGGGAAAAATGATGAATATTGAATGATGAGGAAAAACTTTCATCATGAAGGGAAAACAATGGATGCTTTGGTTTCGATAGAATTGTAGAAGGTAGAACCTGCGAAGTTATTAAGAGAAGAGAAAAGATCATGAGATTACATGCTTATTTCTTAGAAAATTTTGGAAGCAGTTAGTGAATTAGCCAACGCCTTGCGGCCAAGATATCTTCACATTTTATACCGGATATGTCTCGATATTTTACCTATATATAGCTCGATCGATTATAGTTTTCTTCATTCAGAAATTCTTCTATTTCCTTCCCAGAGTTATGTACTAAGAGTTTTGAGAAAGATAGTTATATTTTAGTAGTAAGGTTTTGGAACTACTTCAAGAGGAGTGCTAGGTATAATTCTTTTATCCCTAGTTTATGTCAATTTTAGTTATTAAATTATATTGTTTAAATTAATCGTGAAAGTATGATTGAATATCTCGGGAATGATATTATATTCAATCATCATTTTTAAATATTATAAATGCGCCGTTGTGTTGCCTAGATTTTAGTAGGTATTACACAATAGCGCAGTTGTAATGCCCAAATGATATTAAGATATTTTAGATGTCATTATGATACCTAAATAATGTCCATATATTTTAAATATAGTGTTATGCTACCTAAATTTTTAGGATTAATACAAAGTAAGAAAATAATGTTTTCGAGGTATTTTAGAGATCTTAGGATTTGAAATAAGACTCATGAATAGGAAGTGAAAGAATACTTGATAATGTATAAGGTATTGTGTTAATGCAAAAAGTGTACGGAAGGAAACTACGTATAAGGAATTTAAGCTCTTAAGGTAAGTTCAAACTTACTGATCATGTATCATTTTACAAAAGTATGTTATATATATTTGGTTGAGCACAACCATTTTAATTGAACAAATGAACGTATGTACAAAAAGAATCATGCATTAATGTATGTAAGAACCTTGCGGTTAAGTGGGGTAACACTTAACACCTCAAAGCTATGAGAGAGAAAATTATTAGCAATCTTGCGGCTAAGTGGGGTAACACTTAGCAAACTCCAGGGAATAAGTGGGAGTATAATTACGCTTATTAAGTTATGATGTTATGTTATAATGATGTTATGATGCTATAATGTTATGATGGATGATGTGCATTGATTCAAATTGATGATTTGCTTAATATGTTATGAATTGTTTTATCGCTTCTATTTATTAATTAGCCAAATACTTATTAAATACAATTGTGAAAATCCTGCATACATGGTTAATTAGTATACATATGCGGTAAGACATATTTACAAATAAAGGTTGACTCTCTTAATAAATGATTGGTTTGCTTGAACTTACTGAGTCGTAGACTCATACTTTTTCTATAAAATTTTTATATATGTGATTGAGGAATGAAAGGAAGACACAGACCGATATGGACGTCTAAGGGGGTTAAATGAGCGAAGCGCTTCGCGAGCAAGCTCAGGCTCGGCTCAGCTCGAACTCGACTCAAATATAAAATGAAGCGCTTCGTGAACACCTATTCCTGGCTCGAATAATAAATGAAGCAAGCTCGGCTCGACTCGACTAAGCTCGTGAATCAGCTCGTATAAGTTCGTATATATATAATATATTATATATAATTATATATATAATATATATTATATATTATATATAAAATCCATCCGGTGCATATATACCACAGAAACACTTATTCCTCACGTCTGTCAATGAGCCCCAAATATAACAGGCTTAACAGCATACTTGGCACGTGAAGCAAGAAAGAAGTCCATAAATGCAACCCATCTAGGTGCAAGGCCCCGGTCTGTGCACGCCAGCTAATATATATATTATAATTTATATAATATATATTATATAAAACAATAAAGCCCATCTGTGCACGCCAGCTAATGTCCTTGTCTTTCCATGCTTAGTCTTTTCATTTCCAGTGTTTTATTCTCCGAGATACACGTGCCCTTTATGCCCCAAATATCTCTGCGCCTCTTTCTCCTTTTCTCATTTCCTCAGAAGCTTCATTTCCTCAGAAGGTCTATTCCCTTCCTTCTTTCTCATTTTCTCATTTTCTCATTTCCTTCGACACTTATTCCATTTCCTTAAACACCTGACATCTCCCTCTTGCTCTTCGACTCGAGAAAAAAATGCTAGCTCGCCCTCCCTCTCTCTCAAACGGTGACGGTCGGTTGGTGTGGTCCGGCGAGGAGTTTGATCTGGTTTGGGTAGGGTTGGGGTCCGATTAGACGATCTCTCTCTCATCATTGAGTCTCTCTCTCTTCCAGACGGTTGGGGTGGTTCGGAAACGATGGTGGTTTGGGTTGTGTCCGTCGGGGGGTTTGATCTGGTTTGGCTTTGATCTTGGTGCATTTGTCGAGCTCGAGCTCGATTCAAACCATGTCGAGCCGAGCTCGAGCAGCAAAGCCAGGCTCGACTCGAGCTCGAGCCTGGGCAAAAAATAAACGAGCCGAGCCCGGGCAGCCCAGGCTCGCCCAAGCTCGGCTCGTTTACACCCCTATGGACGTCCTACCTTTGATATATAGGACAGACATGAGGCTTTGGTTGCTGAAAAACTAAGTTATTAAGTTGTGTAATTATTTAAGTTTTTATAAGTATGTAATTTGGAATACTACATATGTCAGCTAATGGGTACAATAAGATTTTATCACTTTGTGAGATACGTCGCTTGTGGCAGTACTTTTGATGATTAGTTACTTGATGTTTTTATTAACAACATGTGAAGTTTAAATTGGAAGCTCTGGTATATTTATATTATGATGAGAACTCTGATGGTAGGAGTAGAAAGTATATTCCGCTGCAAATGACGTATGTATGAAGTAGTGTCGCTCGAGTATTTAGATAAATCATTCTATCAATTGATGAAAAGTCGGGGCGCTACAGTTTGGTATCAGAGCAGTTTGCTCTATGGACCATAGGAATTGATCTTATAGAGTTTAGTTTCTTTAGGATCTAGGTATGATTTCTACCGGAGCATAGGCTATGATCAAATTGTGATTATATAATATTTATCGATCACATAGTTGTAACATGTAAATGAGTTACTAAAAATTCAGTATATAGTAGAGTTTAAATCTTAAAGATTTAAGTTATATGCTAAAATATATGTAAGAACTTTGCGGTTAAGTGGAGTAACACTTAACACCTCAAAGCTATGAGAGGAAAAAATTATTAGCAACCTTGCGGCTAAGTGGGGTAATACTTAGCAAACTCCAGGGAATAAGTGGGAGTATAATTACGCTTATTAAGTTATGATGTTATGTTATAATGATGTTATGATGCTATAATGTTATGACGAATGATGTGCATTGATTTAAACTGATGATTTGCTTAATATGTTATGAATTGTTTTTATCGCTTCCATATATTAATTAGCCAAATACTTATTAAAATAAAATTGTGAAAATCCTGCGTACATGGCTAATTAGTATACATATGCGGTAAGACACATTTACAAATAAAGGTTAGCTCTCATAATAAATGATTGGTTTGCTTGAACTTACTGAGTCGTATACTCACATTTTTTCTATAAAATTTTTATAGATGTGATTGAGAAATGAAAGGAAGACACAGACCGATATGGACGTCCTACCTTTGATATATAGGACAGACATGAGGCTTGGGTTGCTGAAGAACTAAGTTATTAAGTTGTGTAATTATTTAAATTTTTATAAGTATGTAATTTGGAAGACTACATATGTCAGCTAATGGGTACAATAAAGTTTTATCACTTTGTGAGATACGCCGCTTGTGGCAGTACTTTTGATGATTAGTTACTTGATGTTTTTATTAACAACATGTGAAGTTTAAATTGGAAGCTCTGGTATATTTTTATTATGATGAGAACTTTGACGGTAGAAGTAGAAAGTATATTCCGCTGCAAATGACGTATGTATAAAGTAGTGTCGCTCGAGTATTTAGATAAATCATTCTACCAATTGATGAAAAGTCGAGGCGCTACACTATATCCTTAGGTTGTGGATGTGAATAGTTTCTTGTCTTTCGGGTTAAGGAGGATGAGTTTCGGCATTGGCTTTTCTACTCCAAAAGCCGAGAAATATGAGCTACCTATGCATTGAGTTAAGTCTTTCTAGAACAGATCTATGGTTACAACTGAAGATTAGTCATAGAAAACGTTTGAATTGGAAAAAGTTTGTTGTAGATATTGGAAAAAGTTTACGAGAGAACTCTGAAGAAGAAAAAAAAAAAGGGAGCTACCTACGTGCAATAAGGATTTAGATAATCCCACTTACGACTTGTTGAAAAAGCCAAGGCGTTACAGTCATTAGGCACTCTAACTCTCACATTGCAACTGTGGATTTTATAATGCTTTATATATTATATACCAAGTTCTTTAATCAACCTTTTTACCCATAGTTTTTCCATAGCAACTTCAATCATTACTATGTACTTAGCATTAGTTGTAGATAGTGTTACAAGAGATTGTAGCATGGATCTCCAACTTATAATTAATTTGGAGTGTTATTCGTCATGCCTCCATACTAATTAACTTATAATTAGCTGGATTTATTACATTAAAACTAACTATCAAAGTAAAATATAGTGGAAAGTGGAAAACAATTCTCTGATAAAAATCTAAATATCTTTAATAATAAAATAAAATAGAAGTATGCAAATCAAATCAATCAAACCTAATAATTACACTCAATCCTAACATTGTAATGATCGTATAAGGAATATATACTTAATATGGAATCATATCACATATTCTAACAACAGAAACCTCTTTTTTATTTGATACAACAACCCTATAACAACTCACATGCCTAAAAAGATAAAGAAAAATAAACTCTGAATCTAAATGAAGGACCCAATTATGTAAATGACTCAAATGCTAAACACCAAATAACTTTCCATTCATTTACATCTTTAGAAGATCACATCCTTATCAGGTCACATCCTTTAGTAACTGACTCTATCAATTTCTGCATCATCTTCACTTTACTTTCATTCGAGTAGTTCTAGAAGGTCTACTTGTGTCCTACTAAAAATGATGGGGCTATTAAAATCATTATTGAACTTGTGATTGATCAGATTTTGATTAAATGGTGATTTTAATAGCCACATCATTCTAGTAGAACACAAGTAGGACACAAGCAGGCCTTCTAGAATTACTCATTTCACTCTTCTCCCTTATTTTATATTTTACATAATATATATATTGATTAGGTAGACTTTAATTTCAACTGCCCAATTATGCTAAAGTATTATTTTCTGTCTTAGTTGAGTTGTTAACAATATGAAGACATTCCCCCACTATGATTCCTTTCATACCAAGTAAAGCCTTAAACAAAATAGACAAAGTCAGATGCTATGGCATTCATCATGCAATCCTTATTGAATATAAATTAATTTAACTACATCTGACGGAAGCTGCTGTATTTATTATGTTATATTTAAATTGTTAATCTGCTCTATTTAATAAGTGGGAGTTCTTCCTTTCTCTTCTTGTAATAACAATGGAGACCGATCTTCGCACGGATTCTGCAGACTACAGAACTGAGCTTCTATCACCAGCTGCAACCCCACCGGGCCAGCATGTTCCTCAGACGCCAGCATGGCAACTCAACATGGATGGGATTCAGTTGCCAGAGAAGCACACATATTCTGGTTTTGGTCTTGGACATATTCTGAAGACACTAAGTAATCTACTCTCTTTCACACTCATTCATATCTTGTGCTCAGTTAAATTATGACAAACCTAGCCTCTAGGGTTGGCTCAAGTGGTAAAAGCCTTAGACTTGGTGGCATTTCCATCAAATCTAAGATTCGAATTTTATTAGGTGCAAACAATTATTTGAGCCAGGGGGAGAATTGGGGATTGGCTGGTGTAGGCCATATATGGTCCTCCATCCAAGGAAAAAAAAATTATAAGTTTTTTTTTTGCCTATTGGCCTATACCCACTAAAATTTTTGGCCCCTTGGCCCCTACCCATCCCAAGCTCTGGCTCCGTCTCTGATTTGGGGTCACGCTTACAGCGAAACTGAGTCTTACTTGTCCATGCTCGGGTCTGGGATTTGCCCTAAAAAAAATATGTATATATATACTGTAAACCTTATAGATCATATCTCTCTCTTTTTGTTATAGGGAGACGAAAAAATGTTGCGGCATATTACAAGAGGCAGGAAAAGATTCTGAAAGGATTCACTGAGGTGGACGGATTTACTGAGTTAGGCACGTTGCCTGGAAGTTTGACAGAGGTTTGTTGTTCATGAGCCTATTCTGTCAACTTAATTAACATGCATGTTTACTTCTATATCTTCATTTCCAATGATTCAAAAAAATTAATCAAAATTATTTTTTTAGAAATATAATTAATGAAATAAATAACAATTTAATCAAATTAAATTATCGTTTAAAATATAAATATATGCAATTATATATTTCATAACTCATTCATATATATATGCATAAAAAAAAATGATTGGTTTCAGGATGAAATGGAGCAACTTGCGAGGAGAGGGAGGATGGCAATATATGTCTCAAACATAGCAAACATGGTGATTTTTGTTGCGAAAGTGTATGCTTCGGTTGAGAGTAAATCACTGGCAGTGATAGCTTCCACCTTAGACTCCCTTTTGGATCTTTTATCAGGTTTTATCCTTTGGTTTACTTCTTCTGCTATGAGAAAACCCAATCAACATCTCTATCCTATTGGAAAGGACCGAATGCAACCTGTGGTACGTAACACTTCCTAATTTAAAAACAATATATATATATTAGTGGGGTTTGAGCTTCAGTATTATATATTCGAATAATGCTACTCTTCGTACCCATTTTACACCAGTTAAATGACTTTTTATGTTAGTCATTTAAAAATAAAGAAAAATTAATTAATTAAAGAAATAAACTCAAAATACTTCACATCAATGAGTATCAAATATGTGATAAATAAGCGTGTAGGGTAATATTATTTTAAATTTTCTATGAATAACATAGGAAACAGAGCTTCTCAATTTTCATATTTTGATTGAACGCACATATTTGCAGGGCATTGTTGTTTTTGCTTCTGTAATGGCGACTCTTGGATTACAAATATTGTTCGAATCAGCTCGAGAACTTGTTACAAAGGTACGCATATGCATAGGTGTGTGTATATATATATAACAATTATATATGTAGATACAAAATTTGGTAAACCCAAAACATTTCAAATTTGGTTTACTATTCGCTGCTGATCTAGTTATGTGGTTTGTTAAACACCATTAAAACTTATGAATTATATTAATATAGTTAAGGATATATATATACATTCATCTCAAAACAAAGAAAAAGTAATATTAAAAATAATATTATATTATATTAAAAATAATATTAAATAATATTATATTCAATCTAATGTGCTACAATGAATAGCTATTTGTAGCTATTCACTGTAGCTATTAATATATAATAGCTAATATGAAGCTATTCTGCTGGAGCAAAAAAAATGGCAAAAAAAAATAAATATAACTAATATTTCTCTTTTAACTATACTGTTGAAGAACACACACTTCAACATGATTTTCTATCATTATCCGCCCCGAAAAGCTCTCTTCTCTCTCCTGAGAGAAGATTTTTTCGTTGGGTTTTTTTCCACCTCCCAGTGAGGTTTCTCCACCGCCTCTGTGCGGTTTTGTCCGGGGGAGGGGGAAGAGACTTTGCTTTCTCCTTCCTCCCCTCTTCCCCTCCGCTTAGTGCGGCCATCTCTCACCCCCTCTTCGTTGCCGTTTCTTCTTTTTCCCTCTCTCTTTTTCCCCTGAGCTCCGGTCTCGTTGTTCAGCGGCCTAGTGTTTGCTCCGCCCTGCCTAGTCTGTCTCCTCTGGCCATTTTCCACCCCCTACCGTCACGTCGTTCCCGGTTATACGGTGGTGCTCAGTTTCGGTTTTTTCTAAGCCCGATCTGTAGACCCTCGTTCCTCCACAACTCCGATGCACCCCACCAGGGTCTTCCCCATCGTCCCAGCTACCCGTCGATGCCTTCACCACCCTGTTCCTACCACCACGTGGTCTGCACGCGCTTGTGCGTGAATCTCACGCGCCCGTGCCTGGATCTCACGCTCCTGCGCGTGCATCTCACGCGCCGCCATGTCCGCCTCGAGCTAGTGCCAGAAACTCTCCCGCCAACCTCCGTCTGCCCTGTCCTCAACTGCTGCTCAATGGGCTTTTTTATTGCTTTTTTTATTTTCTTTGTATTGTTATTTTTCTGTATTTTTATTTGTGTTTCGTGGGCTATTATCTCCCTGCCATGTTGTGGTTTGATCTTAAGGAGGAGATTGTTGTTGGTGGTCGTCCATCGGCTTCCCTTTGGTTCTTTGTAGTGCCTGCATTGCAACCATCATTTTACTGTGATGGTTGTTTTACCCGCATCGAACTCTTCACGGAGTTTCTTTGCATTTTACACCGCCTAGTGCGGCCCTGGAATAAGCCTAACTTGCTTATGATTCTTTTTTAATCACTGGCAATTACCATTGCCTGCTGTTCGGTCCCTTTGGACCGGATCCAGTATTTGTTCTTATATTTGCACTACTTATTACTATTTGGGTTTGTTGTTGGGGAGCCCACCCCATGTTTGTTTTCAGGATCTCTCACTTCTTCTTCCGTTTGGATCAGAAGTGAGAAAGATCATTCCCTATAACCCTTTCCTTATTTGCTTAGAAAAATAAAAATAAAAAAAAACTATACTGTTGAAGATGTTTTAGGAGTTGGGACAACTGAAGAAGTCTCCACCGTTGTAGCAGCTTCGAATTGAAGTCCAGCTAAAAGAGACGTGCAGATGTGGAATTATAGGAATAGTACTACGTACAAATCCTTCTATCTACAAGCATTTATGGATATGTTGCTTTCATAGTCAAATTTTAGTTGAACCAGTATTTCCTTTCCTTTACGTGTGGCTCTATTAGTCAAGTAGTATAAATAAGGGACTACTTCGCTCATGTGGATGGTTGTTACATGTTTTACAAAGTACGATTTTGAACGTTATAAAAGATTTTGGCTTCGTATCCAATTAACCAATAGTACCAAAGTACGTAGATCATGAGATCATGGGTTCGAGTCGTTCTCTTATAACATGTCTTGTACCTTGTGTTACTTAATACCAATTAACTTTTAGATGAAATTATCAAAAGTCTAATTCAACGAGACCAATATTATAACTGTAGATTCCACTCTCCCTAGAATGGGATAGAATTCCGCAGACTTCCGTAGCTGCACGTCTCTTTAAGCTTGATTTCCCCTGGAAGCTAGCACAACGTTGGAGACGTCTTCAGTTGTCCTTAGTGTATATACATATAATCCAAAATTGAACTAGTGTTTATTCTATGATTTGCCAAACACAATTCCTTCTAATTTAACTCAATTAAGATTTAATTATTATTATACATTTTTTTTTTTTTTTTCTGAAAGCACCGTTAACTTTATGCAGACTCAGCCGGAAAGGGACCCAACGAAAGAAAGATGGATGATAGGGATAATGGTGTCGGTGACAGTTGTAAAATTTGTGCTTATGGTATACTGTCGAAGATTCAAAAATGAAATTGTCAGGGCATTTGCTCAAGACCATCTCTTCGACGTCATCACCAACTCTATCGGTTTAGCGGCAGCTGTTTTGGCCATCAAATTCTACTGGTGGCTCGATCCTACCGGGGCTATTCTTGTAAGTATATCCATCATCATAATTTTAATTAAGGATGCTAATTTATGTTCAAGTATAGAGTTTGAATCGTGCATGTCACGTCAAAAATTGTCAATTTAGACCGTGTCAAGACATGAATAAAAGACTATATAAATTAGTTATTTAATTAAATGAGTCACACCCATCAACCCTAACTTGCTAATTTGATCATGTTGGGTTCACGAGTCACGTAAAAAATTATCAATTCAAGTTATGTCAAGACATGAATATAAAACTGTATAAGTCAACCCTAACCCGACCCACATAATTAAACAGGTCAGACCCATTAATCATGACTTACTAATTTCATGTCAGGTTCGTGTCGAATTCACAATTGCCGGCCCTTCATAATATCGACTCTCAAAATTAATTAAACACTAATCCATTACCAATTTACCATCGAACAACAATGCAGATAGCTTTATATACAGTGGGTAATTGGGCAAAGACTGTGATGGAGAATGTTGAATCATTAATCGGGAGGACAGCTCCGCCGGAGTATTTAGCGAAGCTAACATATCTGAGCTGGAACCACCGGAAGGAGATTGAGCACATTGAAACAGTAAGAGCATACACATTTGGCCTCAACTACTTTGTGGAGGTTGACATTGTGTTGCCGGGGGACATGTCCCTTGGTGAGGCACATAATATTGGGGAGTCCCTCCAAGAGAAGCTTGAGCAACTTCCTGAAGTTGAGAGAGCATTTGTTCATGTGGATTTTGATACAACTCATAAGCTTGAGCATCAGCCAAAGGGTGCTCTAAATTAATCAAGAGAAGTTTTGATTACTACAAGTATTACTAATATAATAATGGTTGTAGGGGTGCTTGTGGCCCATTCCTTTTGTATTTTACTTTTCTTTATCAATCCAGTCTCACCAAGAAAACTAAAATAACGTAGCAGTTAAAATTGATCAGTCGTGTGAATTTTTTTTTTTTACTAGTGCTAATCATATGATTGATTTTTATTATTACATCATTAAGTTGTATGGCAGTCGTATAATAGTCTACTAAATAACATTACTCTTAATAAAATACTAAATCATTTTGGTGCATCCAATAACTCTTACTTAGAAAACAAGTACACTATTGGCTTGGTTTAATTTCTTACTTAATTTTCTTAGTTGAAGTCTAGAGAAAATTACACTTTACCTTCCCTAAAGTTTCAGGACATTTTCAATTTAACTTTTAATGTTTCAAAAATTGTAATGTACTCCATCAAAGTTTCAAACTTTTGCAATGTGACCCATTCGTTAACCATATCCGTTTTCTCTAACGAAAATTATAAAAATACTAAATTGCCCATACAATTTTATTTAAAAAAATTCAAAAAATAGAAAATAAAATAAAATTGTTGGATATTATTACATCATATTGTTTCTTAATTAATGAAATTGCTTATTCTATCTGCTAGCTATTTGAACAATAAATTGTTGTCCTTCAGAGGCAGCTCAATCGGCTATGACCATATTTAATAAAATAAAAGTCATTAGTTCGAATTTCACTCTTTCCTTCGGTGCCGACATGTAAAAAAAAAAAAAACAATAAATTGTTTCTTAATGAAAAGATTGCTGACTTTGGGTGATGTAAATGTGATAAGATTAAGGACCATATAATAATAAATAATACTCTTGCCTTTTCCCAAGGGTGAAAGTTTTTTTTCACTTTTTTTTAAATAATTTCGAAAAGTTAGTTTACCCTTTTGTTAGATTTATCTTATATTATTATATAATATGCTTTCATACGCAAGCTACGTGTCACGACTCTTTACTTTACATATGCTACGAAATTTCGTCGTAATTTCCCAAGACATTAACTTTATGGGATCCCAAGGGGACGCCCGGATGGACCATCTTTTTGGAAAAAGGAAGGAGACGACAAAGTAAACCTTTTTTTTTTAATTTTTTTTTATGTATTATCAATTTTGATGGATAAGGAGAACCGACCATTCATTATTAAGCATTTAATATTTAAGTTTTCTAGTATTTGAATAAACTTCACTTTTTTTTTTTTTGTAAGTAAAATTTCATTCAAGCAATTACAATATCATAAAGAAATTTAGGATACCCGTTGTCCAAATTTTCTCCAATGTTTAGATTGCTGCATTTGCCAAAGTAGGTATCGCCATATTTACTTCTCTTCTAGTATGCTCCACAATTCAAGTCTCATAACCGTAAAATTAGAATTTAAAATTTTAAAAACTCTTAATTTAGTGTCGTTTTTGTAATATCATTTTTCTGTTAAATCATGTGCCAAAATTTTCAAAATGCTCATATTTTTATTATAAAAAATTTCAAAGATTCTTTTTTTTGTAACATTAAAAATTGCAAAGATTTATGTGTGTGAATGTTTTTGCAAATTTCATTAAATCTTAATTAATGCTGAATCTTTGCAACTTTTTTTTTTTAAAAAAAAAGAGAAATATTTTGGTAATTTTGTCTGACAAATAAATAATACTGCAAATAATTAAAAATTCGATATCATAAATGTAAAGAAGTAGTTGGCCTAACCATTATGTTGTGAGTGGCACAACGCCACAACCCAATAATTAGTCGCCACCTAGCCAGTAGTAATTCACAGCTTTGGAGTTTCAAACGGGGCAGTTGCCACTATGACATAGGGAGTAGTCACGTGACCACACCTTAACAAGGGGTGGCCCACCCTAGTCTAAATAACAAAAGCTTTAACACTAAACAAGCTCCTCCGTGTGATCCTTTTTTGTGTCAATCATCAAGGCATCGGAATCGAATGTTTTTAATTTAAATGAATCGAATAATTTGTTAAAAAAAAAAAAATGAATGGAATAGTTTAAGGAATTGTATGTATCGATTAATTATATTCGATCAAGTATTTTTGCTGTTTTAATTTTTAAATATAATTAACCTAATTCCAAAGCATTACCGCCCAAAGAAAAAAATAAAAACAAAAAAGAAAAGGTAAAATTTATATATCTCTCAAATTACCATCTAATTGATAATATTTTTTTAAATTTTTAATTGTGAAGCTATCAAAAAGATAAAAATGTCTCTATATATTTTTCAATAAGACAAAAATATCTTTATAAATTCAAAAAATATATAAACAAAAATTTAATTAAAAAAATTATTTATATTTAAAAAGTGATTTTTTTTTTCATTTTTATTTTTTAAACGAAAATTTTTATTTAGAAAAAAAAATGCTTTTTTAATTTCTATTT
>CM017328.1:7138290-7294759 GCA_006937295.1 Carpinus fangiana | reverse complement strand
AAATGACATTTTAATTTTTTAATTATTTTTTGGATATTGTCATTTACTAACGTGTGAATAGTGACACGTTAGTAAATGACATTTTAATTTTTTAATTATTTTTTGGATATTGTCATTTAGTGACGTGTGACTATTTACTAACGTTAGTAAATTAATTTAGTAACGTGTGAATGTATAACACGTTAGTAAATACTGACGTGGCAAAAAATGATGAACAGTAGACACGTTAGAAAATACCCGATTTTTTTTAGTGAGTGTGAGATACACGCGTGGAATTTCTAGTGGCACATGAGGCCATGTGAGGTATCCAGTGAGTCTGGGTGCGGCGGCTCTAGAACGGTCGTCTTCCTCGCTTTCTAGCGGTATAGTTAGCCGCTAGAAGCTATGAGAGGAAGAGAAAGAACCGAAAAAGGACAAAGCGAGAGATTCACAGGAGAACACTAACGGTGCCGAAAAAGAAAAAAATTTAATGAGGAAAAGAAAAATTTTAAAGGTGATTTAGAAGAACATGTGCTCTGATACCTTGTTGAGAATAAGGTTGTATATTGAATCACTCAAGAATAATGTACAGAAAGGGCCTATATATATAATCTAATAATACAGACACTATATTGAACACAACCACTATGGGACAACACTGTAAGATAAATGATTGTAAGTAGGATTTAATTAATTGTGTACTAAAACCAACGACATGCTATCAGAACTCGTAATAACGACCGACTAAAATCAACGACATCCTATAGTAAGTATAACATATAAAATATCAAAGAAACAAAGAAGTATAGAACCAAGAAGCAAAATATAAGAAGTGATGGAAGAAAATAAGAGAAATCCCATGGATTTCTACATGGGATCTATCAATTGACGTGAACAATATTGCTAAGTTAACCTTAACGATCGATCGATGTGAGGTATTAATTGATCAATGACAGCTGCATGCAATGAAATTTTGACACCTCTCAGCCTTTTGTAGATGCATAGAATGCCTATAAATTTATAGTTAAGCCCATTCCACTCATTTGTCGCTCTTAGCTCAGAAAACCCTAGAGAGAGAGAGAGAGAGAGAGAGAGAGAAGGGAGATTCTTGAAGTTCTACCTTCAAGAGAGGTAGCTCATTGCCCTAATTTCGTTTCTATTGTTGTTTAACTACTCCTTAGGTTGCATTTTCGTATTTTATTATTTTGGTTCGTGCGTATAAGTTTCTAAGATGAATGACATAGGTTTTATGTTGGTTAACAACTAGGTTGATGATAGTTTTGATAACTATACTACTTTTTTTTATATATATATCTTCATGATTAACTTACTATTTAAGATATTAGAGGTAGATCCATAAGCCTTGATATTGTTTTATGATATATTTATTGATAGGTTTAGTATTTAACAAGAATGGATGGACTTTAATTAATCTGTATGGAGGTCGGATTTATGTTTAGGACAATGTTGTTAGGCCCTTAGATTGTATTAGAATGGATTTAGTTAGGACTTTTGGGAAAAATTGATATTCCGCCGGACATCAACACGGTTATCGATAGATTGACGCCACTCATATAGAATGATTGTTTTGCCTAAAAAATGGGCAAAACAATGGGTTTAAGTGTACTTCAAGCCTAGATATATAGACTAATATTAAACCCTTTTACCGATATGAAGTCGATGAATACCATGAGGATTAATCGGAAGTTTCCTACAACCAAGGTGGGTGAAACACCCACGGTTACTTGTTATTATAATTATTTTCTAACATGATTATTTTATATATCGAACGTGTATGCTTATAACTCACATGAAATATATTTTGCGATGATGCGAACTCCGTTTTGTATAAACAGGTGATGGAAAAAGGAATGTTACATCGTATGAGTTTTATAATGCATGCATGTAAAAGACAATAATTAATTGTGTTAGTTTTTTTGTTGGCTCAATTCGGTTCCAAAATACAGAGATTACTGTTCACGGGCTCAAACACTAACATAGAGTGATCCGAATCCGATCTCCACCGATCATAATGAGGATTCATGTGTCGTGAACATGCCTGAAAAGTTTCAGCTCAATCGGACCACAAACGCTTATCGATCGGAGCTATTGATCAAGACTGGAAAACATTTCCAGAATGCAATTTTCTCCCTCTGCAGGCCATGTCCGGGACATGATGCTAGGATGTCCGGACACAAATTCCAGGAAGCATATTTTTGCTCCGTAAGGCCATGTTCGGACATCCCATTAACATGTCCGGACATCCCGTACCTGTAACAGTTTTAAATGATTTTGAACTGTGTCCTAGGTCTAGGGATTGTGAGGCTATTATAAATATACCTCTATAGAAAGAGAGAGGTACAAATTTTCACTCCCAGAGAGTTCGTGAGAGGCTGTATTTAAAGAGAATTATTGTGAGCCTTGTTGTTCCTCTTAGAGGATCTTTGTTAGTTTGTTTGTGAGCGTAATTGAGAAGTCTATCGGAAGGGTCCGGTAAAGGAGAATCACGTTGAAGAAGATTGTGAGCAAGGAGACGAGTTGTAGGCTTGTCGATCTTACAGAGCCAAGGTCTTGCAAAGGGTTGTAAGTATTCCTAGTGTCTGTAATCTCTGGATAATCTTTTGATAGTGATTTCCTAGGTTTGGCTGCCCCGGAGAGGTTTTACTTTTAGATCTGTTTCTAAAAGGTTTCCTCTTTGTCACCAAAATCTTTGTATTTGATTTTTCATATGTTGGTGATTGCTTGCTTAAATTTAAATATCGGTTAATTCCGCATAAACTGTGATATTTATCTATTTTAGCGTTTTTCAATTGGTATCAGAGCGGGTTCACTCTGTTTGGATTAAATTCCTGAGTGTGATCCTTATTTATTGTTTAAAATGTCTCAAACACTTAACACTGTGCCTAATTTTAATGGATCAAATTGTGGCTATTGGAAGTCCCGTATGAGATTTTTCTTAAAATCAATAGACGTTTGGTCTGCTATTGAATCTGGATTTCAAGCTCCAGATAAGCCGATAGCTGAATGGTCTATTGCTGAAAACAAATCTCGTGTGGCGAATGACAAAGCTATGAATGCACTGTACTTAGCAATTTCACAAACTGAGCACTCTAGAATTTCAAATTGTGATAGTGCCAAAGATGCATGGGAGATTTTAGAAACTACTTATGAAGGAACAAATCTTGTTAAAGCTATAAAACTTCAAATGTTAGTTTCTAAGTTTGAGAAAATTGAAATGTTAGAGGATGAGACATTTAATGAATTCTTTGGTAAACTTAGTGAAATTAGAAACTCTATGATAAATCTAGGAAAGAAAGTTTCTGACACTATGATAGTTAGAAAGGTTATGAGATCACTCCCTGAAAGATTCAAATGAAGGTAACAGCCATCGAGTCATGCAATGATCTGGAAACCATGAGGATAGAAGAGTTAGTTGGTGCCTTGCAAACTTATGAGTTTTCTTTGTCTAAACCTAGGAATAATAAGGATCTTGCCCTTAGAACTCTTAGGAAGAACTCTGATGAGTTATTTGATGAGGAACCAGATGATGAGGAACTTGCCTTGGTAGCTAGAAAGTTCTGTAAGTATAGACATCGAATTCCCAAGAGATTTGAAAAGCCAGAAGAGAGTACTCAGGATAGAAATGAAAGAGACCCACATGGTCCAAAATGTTATGAGTGCTCTGGCTATGGTCATTTGCGCAAGGATTGTGCTAACCTCATGAGTAATAAGCCAAATGATAAAAAAAGCCTTCAATATTACCATGAGTGACACTGATGAGGAGGTTCTTGATGATTCCCCTAATTATGTAGCGTTTGTTGCTTCCTATGATTTTGATGATTCTAATCAATCAGATGTTAAGTCTATTTATGATAATGAATCAAATAGGGTTAGTGACCTTCAAAACTCCTTTGACAATTTGAGGGAAAATTTTTCTACACTTAGAAATACTAACCTAAAAATTGTTAAGGATGTCAAGAATCTTGAACTTGAAAGGGATAATTTGCTGAAAGTGAGTGATTCACATGCTGTTTGCAATTCTCTAAAATCTGAAAATCATATGTTAATTGCTAAGAATAAATCCCTCCAAAATGATCTGATTGAAACTAGAAATCACTTGAGTACTTTCTCTAGTGAAAAGCTTAATCAAATGTTGCATGCTTAGAAGTGTTCTAGTGACAGATCTGGTTTAGGATTTGATAAAACTGCATCTTGTTCTTCTAATCGTGCTCCTACTTCAAAGATTGTGTTTATTAAACCGGTTAAAGTAGAAGAATCGTCAGGTGAAGGAAAGCCAACAGTTTCTCCGACTCGGCAAGGTAAGAAAGGTAAGAAAGATAAGAAAAATTCTATTGTACCTCATGCATCTTTACCTAAGCCTAGAGTCATGCATCCTCCTAGGAAATTACCTTCTCAAAGGTTTGTCCCTACATGCCATCATTGTGGAAAAGTGGGTCACATTCGACCTTATTGTTTTAATTTGAAACCTCATGTGCAGAAGAATAAAAATTATGTATTTAGGAAAGATTGTGATGGTTTGGTCACGATGATGAAAGGAGTGCTATCTAGGTTAGACCAGTTTGAAAATGTCCATAAACCTAGACCAAAGATCACTCAAGTATGGGTTAGGAAGGATGAAACTATTCACCCCTTGAGGGGGAGTGGTAATGAACTCACCTTATGTTAGGTGAGTCAATAACATGCCTAGGATTGTTTTTCCTGTTTATCCTTGCATTTCCTAGAGCATGTTGTCTTTGTTTTTGTTTTGTTTTGTTTAATTTTTTGTGCTTTTTTTTTGTTGTTAAAAATTTTAAAAAGACAAATATTTTTAGTTGTTAGTTTTCTTTTCTTCTTTTGTCTTATGCACCTAGATAGTCCATTAAATTCTTATGTTGCCTTTATGGATTTAATCCCTTGCATCTTGGAATGTTCTTAATATACATGAGATGAACTTTTGTTCAATGAACTTGTTCTTGTGGTTACCTAAAGCCTAAGCTTATGTGGTACGTTTTGCCTATGCTTAATCTCTTGTGCACATTTAAGCTTACATTTTTTTTGGTAACCATACGAGGTTTTTGACTAGTATTTTGTTCAAATTAACCATATGCTAGTTGAACCTAGGGCTTAAAAATTTCCTGCTTTCTCGTTTGTGACAAGCACCACATGTTTAAGGACACTTTCTCATAGAGAAAAAGGAACAAAATAGTGAAACAAATAAAATCAAAAGATCATATTCCAAAAAGAATTTCTTTCACTGTGTCAAATTTGTGCAAAGTGTTTTAGAAAGAGAAATGTATAGGATGAGAGTGGCTATGCCCTAGTATGATAAGGTTTGACTTTTGATTTGAGATACTTGTCAAAACCTCATGGTGGTGAAACTCCATTGTTTTGATGGCTTACACACACAACACACAAGCGTGGGTTGAATGTAACATTTTTCTTTGCTTGGGTTAAACAAAATGATGTTCTTGTCATTTCAAGTTTCATGTATATTTTGCATATTTGGAGCATGTTTGGGATATTCATTGCTGAAATACATGAGTTTTTGATGCGTATATCATGTGTGTTCATTTGACTTATTAAGGGGGAGAAACCTTGTTCATTTCAAGTTTCTAGTTTTTATTAAGTCATGCATTGAGGGGGAGTTTTGTTTATGTCTTTCATGATCTTGCATTTTATACTTCCTATATTTTTCTAAGTTTTGATCATAAGTATTTTTGTGTTGGTGACACTTTTATTCTTGTTCTCCATATGTTTGATGTGTTTTGTGAAGTGTTTCAGGAATCATGGAGACCTTTTGTCATTCTGTGACAAAAAGGGGGAGTAAATAATATGGGGAGATGATGGGATCGCTCGACATATTGGTTTTGTCACCAAATTGCCAAAGGGGGAGTTTGTTAGTTTTTTTGTTGGCTCAATTCGGTTCCAAAATACAGAGGTTACTGTTCACAGGCTCAAACACTAATATAGAGTGATCTGAATCCGATCTCCACCGTTCATAATGAGGATTCACGTGTCGTGAACATACCTGAAAAGTTTCAACTCAATCGGACCACAAACGCTTATCGATCGGAGCTATTGATCAAGACTGGAAAACATTTCCAAAATGCGATTTTCTCCCTCTGCAGGCCATGTTCGGACATGATGCTAGGATGTCCGGACACAAATTCCAGGAAGCATATTTTTGCTCCGTAAGGCCATGTCCGGACATCTCATTAACATGTCCGGACATCCCGTACCTGTAACAGTTTTAAATGATTTTGAACTGTGTCCTAGGTCTAGGGATTGTGAGGCTATTATAAATATACCTCTATAGAAAGAGAGGTACGAATTTTCACCCCCAGAGAGTTCGTGAGAGGCTGTACTTAAAGAGAATTATTGTGAGCCTTGTTGTTCCTCTTAGGGGATCTTTGTTAGTTTGTTTGTGAGCGTAATTGAGAAGTCTATCGGAAGGGTCCGGTAAAAGAGAATCACGTTGAAGAAGATTGTGAGCAAGGAGACGAGTTGTAGGCTTGTTGATCTTACATAGCCAAGGTCTTGCAAATGGTTGTAAGTGTTCCTAATGTCTGTAATCTCTGGATAATCTTTTGATAGTGATTTCCTGGGTTTGACTGCCCCGGAGAGGTTTTACTTTTAGATCTGTTTCTAAAAGGTTTCCTCTTCGTCACCAAAATCTTTGTGTTTGATTTTTCATATGTTGGTGATTGCTTACTTAGATTTAAATATCGGTTAATTCTGCATAAACTGTGATATTTATCTGTTTTAGCGTTTTTCAAATTGCATTGTATAAAACAATATTTCATGTAGGAGTTGACCCTATCATCCATGGATTTTATGTTTATTGTTTGGCCTTGGATCATGTAACACCCTAATACATAATTAGGGTTAAAAATGCTCTAACTATAACCCAGAATGTTTAGAGTTGGGAGAAGTGTCATATTTTTGCACTTTTGTGGAATTTAGGTCTCACTGAATGTTCAATGAGGATACCTGAACGTTCGATGCAGCCCTAGCCACGAACATTCGATGAATTGTTGTTGATATATACCAATTCTTTGTTTCTTCCAATAAAACACATGCCGTTCGATTTCGGTAATTGTTCCCTTCCAGTGAGATGCATGACTTTGTTACTGTCATCTCTTTGGCTAGCTAGCAGGCAAGAATGTCTCCTTAACAACTCTCCACCCGTAGATATGTGCATATGCAATAAGCTAATCAATTGCATGCACTTATCTATTAAATTCCTCAGCAATGCAAAAGGCATATAATTAAAGGAACCATTAATACTCAATTGTGCCCAGGATCTACTGTTGCACTAGCTGGTGTAGAAATATATAATGGAAAGAAAAGAGAGCAGAAGCATAGAGAGAAGAGAAGAAGATTGACAAAGACCGTTAGGACTACATCTTGACCACATTACAATTGTCTGGCTTAGGAGTGGTGAAAAAAAAAAAAAAGAACCTAAACTAAATAAGGAAATAATCATAAGATTAAAAATATTCTAACACATTCCCACTTGAATGTCCTTAATTAATTGATATTTATAGCTTGATCAGCTTATTAATCCCTGACACCTGCATATATATATATATATATATATATATTGCGGGTGGTATACACTTGTCAATTGTCATTAATTAATATAAGGAGAAACTTCATTGAAAATTTTCGAACTTTCACCTGTTTTGAAATACCTCATAAACTTAAAAAACTTTCAATTTAGTCCCCTAAACTTTCAATTGTTCTCAATTTGGACCCCTTCGTTAATTTTAGAAGTTAAAAATACAAAAAGACCAAAATATCCCTGATTTTCATTTTTTTTAAAATTAAAAAACGTTTTGAAAGTTGAAATTTTATACAAAAGTCAGGGGTATAAACGTCATGTAATGTTTAAAATCTGACGGAGTGGTCTAAATTGAGAGCAATTGAAACTTCAGAGGACTACATTGAGAGTTTTTTAAGTTTAAGGGGGTATTTCAAAACGGATAAAAATTCGAAGAACTTCAGTGAAGTTTCCGTTAATATAAATTAAGCTCCTGATCAAATTAAAGCAACCTTTTTCGATAACTTGGATATCTAAACAACTTATTTGCATCTATATATATCTTTGATTTCTTTTATTGTCCTTTTCTCTCTATGCAAATGAAGAATGGAGGAACAAAAGAAAGGACAGGACAATTCCACACTAATTGACTGCTTTGATTTCTTTTATTGTCCTTAATTTTCTCTCTAAGCAAATGAAGAATGGAGGAACAAAAGAAAGGACAGGACAATTCCACACTAATTGACTGCTTTGATTTCTTTTATTGTCCTTAATTTTCTCTCTAAGCAAATGAAGAATGGAGGAACAAAAGAAAGGACAGGACAATTCCTCACTAATTGACTGTCTTTAGCAATCATCATGGAGTGGATAGGGATGGAATTGGTCTCCCACAATCACTTTCCCTTAATGAATTGAGAAATTAAAGGTGGTGCAAAAGTTGAGCTACATTTGCTTTTGTTAGATTCCTAATTGCGCATGCATGAGTGTAGATATTGCTCTCATTATTTTATATTAATGTGTCGTCCACCATGCATGTGAAGTGGGTTGGTTGAATATATTTGAGCAAGGCGCCCAAGGCGTGAGTATTTGAACTGATTTTTCTATAATGTAATCTATATCTCTTGATCTGCTTACCTAACTTTATACTAGTAATGTATAATCAGATATGCATATGAAACAGATTAGATAAGCACCATAGACTAATTAAATCCCTACTACTTTTCTGCAAGTGCAAGATTTCTTTGTTTATGAATATATATATATATATATATATATATCATGCATTATCCATGTTCTGCTTTTCTTATATATGTACATTGGTGATTTCTTTTGTTTTTGTATTTGGGCATATCGATCTTAGTGATTTCAATAATGCAAAACATTTATTCGTGTCATGCATGTATATACGAATAGTTAAGTCAATGAATAGCTCAATTGGTTGGAGACCAAGTCTCATGAAGCGGAAGTCGTTGGATCGAATAGAAAGTGAACGGTTGTAGGTAGCTTGGCTAGAGATTCGACTTAGACATCGGAGTGTTGTTGCCGGCAACGTTAGCAATTCATCTTTGTCCTTTTGTCTTGCAAGTGACACTTTGGAAAAGCGGCTATACTGTGTATCAAAAATAACAATGGGTTCAACATTTTTTATTTTTTATTTTATAGCAAAAATGGTAGACTGGGGAGATTAGTTGTGGCTATCTTACTTGGGTGTAACCATAGTAGCACATACCCACTTGGAGCCACATAGGAGGGGTCTAGACAGTGGGAACTGCAGGCGCTCCCTCAAGTCCGACTAACCTATAGCCTGACCCAACCCCACCAGGGCATCAAAGGGAACCAAAGATGATTAATACTAATCAGGCATATATTGGGATTCTCCATTGCGATGGGTTCATCATGTTAGAATATATATATATGGTTTATATTAAAATAATCTCTATTTAGAATTTGATTGTCAAATCTTGTTACCATATTTATGTTCTCTCACCTAGCTACCATCATTTTTCTATAAATAAATATATTTGTATTATAAACATCAATACTAAGTTAATGCATGAAAGCACTTACAGTGTTCTCTCACCTACCACACTAGGCCACTTAGGTAGTTATCTTAGAGCATTCACATTCACCTCAACAAATGTTTAGCTAAATGATTACTATTTTTTTTTTTTTTTTCTATTTTAGCTATCTACTTTTTCAAAGTACCTACATCTGACTTAACTTTTTAACTATCGATTTTCATTTTTTCATTTAAAACATTATTTATTTATTTACTTTCCCTATTCCCAAAGAAGAGAATTAGATTTTTTTTATTTATTATTATTATATCATATATGCATTGTTGAGTTATAATGCGATGAGCACCGTAGTTACTCAACAAATGTTTGGATACTTTGTTGAGCTGAATATAAAGTGTTTTCAACCATATAGCTCATAAATTTCTACGAATCACACATTGTGATCAATAAGACTGCAGCCAAGACACTCCTAGCTTGTTCCCGACCATTCTTCCTTACTAATATTACAACAAAGACTATATATATATATATATATGTCCGAACACTTCCAAAAAAGAAAAAGAAAAAGGAAGCGTGTTATAATTCCCACAAGGTGCCAACCGATTATAGGCCAGAGTTCCTCTCTAATTTGATTTATTTAATTTAACGGGATTAGATTTTTTAATTTTAACTTGTTAATTTAATGTTAATTTCGTATAAAAAATTGAAAGCGCCAAATCTTAGAAAGTAGGATGTTCGATCTCTAGAGTCTCCTGTTCATAAGTCTGCTATATATATATATAATGAAAATACTGGCAATATATATATATACAGTTGATGTGATCACCTTTGGATGCTATATATTTAAAAGGTGGAAGATTTTTTTATGAAAATTTCGAGGAATCCTATAAACATGACAACTATGAAAGATAGATAGATAATTTGTATGGTGTTTTTGGTCGGTGCATAGAGGAATCGAAGAAAGCAGGCAGCAGGCTGCAGGGCAATTCGCATTAAGCATAAGAATCCAAAGATGCTTGAAATGCAATCAAGAAGGAGTTGGGCGGATACGTCCACATTCAAAGAGGAAAAAAAGAAAAAGAAATTATGATAACGGAGCAATTTAGGAATAATAATCAAGAAAAAAAAAAGGAATTGTGTTGTAGTTTCTTTTTTACTTTTTAGCTATTGGAAGAAAGGTATATTAACCAAAGGAAAAGAAGAAAGAAGAAGAAAATGGGGAATAATAATAATAATAATAAAAAAGGGCAGACCGACAATCCTCCGATAGTAGCAAGAAACGACTGGCAAATTATAGCGAATACCAGTACCAGATTATGGCGAACAAACTTTGACAACAGCGGAAAATGAATTATGAGAGAGTGCACAAGAAAAAAAAAGCTCAAACTCGAAAAATTGTTTACAGTTACAAAAAAGGAAAATATTTTTCCAAAAATTAAATAAGGTTTAATTTCATTGTCAACCAAAAAAGTTTTCGGTTTGACTATGATTTTCGCTCGTACCAAACACTTAATAAATAGGAAAAATCATATTCTAAAAAATATTTTACATTAGAACAAATCGAGCTTAGATTTGGTTTAGGTGTGTACAAAAACTATTAGAGATCTCATGTAATGTTTTCAATAGTCCAATTAATTTAAGGCAAATCACGCAAAGAATGCAAGAATCTACAAGGAAATCAAATTAATCTTAAAATCCCAGCAATCTTGGAGGGTGTTGGAAAGTGTTGACGATAAAGAGATCATTAGGGCATGCCGGTAATTCAACATCTGGTTGTACGGCGGGATCCAACGCTAGTAAAAAAAAACAACTGTCCAAGAAGACGCGTGGCTCGTTTTTATCGGTCGTTGGCCGTACTATGTTGTTACCATTTGTTAATCGGACAAACCACGCCGTTTGTGTACATGCCATACGCATTGGAATAACACATACATACATACATACATATATATATTATACGAATCTATATATTAAATTATTAAATAATCATGAATATTGAATATTCATCGCCATATTATATATATTGGAGGGCAGGGTGGTTACAAATTTAGAGCTGTGTGTGGTAGTAAAACCGATACAGAAAGAAAGCAAAAGAGAGCGACAGAAACATGACGGAAAGGGAGAGTGGTGGGATTATGTGCGACGCAACGCCTGAAAATTGCAGAAAAAGGGAGCCTCTTCTGCCGAAGCCGGATGCCGATACGACGGCGGCCGAAGCGGCGTCGTCGTCGTCGTGGAGGCTCAATGTGAACGAGTTCCGTCTGCCCCAGCATAACACAGACGATAATCACGATCGTCACGGTGCCTTCACTTTCGGCGCCCTTCTTCGCCGTACGAGTAAGCGTCGCCGTCATATTATTCTTTGTACATTATGTTGGACTCTCACTATAACCATCACTGTCATCTGTCAAACTCGTAAATAGCGGAACCTAGATATATAGAACTGATTAGTAAGAAACACAACTCCCCCTCCGGCCGGCCGCCCTGTTCAAAAAGCAAAGTTTTCCATCAACAATCTCTGCTACAATACTAGGGTTCTTAATTTTATTTTATTTTTATTATTATTATTATTTTTTTTAGAAAATATTTTATTTTTTACCTTTTATGCCACGTCAAAATACTTTTTTGAAACTTAAAAGAACCCCAAAACACATCAAAAAACACACCTTTCCTAAATGATGCCATGTATTTTGAGGTCTTTAATTGCTGTAAGGTCTTTCTTTCTTTCATGCAAATTTAAACGAGCTAGGCACACAATAGCTTTACGCCTCTTTTAATTTATTTAATTTGTGGATGATCTTTGTGTGAGCATGAATTTTCTTTTATTTCCAGTCGTAGTATTCAATGTGATTTTGACTTTTTCTCATATGAATAGTGGTTGAAGTTTGACTGGTTTCAACTTTTATATGAATTAAAAGCAAAATAATAATAATAATAAAATTTTTATGAATTTATGAATTTTATATAAAAATGTATAGTATATATATATAAAAAAAAAGTCTTTTAGAGTTTTGTTTTAATTGTAAAAAAGGAAAAATAATAATAATAATTTAATTTATGCTTGACCCATTTATTAAATGAGTTAATTTCGGTTGACCTGAATTATTCCAAACCCGATGGCGATTATACAAATTTTTAATCCGCTAATTTCTTGTTAAGTTCGTGCCATATTTGTTAGTCTTGTAAAAAATTGTCGGCACTAGTTGACATGGACAAGTATGTTACCTTTTTTATTTAAAAAAAAAAAAAAAGGATTTGATGAATTCAAGCACCAATCAAGTCCGTAGACCGTAGTAGCTAAACTTGCTATGGGGACATCTGTTCTTTATTGTTTCCATAATTATGTACTTAAAAAAAAAAAAAAAAAAAAAAAACCTGTTCTTTTTGAGGAAAATCTGACTGTTATACTAATTGTATATACTAATTGTCCACCGAATTTTGCCTACCTATCTAAGGTGAGTTTCAAATGTCCATTGGTGAGGTCATTAGCAAAATTCTCTTTGTATTTTCAGTAAAGGATTTTGGGTCTGGGTTGAAACTCTTACACAAGTTTATTGCCAAATGAAGACATATTTAGAGCATTAAGAATACAGCTCATACGTTACGTGAGCACATAAACGAATTAACCCACAAAGATATTTGATTATATGATCAAAAGTTAAAAAGGTATAAAACTGTGAAAGTGATGCATATTCTACTCATCTTCGTAAAGACAGAAATTTTGAGAAGAAGAGTAGTGGTACACGGCCTGTCAGGCCGGCCAACTTTCTGCTAGTTCAGTTTTCATGTTTATCTCAGAAAATGAGTTCTCTTTATCCCCTGGGTGGATGTTTTGCTAATTATAAGTACTTAACATTACCAAATTAGTTGTGTCACAAAGTTGGAATATTCATCAACAAGTTTCAGATTTGGTTCCATCTAGTATATATGTTGATTATTGTCAATTAGATCAAGAAATGGCTGGTAAGAATCGAGTGGTGTCTCATCTACCACATGCATAAGCATACAAAATTGCTAGTTTAATTCATCTACTGGAGAAACTCTTGTGATGTTTCACGGGGAAATTTGATATGATTGGTTGGTCTCTGAGGTAGCATAGCCTTGGATGAAGACCTGACTGAATTTTCATCATTTTATGGGCAGAAGGTAGACCATTTCCAAGTTGTTTGGCGTTGCTCATATCGAGTTTAAAATCATTTGAATCACCATATGCATTCATTAATTGTTCTTATGCCTTTTTAGAGAATGTTTTTTTAGTCAGAAGGCATTTTGAAATACTGATATCTGATTAAATTTCTTAATCTTTCCTTATGCTTTTCTTGCCTGATGCTCAATTTATTCGTGAATATGGCTTCATATATGATAATTAGGGACATTTCCTTTTGTTTGTGAGCCTTGTCGAAGTACCTTTTTAATAATATCATCCCTTGATTGACTTATTTTTCATTGATTCTTGATCTCAGGGAAACCAACCAAGGTTGCAGAATATTATAAGAAACAGGAAAAGCTCCTTGAAGGATTTAATGAGATGGAGACCATGGATGAAGCAGGTGGTTTTCCTGGAAGTCTCACAGAGGTCAGTTGTTTTGGTATCATTTTCCCCCAACTTTTGATTAAGTTTGGATGAATGGGTGATGGACACTTTTTAGCTTAGTTTTAGGAAACGAAACATGATTTTGTTAAGATTTTGGCAAGATGGTGCAAAACTAGCTTGAGTTTAAGAGGGCATAGTTTTATACAAGAAGTAGGACATGCAGTGACTTGAATCTGCATTAGCTCTTTCTGATTTTCTGCTCCACTTATGTTTTGCTATTGTATATAGATTCAAATTCTGGAACAACAAAATTAAGAGGCTTCTTTTTTCTTTAATGTTATGCTAATGCAAAGCGGAAGGCAATGGTATTTGAATGAAAACTACTCTTGTCTGTGTCCACTTACATTTAATTAAGAAGATGGTCAACGAAAAAGTGCAATAGCTTATGGTTTCCCATAGCATGAGATTTTCACCATTTTTTTTTCAACTAAAGGCTTTTGTGTCCTTGAACACACTGCTTTCTCAGGATGAAATGGAGCAGCTTGCCAGGAGTGAGAGGATGGCAGTTCATGCATCGAACATAGCTAACTTGGTGCTTTTTGCAGCAAAAGTTTTTGCTTCTATTGAGAGCAGATCGTTAGCCGTTATTGCCTCAACCATGGATTCCCTCTTGGATCTCTTGTCAGGGTTTATATTATGGTTCACATCAAATGCCATGAGGTACCCCAACCAGTATAACTATCCAATTGGAAAGAAGCGGATGCAACCAGTGGTAAGACATCAAACTTCCTAGGTTTTCCCATCCAATATTTTTTTGCAAGTGTTAGAAAACACTTCGAAGTTGATCTAAATTTTAGAAAGTATTGGTTACAAATGTTCATTAAAGGAAGATGTGGAGGGACAAGTGAGTTTTTTTATCTACTGCCTTTCAACCCCTGGATACAAAGAATAAGGTTTTAGGGTATGACTGGAAGCCAGTCAAATCAGCACTCAGAGGTAAATCAATGATAGCTTAATTTTGGAACTATAAGTTCAAGAGCAAACATGATTGGTCCAATGGGAGCAAGAATTTCCATGAACATTTGGAACATTTCAGTTTTGAATAGAAGAGCGGTTTTTCATTTTCGCATAGTGCTCAATCAAGTACACATTAATCGATATTCGATTGATTGGTCTAAGGCTATCGACAAAGGAGATGCTTGAACAATGCATACCATACGCCAATACCTTTTAAACTCGTCCATAGATTAAGATTTTTCTTTCTTTTATTGTAATTACAACAAGTGTTTACTAACCAAGCTTGACCATACAGGGCATCATTGTTTTTGCATCAGTAATGGCAACTCTCGGATTACAAATATTGCTCGAGTCTGTTCGACAACTCATGGATAAGGTATGTGACTTCAATTTAACTGTCTACAGTTAATGATGGCCTAGACAGCAAGTAGCGTTGGATTTGAAGAAGGCTTTGGGCTTGAAGATTTTAACCCAAATTGGCTTGAAGAAGGCTTTGGGCTGATATGCACGCTTTCTAAGGGCATGTTGGAGGTTTTAATTTGTCCTCTACCACAGATAATTCAAGAGAAATATACAACGGCCTTAGTTAAATAGTAAATGTATCACTTTATAGTAATAGTCCAAGCAGGGATTTTTCCCATGTGAGTATGATTTGCTATTATTCCCTGTATAGATTAGGCATATAAGCACCATGCACGTCTAACCAAAAAAAAAATCATTACTAGATTGGTAGAAATTTGCTTAGGAGAAAAAAGAATAAAAATTTGTAGCAATTTCTAGGATAGTTTCTTGGTCTATTCTTATGTTATATTAATACTTTCTAATGACTTTTCCTGCTTTGTTAATTTAGTACAAATCAAAGGTATAGAAATTTTTTAGACATTTCAACAACTTAGACATATGGCCCTCTCTCATCTGTGGAATGACTGACCCCCATTGATATTGTAGTGAATCTAGTGATGCTGTCTGATGTGGAAGTCCACTAACTTGAAAGAGTAATAAGAAAATAATTCCATTTTTCTGATAGTATATAGTCAATTTGCTCTGGAATCAATAGGGTTTAGAATGTGAACACTTTTTTATTATTATTATTATTCTGAATTCCATCCGTAGCAGGGAATTGCTATCTCTTCTATCATTTATATGGGATTTAGGACACTGTTTTGCCTAGATACAGCTAATTTTGTATAAGTTGATGTCTATTTCATTACTAATATTTCTTTTATTTTTTGTACTTTTTTTTTTAATTACAGTCCCACACGAAAATGGGCAGTGAAGAGGAGATTTGGGTAATTGGGATTATGGTTTCTGTCACAATAGTGAAGTTTGTGCTCATGGTTTACTGTCGAAGGTTTAAAAACGAAATTGTTAGAGCATATGCACAAGATCATTTTTTTGACGTTATTACTAATTCAATTGGTTTAGCAGCAGCTGTCCTAGCTGTCAAATTTTACTGGTGGATTGATCCTACTGGAGCTATTATAGTAAGTTCAAAATAAGACCTGAATTTCTTTGTTTTTTGTTCTTTCTTTACTGCAAAATTTTCACTATCCTCCATATATAGAGGTCGTCTTTATTTTCGTACAATTTTTGCATTTATCAGCAATCATGTCCTGCATAAGAATAGTTGGAACTTCTGTTTTTATGCCTCAAATGCTTCTCTTTGCCTTGACATGGCACTATAACTTTAGTTTATCCACCCACTGATGAGTTCTTGAAAACATAATGCAGATAGCCTTGTATACAATTAATACATGGGCAAAGACAGTCATTGAGAATGTAGGATCCCTTATTGGAAGAACAGCACCACCTGAGTTCTTGGCAAAGCTAACATATCTGATATGGAACCACCATGAAGAGATCAAGAACATTGACACAGTTAGAGCATACACCTTCGGTTCTCATTACTTTGTGGAGGTTGACATAGTCTTGCCAGAAGACATGTATCTGCACAAAGCACATAATATTGGTGAGACACTTCAAGAGAAGCTTGAGCAACTCCCTGAAGTTGAACGAGCTTTTGTGCATATAGATTTTGAGTTTACTCACAGGCCTGAACACAAGGCCAAGGTATGAGGACAATGATGATGGTGCTAGCAATGACCAGAGCTCAGCTTTACACGGCATCAAGGCCTTCAAAAATGCATGTTGCTGATTTTGTTGACATTTTATGCTCTGTTTGTTTTTAGTGCCAAACAAAATATTTCATTCAATTACCTTCTGATGTGTGGGAGCTGTAGCTATCAATTTACATCAATGATGCTGAGGTTGCAGAAAAGTGTGCGTCTCTACCATCTTATAGCCGTTAAGAGTCTAATTATTATTATTATTATTTATTTATTTTTTTTTCTGGTAAATGTCTAAATGATCTGAAATGACTTCCGAGGACTAACAATCTTCAGTAATGTTGAATCTCCTATTTACATTGTTATTTTGGAATGTATTAGTTTGCCCAACAAGTTAAACATTCTTAAACAGTACTGACTCAAAAAAAGCGCTAGTCATCTTAGTATGTTAGTAGAATGTTAATACTATGGGTAATTACCTTTTTTCTCATCAACTATAATGCATTGTCAATTTCTTCTTATGAACTGCCAATTTTACTGTCTGACCCTATTAAACTACCACTTTCTTCCCAAACCCCCCATTCCGTCAATCAATCTCGTTAAATTGGATGAAATATTCACTTTTAGCCGTTAAATCTTATTAAAAGATAGAAATACCTCAAATAAAAAATTCAAACTAAAATATAAATATATAAAATTAATAACTTAATTAATTTTTTTTTTTTAAAAAAAAAAAAGCCACCCCTCAAATTTTTTTAATATTTTTTATTTTATTTTAAAAATAATTTATATATAATATATACTTTTTAAATTTGTTTAATTTTAAGGGTATTATATGTAATTTTTGTTTATAAAGTTAGGGTATTTAGGTCATTTCAAATTTTTCAGCAAGTTTGATTAACAGAGTGGGAGTTTTGGGAAAAAAATGATAATTTGATAGGGTCAGGTAGTAAGGTTGACAATTCATATGGAGAAATTAACAATGTGTTGTAGTTGATAGGAAAAAAAAAGTAATTACCCTTGGAGCATCCACATCAAGCTATGCAAAATTTAGTTAAATTTAACTTTCAAAATGTACTTTTTTAGATATAGCTAGTCACTTTTAAAGACTATCAAATATCAAACTCTTTAAATATTTTGCTATTTTTATCAAATATTATTATTTTTATTATGAAATCAAATTACTTTAACTACCATAAAACTCACTGTCATGCTCACATACATGGAATTGTTTTTTGTGCACAATTGCATCTTTAATTCAATAGATTTCATTGATGAATGCATTTAATTTATTAGAAAGAAAAAAACAAAAAAAAATAATGGACGTCAAATAATGCAGTTGTGTATTTGAGAAAAGAGGAGTGACAAAAAAAACATGGAAGGGGAAAAAAAGTAAAAAATGAGGGGATGGAACTTTGGAGGGAAACAAATAGAAAAAGAGAGGAAGAAAAATGAAAAGTGGTGCTAGAATGCAATAAAATAATATAAAATAATATGATAATATTTTAACATTTGCTTTTGGTCTCTTTAAATTTGAAGAGGAGGTTTGACAAATGTTATATTTAACATTTGATAGAGAGTTTGATGTGGAGGACTTTTTGTAGATTTTGTTAAAATTTTAAAGAAATGTTAGATATAGAGAGCTTGATGTGGATGCTCTTAAAAAAAAAAGAATTTCTCTAATTTTTGTTAAGAAAAATTACTATTTCCCAATTTACAAATATAAGGCTAAAAATCTTATTTTGCTTTACATGATTTTAAATTTTAATCATTGTTTGTTCCAAACATACCCTAATAGGCTAAGGATAGTTTTGTAACTTTGGATCACGATAGAGTACGATTAGGGTTTCATCTCCGTCATTCTGCTATTTAAGCCCCTCAAAACCCCAACCCCTCTCAACGCATCTCATAAGCCGATGTCTCTTCCAACCCATTCAAAGTTTCCAGCCTCTCTGTGTGTCTTCACTATCTCACTTTGGTGACTTCTTTCTCTCCATTCGTTGTGCTTTTTCTGTGTGTCATCTGAAATTTTTCTCTTTGATGTATCTACATCTATGCCTTTCTTCGATCTTTGATTTTTTCCCCTTTTTTCTTGTAAGTTTTATATGTAAGTTTTGTTCCAGTTTATTTTTTACGTATATTGAAATGATATTTCTCTGTGAATTGTTATGGAGGCCGTGACGACTAAATCATATACCATCAAACTATGAAAGCTCTCTGGAGCTTGTTGATGTCAATATAAATCATTACTCTCTGAGCCTCTTTTTCCTCTTATTAGGAGTATTTTTTAGGAACTTAGTGTTTTAGGGGTTAACAATTGACTTTTTTATTTGAGATTTTTAATGGGTTTACTTTGTTTTTGGTATTACAAAATATGAAAGAGGCAACAAATTAGAGTCTCTGATGCGCCTTTTTTGGTAGCGTTTTCAGCGCTGTACGTTGCCAATAGCGATCTGGGAGCTGAGATTCTAGCATTTGCCTCGCATTTTTCGTCAGGCTTTTGCATTCAGATGTTCCTACAACCAATTGTATAACCCTTAGCTATTTCCTTTGATGTAGTGTTAATCATGTATACGATTGCTACCCGCTTCTAACGACTACTATTGCATAAAAATGTCATCTTGAGGCGTGTAACAATGTATTTAATTTATTATTGGTTTCTGGGTCAATCTTATTTGTGACGCCTGATCCAATCAACGCACAACTTTTATAGGGTTGTTACTAGCGGTTGTGGTTGCAATGACATCCATTGGATTGTGTCGAACTGGTTGCTCTGTGTTACATGTTAGTTCTTAGGGTAGATCTTTCTGGTTGCATTCATCTGCAAACAAAAGATTTTCTAGAGGCTACTGTATTATGTGTTGAGAAGATTGTTTGGTCAGTGCAATGTTAACATGTTTTTGAAGCGAAATTTTGAGGAAAATGTTGAACTGTTTTGTTCCCTGTTGTCGCTTTTCCCTACACTTTTTACTAAGTAAACTTCGGAAAGTAATTCATCTAAAATGTTCTCTTTTCTTTATTGGTTAACAAATGCAATGTAATTGGTTGATTTGTTAATATTCTGATTCATGTTGGTTAAAGAGGAAGCATGGGTTACAGCTCATTGTTATTTATGTGCAATTTGCTTTAGATTGCTCAATTTGCTATTTTTGTTTTGTTTTTTTTTTAAAAAAAAAATCGTAATCTGCCTACCTCTTATTCGTACTTCTCAATGCTCTACCCTCAGTGTTTTGGTTTGAAGAATAGACATTTGTTTGTATAATTTTATTTATGGTGGCCTATGATGCATCAATTTTGTCCGTACCATCTGAGATACTCATTGATGTGACAAACTTTCGCCTTTTCTGAGGCCTTCCTCTTCTTCTTTTTTTTGTGTTCTTTCTTCTTTTTAAGTTTTCTCAGTTATTGCTCTCTCTTTTTTAACCCTTAAAACGAATTTAACTGTATATTGTATTGAATCTTTTTATTGATTTTTTTTTAAGTTCTTTTCACTTGTATTTTTGTTTTAGTTGTTTGCTTTGTTAGAAAATGTATTACGGTGGCTGTTATAGTTGTTGAATGTAGTAAGGCAACAAATTAGAGTCTCTGGTGCGCTTTTTGATAGTGTTGTCAGTGCTGTACGTTGCCAATACTGATTTGGGAGTTGATGTTACTGCATTTGCCTCATCTTAGGCGCGCGCATTCAGATGTTCCTACAGTTGTTTGATGTTATTTATTTCTTTTTTCTTTTGTTTAAGTTTTCTAATGATGATTGTGATGGATTCACGTTGATTACTGTTTTTGTCAATTTTCATCTGGTAATATATTTTATTTAAACCTTCTGTGAGTTGTGCTCTCAGTATGCATGGTTCTGTGTGGCCCTATATGTTTGTGAGTTGCATAACTTGCATCTTGAGGCATTGCACTGACTATCTTGTTTTCATGATGTGTTGGCTCTGGTTAAATCATTTTTCAGCTTTCAGTTTGCAGCCGAACTTGTCAAACAATAGGTTTCCATTGACATTTGCTTACAAAATAAAGTTGCAGGTCCATTGCAACCACAAAATATTGACCCAGTATCCTATAGTAGATTAATTAAATTGTTTTACGACTCAAGCTAGTCATTGTATGGTTATCAATATGGTTATTTTCGTTATTGCTGTTACTAATAGTGTCATTGTTTGTATACAGTTTAGAGAATTAATGGTAATTGAGGGTATTTCTGAAATGATGATGAATGTTTAATCCCAGCTCATTATGAGACCTTGAGATATCAAGGTCCAGGAATGGAACTATAAACATGTATCTGATTCGCAAACTATTTATATCTTTGTGTTTTTTGTTTGTTTTATAATGTTTATGTGCTTTTGTTAACAAACATGGTTCACTCTATCCATAGCTACCCAATAGGCCAACACCTGATGAGGCTGTCATTTTTTTTTTCTTTTTTCCGATTTGTGGGGTTGGTTGGGGACCTAAGGCAGATATTTTAGTTTTATTTTTTATTTGTAGTGAAAGTTCTTAAAAATCTACCTGCATCAAATTTCATTGTTCCCTGATTCAAGGAATCTTGGGTTGCACTTTAATTTTCTCTATTTTTATTTTATTCAAAGAAAAGGTTTCAGTGAAATATACGGGATTTTGTTACTTGTGCTTTTAATCCCCTAACCTTAAATAAACTCTTTACCAGGCAAGAAAGAATCAAAGCATGGGAATTACACTTAAATACGATTCTTTTTTATTTTATTGGCACTTTTGCTAATGAATATAAATATGAGAATGTGATTAAAGTTCTCATAGATGTACGGATAACTTTTTTATATTTGTTTTATTTCGTTAAAAATGGAAAGTAAAGAAAATAAATAGAAAACATTTCACAGGTTTGAGATTTGAGATTTGAGAGAGAAAATGAACATTCTAAGAAGAGAGACTAGGAGGAAGAGAATGATAAAGATACCCATCAAGAACACTATATTTTCTTATAAGCAATTTACCTTTTTGAAAGAGAGAAAATCCACCAATGTTATTGATTTTAGTGAGGGCACGCAGTAATTAAAGGTTGGGAAGTCATAGAGGCCGGAAAAATTGTTTGGCGGCTATCAGAGGAATAATAATATGGTATTTTGTTTTGTTTTGGTTTTTGTGTACCATCTGACATGGCGATTTTTAATTAGGGGGCACAAATTGCTTGATTTTTGTTAAGTCCTCAAGAGAAATTATTCTTATTTGTTTATAATTTTGAAGCCCAATAAAGCAATTAAATTTAATTGGTGAAATGCTAGTCATACAAAAACTCTAATGACTACTAAATAGGATTGAGAATTATCATTTAGAGACTAATGCAAATGCTCAAATGCTTTAAAAATTGAACACTAAACCACTATCATTTTTACCTTTTAGTTCATAAGAGCACTCCTAGTCCTAGTCACCATTTTAACCAAAATGAAATGGTGAGTGAACGGTACACTCGCATGTTGAATAAAAAATAGTTTCTCTTCTTTTATCTTTTATGTTTCTATCTCCTCCCTTAATAGTTAAAAAAAGAATAAATAAATTTTAAAAAAAGAATATTTAAACGAAATAGTGAAAATGAATTATTAAAATAGTGAGGCTATGGGATGCTTTAAACAAGTGAGTTGTTAAATAGAAAAAAGAAATGTACTTTTGGTTTTGTTGACTAAAATTTGGGTGATACTTTTAAGAATGCTCTAACAAATAGAAAATAGATCATGTTTTACGAGAGAAATGCCCCTATTTTTTAAACAAAAGAGGCTTATTAAGCTTATGTATAATTCAGTTTGGTAAGACTTGGTAAAAGTTTTGGTACTTCATTTGTGAATATGTGTAAGTAAAACTCTTATAATAAATGGTTAATTATTCTTTTCCCGTATGAACTATCACTCGATTATCATATACTTTTATCAACTACTAACTTTACATTACGACATTATCAAACTACTATTTTGTTACCAAAATTCTCATTCCGTCAATCAAAGTCGTTAAATTGGGCGGTCAACCTATCACTAGCACATAAAGTTGGTAGTTGATGGGGTATATAGTAATCAAGTGGTAGTTTATGGGGAAAAATTATAATTATCCAAAAAAAAAATTGCATACGCATTTAAGGAATGTGGCGTGCACGTGATGGGTTAGCCGTCCAACTTAACGACCTTGACTGACAAAATAAGGGTTTTGGTAGCGAAATGGTGGTTTGATGGGATCGTAATATAAAGTTGATAGTTGAAAAGGTATATAAAAATTAAGCGGTAATTCATGGAAAAAAAGATAACAATCCCTATAATAAAAGCGAAGATATTTTTGTATTATTTCAGGAGTGCTGTTATCCACTGAACAGCATACGCTTACCGTTTTTATTTTATCAACATAAAATTTTGGCATAAAGTGGTGGATTTATTTGGGAGTATCCGGAAAGGAATGTGCTGTGTTTCTGAACAGATACTTGAAAAAGAATATCCTTTTCGATTCGATTGCCCCCACTCATATTTTGTTCTAATCTTCTGAATGGTTGACACCTTATCCTTCTTAGGTGTCAAAGCTCCAGCAGTAAGGGATTGCAATATTAACGTTTGATTTTGACTTCTCACAATTAATGGATTTGCTATCACACAAGTTTGAATTCCCACGTGCTTTCTTGCTTTTATTATTATTATTTTTTTGATATGTCCACACAAGGAAAGAAAAATGGGGATTCGAATTTGTAACTTCCGCTTCATTAAGCGTGGTTCACAGCCGATTGAACTACTCCTTAAGGACGCTTTCTTTCTTTTATTTGGAACTATTTGGAAAGACATTCTTACAATAAAAAGTTGAAGGAGACGTTATTAATTGGGTGGTAGTTTGACTTTGAGGGTATGTGGATTTTTTTTTTTTTTAGTATTTTTTAAAGCAAGAATTAATCTAAAATTGAATTTTGAATGTTAGCACCTCCTCCCTCCAACGTAAAATATATATATATATATGCTACTCACATGTTAAGAATAAGAGACACGTGTTATTTTATTGGATGAGTGTGTATAATGTTCAAATGGAAAAGGAAGTGCGGTCAATGAAGCTAAGCAAAGGGACCAGGCAAAGCGAGGGGGATATAGCTTGGAAGGCAATTGGAAAATTTAAATTTTCAAATGCAGTTAAAATGTTCATGTGGAGAGAGTGTGCAACAACTTTTTACTCACAAAACATCATTTATTTCGAAAATGTGTTATCCTTGATGGCCAGTGTGTTTGTTAACCTACCGCACACTCCCCAATCATTGTGCACTGTTCCTCTCTCTGCCCAATACACGCTTTGCTGCCTGCCTAGCTAGCACACGTCAGTCGAACCTTGCTATCAAATTACCGTAATGTCCTCACAATTTCTCAATGGGAACTAATGAGTGTTGTGGGTAAAAGGGCAAAAATGAAAAATGATGAAAAAGAAGTTTCAAATCTGCCGAGCTCATACTGTTCTAATTTATGAAAGGTACCGTCCTTACCATGAACAGTGCAAGTTTTTAGATTTGGGGGGTGTGTGGGCGTTTAACAAACACCCCCTAGGGAAACAAAGCGGTAAAGCATATTCTATGGAGCCGCCTTCATGCACAAGATTTATGAGGAAATTGCACAAAGAAGCTACAAAAAGGTATTGGCAAGGGGCAAAATTTTATCCATGTGGTTGAGGAGATGATAGGGTGTAGAGGAACTTGAGCTCATGGAAGTGGTGGCGCGAAAAATATGGTTTTGAAGAAACTCTGTGGTACATGGGGGTGAGTTCACTCATCCTAACCAAGTTTTCCGAGAAGCCAATAATTCTCTTTGATGAATTTAGGTGGTTTAATCCACATGTAAATGATGCACAAAGCCTTACCCAAAACTTAATGTCCCCCCCCTCCCCAACAGGTATGATTAAGATTAACTGGGATGTAGCTATAGACAATATTGGGATTGACATTATAGTTCGAGATTATGAGGGTAAAGTATTGGCCGCTTGAAGTTCTACAAAAAATATATTAGTAGAAAGTGTAGTGGCTAAAACCTTGACAGCTCTTTATGCCGTAGAATTTGCTAGGGAGATGAGTGTTTTTTTTAATATTATTCTATAAGGAAATGCCCTAAAAATTGTCAATGTAGTCAAAGCGGAGACTATAAATTGGAGCAAATTTGGCCGAGATGGTATCAACAATATTGGAGGATTGAACATGAAAAGAGAGACGCAAACTCTGCCACTCATGTTTTGGTTCCTGAGGCTGTTTAGTTGTCATAGATAGAATTTGGGTCAAAGAAATTCCAACTTGTATCTATGATATTGTAATTAGGGAACAAATAACTCCTATTTGACCATTGTTTTATCAATAAAGAATTAAATTTGTTCAAAAAAATAAAATACTATCAATCTTTTTAAACCTTTTGTATAATATTAATAATGCTTGTTGAAGATCACAAGGCGTTTCGAATAAGTGCACTATGTTTACTTCTTGTTTTATTTGTTTAATTATTATTTTCTTTAGTATTATTTAGAATTTTTAATATTTTAATATTTATTCTTTATTATAATTGACGGCCTTAATTAAGAGTATCGACTACAATTAAAGCCTTATTTTTTTTTTAAGTAACAAATTTTTATTATAGAGCCTTATAAAATTAGGGACCTTAGGCAACTGCCTTATTTGCAAAATAGTGTAGCAGGTCTTGTCAACAACTTCTAACGTTGGTCCAACGGAGTTAACAGTGGTCTAGTGGGGAGATTCGACAAACTTCAGTAATTTGAGAAGGAAAAACTAACTTGAAAAATTAGTTACAATTAAAAAAAGAGAATAATTTTAACACATTAAAAAAAAACTTTTTCTAGTTAGACAATTATTTTTAGTTGCTCCAAATATAAAAAATTACAACATATATATATCAAGAAAAATTATTTAAAGTCACAAGAATATTGTCCGGGTACGTAAATGCAGCAGCCAGGAGACGACGCGTCTTTCGAAACGGGTGCGTGGAAGCACTCCGTGCAACCAAACCATACTCATCTACAATATTAACCCCAATTCTCTCTGGAGTCTGGGGCCTTTCCCAAATTCCCACTGCAAAAATTATCACATCTTGTTTGTTTCTAGGAAACCCACGTTAATACCAAGAAAATCACCATCATCAAGAGTCAAGAGAGGATTATGAGTATGTATCATGTATGTATGTATGTATCATGTATGGTAAAGATTCAACTTTTCTTCTGGATGAGAAGGGCACAACACCAAGAAAACTTTATATCTCCGGGCGTTGAAGAGAATTACAGCAATTATGGGGGGTGTAATGTGCAAAATAATCAAAGTTGTTCTATTTGGTTCATTTCATGGCCACGTTCAAATCAAAAACGAAAACCACAACCATCATTTCGTTTCCACATCACAAGCACAAAACACCAACACAAATCTCTTTCTCTCTCTCGGTTTCCACATGAAAAGCTAAAAACTTGAGCTACCCAATTGAAGGAAGAATAAAGGCCATGGCTTTTCTTCTACCCAACATCTCCCCCTCTCTTCTTCTCCATCACAAACCCAAGGAAAAAACCTTCATTCACCAATCATTTTCCCCCCAACCAAAACCCGATTCTCCCTCTCCCCTCTCCCTCACTTCTCATTCTGTCTCTACCACCGGCCTCCAAACCCTTCCCCCACTACAGGGGGTGGCTCAGGTTAACACTCCCCCTGGTGCGCAGAATAACCACCAGAAGGACGACTTTTATCTCAACCTTGGCCTTGCTGTACGGACTCTCCGTGAAGACCTCCCTTTGCTATTCACCAAGGACCTCAATTATGATATTTACAGGTGATTTTCTCTTCTGGGTTTGTTCTATTTTACAGGGTTAGTGTTCGGTTTCTGACAAAAGTTGGGTTTTTTTATTGTTTTTAGGGACGATATTACATTTGTAGACCCGTTGAACACGTTTAGCGGTATTGAAAAGTATAAATTGATCTTCTGGGCATTGAGATTTCATGGCAAAATTCTGTTCCGCGAGATTTCACTTGAGGTATATAGGATTTGGCAACCTTCAGAGAATGTGATTTTGATAAGGTGGAACCTGAAGGGCGTCCCTCGGGTTCCATGGGAGGCGAAAGGGGAGTTTCAGGGCACGTCCAGGTATAAATTGGATCGAAACGGCAAAATCTACGAACACAAAGTTGACAATTTAGCGTTCAATTTCCCGCAGCGGCTCAAACCGGCTATTTCAGTGTTGGATTTGGTCGGCGCTTGCCCGGCGAGTCCCAATCCGACATATTTGTTTGGGCCGGCGGATGTTTATACATCTTCGTGGTTGCAGTTTTATCGGGCGGTAAGGGAGACATTGGATCAAGAAAGCTGCTTTCTTTCACAAGATGGTTTGGTTACTTGTTCATAGTTGCTGAGTACTTACTCATACGTGAATTTATACGTTAGAATTCAATATAATATCTATATAGTATATGTATTAGTATTTAGTGCATTGCATTTTGTACGAAATATTATATTGGTAAATAGAAAATAAATTGTTTTTGTTGAAGAACATGGGTGTATGTGTACATAGGCAGGTATGCTGGAGGAGATATCAATGTATTTCTTGTTGTTTTGGTGGAGATGGAGAAGCTTTGGCATATATTGGTGAGCTAAAACAGGACGGATATCATATCGTATGCATACGAAATCTTGATTACTGTTTTTAGTGAATCTAGTTCTACGTTTGTTCTCTCACAGAATGAATCCTATGATTTTGCTTTACCATTGATTATATTCTTCAATTGCTTGCATTAAGATTGGCTCCCCCTGCTGTTTGATAAGGGGAAGAGGGGGTTCGATTTTGCTTATATGTGAACGAGTGAGTTTGCCTTAGTATTGTTATACGAATGATATATATAACTGCTTAGATGATATGGCAGTGAAAATCAGTCTTGTAAAAATGAAAAATCAGTCTAAAATGATGTATAGGAGTCTGTTAAATAGCATTTATCTTGCTTTATGTAACGCTACGGTTTGTGTGCCCCAACAGTCAATTTGACCCATGGTTTCATATTATGGTCATCATCACCTTTGATTTTGTGGGGTTCAGTGTGCAGGAATCTCATGTTTATCCTTACAAAGTCTTCCTTAGGTGCAACTTTTCCCACTTTGCATCTCATATTGAAGCTTCTTGTGATCTTCATCAATAACCTTCATTTCCTCCATTTTTTCTTTCCCCAACTTGGTCAATCCTTTCAAGTCTAAATAGCTGACTGATTCAAAATATCTTTGTTTTCCTCAACCAAACCACACGGTCAGGGATTACATAGAGTATACATAAGAATCAAGATGATGTGTCTTATCCACCTTAATTTTCTTAAATCCTGAAGAGCCAGTCAGCCAACCAACACTTGATGTGATTCTTGAAAGTTGAAATATCTTTCTCCTGCTATCTGCTTTCAAAGTTCTTCTTGATGTTATAATAATATGGTGATTGCCAAGGGGCCGTAGGATGATTTCCTCAACCAAAGCTCTTCTCCTGTGCTATTTGCATCTGGAAGGAGCAAAGGGTGCACTATGCACATATGCCCTTGCCAAAAAAAAAAAACCTGGAAAAAAAGGAAAAAACAAAGTAATTTTACTCTTCATACTTATATATCACACATTTTATTGTGTGGTTTAAGTGGTCTTGAGAAATACCCTGTTGAGTAATTTTCTAGTCATAATCTTATATGTTTTCTTTCGCATAAAAATATTCTCAAGGAACCGTCATACCAGTGCTTTTTATGTGTGAAAAGAGTGGAGCAAGACCAACCAACTGCAGTTAATTTTTTTTTTTCTGTCGTAGCTTGTGAGAGATATCTGTCTAACAATGTCACCATGAGATATAGAGTTTCTTGCATTAGATCAAATTTGAAGTGTACATACAAGAGTGACCAACAATTCAGAAAAATAAAATAGGCATGGTAACAAGAGTGACAAACAATGCATGGAACTAGAAAAGAAAATGAATAACTAAATACATAGTTGCATGTGGACATGGTAATTAACATCTTAACGTCTTCCATAATCAATGAGAAATGATATTTAGTAGACTCTTATACGACTGTAATATAACTATAATGATGTGACAGTAAATATCAGCCATTTATTTTTATTTTTCCAAGTCCTTGTTGATCTAAACGTTAATACTGTCACATCATCATAGTTGTATAGCTCTACTAAATAGCATTCCTCTTTGGGACTTACGGGTAAGGGCATCATGTTTTAGAATCTGAAATTAATAGCAGAAGGAAGTTTTTTTATTTTTTGACAAGAGAAGGAAGTTTTCTAAGATGTTAATAGAATGAACCAAATATGTGTTTGGAGTCTACTGCAGCATTTCGACCAACATATATATTCGCTATATGAAAACAAATATTGGAAGATATACTTGGTATATTCGATGTACAAGATAAGGAAATTTTCCACAGAATTACCATTGCAAACGTTGAATCTGACGGCTACGATCGATCGCGCTCTTTGGTCTTGTTTTTGAAAAGCAGGCGTTTTTACATTAATGCCCTTGTTCTTCAACCTTTCACCTCGTAAAAAGTTTAAGTAAAAAACAGGAGAATATACTGGCCCATGCAGGTCTCGAACCTGCGACCTTCGCGTTATTAGCACGACGCTCTAACCAACTGAGCTAATAGGCCATTTTGTTAAGGAAATACATATTTATATAAAATACCTATAAAGAATAATATATAATACATATTCAAATAATTTTATTATTTTTATAATTGTAACGTTTCAATGAAATTAATTAACTTGTAACTGACTCCATGGTTCTCCTAATCTTATTCTACGAAGAACAAAATTCAGAGATCTTATGCTTCCAAAGAGAATTTGCAACAAAAAAACTTCTCACTAAAAGACAAAAATAATTATAACTTAAAATTCACTCACAAACAATCAGAATAAAATTTAAAGCATCATACGAAGAATGTAGAGGTTGAAGACCGGTCCTCAAAATATGTTACATAAGTTTGAATTTTATTAGCCATTGGGTCAAGAATTTAATTGAACGGGTCTTTGCCCTATTCCATTTGTTTTGTTTTTCACTGACATTGTACTTGCTGGTATTTTGTTGGCGTTGGGGTTCCTATACTTTAATTATTGTTATCATTTATTTTTCCTTGGAAAAAATCCTAAATCAGTTCAAGATTTTCAATTGTCTTCTTACTAATTCAAGCATCTTTCAGGTTTTTGCTGAGAAGGTAATAAGTGAAGATGACAATGGACATGGCGCACTGCATGCACGCAAGAAAATGGAAGCTTCCCTTTTACTCAGTCGTGACCAGTTGGGAGTACATAGAATTCAACATGATAACACAATGATTCTCATTCTCTTGCTTACTTGCATTTATTTTTTCAGTGATTTCAGAGTTTTTGCTGGAAGAACCTCTTCCATCGTGAATATAGAAATGTGTCCTCGTGCCTCCTGAATGTGACTTAAGACCCGTTTGATTTGCAGAATAGACCCCTGAAATAGAACGTAATTCCTATAGAATAATCATTCTTTTATTTGGTAAGGTTTTATTCCTAGGAATAGTTATTCCTGTAAGAATTACTAATCTCTTACACACATGAATAACTATTCCTCTCAAAACGTTTTGGGGGTGGTCATACAATTAATTAGTTAACATGCACCTAGAAAAGGAAAAAAGAAAAAAGTAGTGAATGTACGAATTACAAGCATCTTGACATGTGAAGTGTGAAATGGACACCAACACCAAATTTACAACGTCAGAACGCAAAACAGAAACAAGAATCACAATACATGAGCAGCAGCTGGCAAATCAAGGCGTTTCCAAGAAATAATTTGGACCATATGTCCAAGATTCACAACCAGCGGAGGTGTAAAATAAATCCCTATTATTTTACAATTAACTATATATTTTTCCTGCAAGACTTGGACAAGAAGAAAGCAGAGTATCGTACAAAAGATCCTCACCTGCACACTTTCTAGTAGAGAATTAGGTTTGATGATCTAATTACAGAGAGAGAGAGAGAGGGGCCATCTGTTCCACACATGTCAAATCAAAGAGGAAGCCTATCTAAAGCTGTTATTGCTGCAACACAACTGAGATAAGGCCTTTTGTACTTTTCGTATGTGACTCTCAAGTGTTCTGTTCCAGCAGCTTTATGGAATCTTAAGATCATCTCCCCACAATCCCTACAATGATTTGAATCTTGAATCTACAAATATAAATGAGATTTCAAAAGTGGAGGAATTGAATCTTGAAAAGTACCTGAGCTGGGATTCTTCATAGCGGGAGTGTTTGCAAAGCAGGGGGGTCCAAGGAGTCATGTGGAGGGTACACCTTGCAACATAGATAGCTGATGCACACAGCAATGAGGGCTTAAACTTCAAAGCTTCATATTCAACTAAGCAGAGTTCAATGAGATAGAATGCCAGGTGTTCAAGCTGGGAGCGATTTCCACAAGGAAAAAGAAACAATCAGCAAATTTGGGTGACAATCATATCTTATCAGGATTAAATTACCAACTAACAATCAGATACCTTTGTGTCTGACTGAGAAGCCTTGAGAAACCGTAACATAAACACATAAGGAGTAGCCACATTAAGACGAAACTTCAATTGCTTAAGAACAAGTCTCTCCTGGAGAGCAAAGCCAATGTATCATCAACAATTCAACATCAAGCAAGTGGAACTATAAATGGTAGTCCAATTTTGATAAATCATCCACACCATAGATTTGTATACAAAAATAAAATTAACACAGTAACCAGGAAGATTTCTTAAAATTGCCAAAAGCAAGTTCATTTTGGACATTGACACATTAACCACAACCCAAATCATGCCCAGGTTTATTCCAGCAGGATCAGAAGGCAAAACCAACTCATTCTCGTCATATTCCACAAGCCCTAGTTACCCATACTGATGATGGTGTTCCCCAATTCTTAACACAGTTACCATGAATTCAGTTCTTTTGCAGGTTCACATTAGGCGTGGGCCTTTTTATGGGTTTATGTACTAGTTGGACCTCTCAACCTCGTCACTCAAACTTTTTGGTTTAGATTCTTATGTGAGAACTTGCATTTGGGTTTAAGTGTGAACTTAGTGTGTTATGAACTTTAGTTTATTGGAAAGTCCCCTCAATCCATTTCACCACCAGAAATAAGCAAACACGACACTATACATTTTGATCTTAACACAGTTCCGTGTGTGTGTGTATGAGTTTCCAACTCAACCTGTCTACAACAGGTGTCAGCAATCTATAGAAAAGAGAAAAAAGAAGCCCTAAAACAATGATTAAAGGTGAAGACAAGCATACCATTGCAAGCATTTGGTCTCTTGTGTACGACTCAGCTGAGATACTGACTAAATCCTTGACCTGTATTATAGAGCATAAAAGTCACAAAATCATGTATTTTGGAGAAGAAAACAACTTGCCATATTGAAACTAATTTGATCAGGAAGTGTGTCAGTTGAACATATTGATATTTACCCTAGGATGCCAAAAGTCCTCGTATTTTGATGCCAGCAAGAGTGCAGTAAGACCAACCAACTGCAGTTCATTTTTCTTTATCGTAGCTTGTGAGAGATATCTGTCTAGCAATGCCACCATGAGATATAGAGTTTCTTGCATTAAATCAAATTTGAAGTGCACCTGTAACGAGAGTGACCAACAATTCAGAAAATAAAATCGGCACGGTAATCAGAATGCGTTGATGACCAGTATCAAAAAAGCTTTATCAGAATGCTTTTCTGATCAATTGGTTAATCAGATTGATTTATAAATTATAAACGGGAAGGAAAAAGCCAAGAGAGAGAAAAAAAATGATGTTACCAGGATGCATTGGAAGAAAAGATACGTACCTCAATTAACCAGTTGATCAATATGCCTCGCATATGGGCTGTAATGTTTGTCTGAATCGACATGTAATTTGCTAAAGCCACATTCTGTGCCTGCATTTAAAAGTGAATTTGGCATAGGCAATAACGTCAAACCAAATTGGTTTAGAGAGCAATGCTAGAATGCCAAATTCAGATAATAGCATAGAGCTGTATTTAAGGGCATATTTCTCAATCTTGACAGAAGATACACCTTGGTGATCATTAAAACAAAGCGAATAATGTCAAGTAATTCAAACATGCTACTCCAACTAAAGGCAACCAATTTTATGAAAGCTGCACAGCTTCTCTTGATAGGATCTATTAGAAAATAGACAACCTAAGATCGCTCAAATCCAAAATTATGGCTACTTAATTGTTTTGAGAATGTTACTTGTTCTTATTTTCACATCTTACCACTTTCTACTAGATACTAATCATTAGCTTTAGAAATTTTAGAATGTTGAGTAAGCTAATCTTTTATCCTCCAGTGTCTTTATGAGAAACAGAAAATAAACACTAAAACCTTTTCATTAGCTGCAGACATAGTAATCGAAAAAAGAGAAAATAATATATCTGTTAGAATATATTGTGATAATATGGGAATATATCAGCATTGATTGTAATTGATAAAATCAAATCAGAATTAAATATACCTGATTTGATTTTATCAATCATACCATTTTGTATTATCTCCCATCCCTATAAGTAGAGACCATTTGTATTGTAAAATCATTCATTGAATAAAAGCATAATGTAGCCCTTAGGGCTTCATCTATGGATGTAGAACCACGTAAAAAATCTTTTGTGACTATTTTACTTTTATTTCTTTATGAATTTCTTCAATATATATATGCTGCAAACATCCACTTTCCTAGTGGACTCGCTGGTGGGAACCTTTTCAGATCCATGTGATTATTGGGATTCAAATTCTTTAGTTTCCTTCCTCTCTACTTTCTCAGTACTTCAGAAAATGGGTTACAACACTCGATAAATTTGAAGTAAAAGGAGCGCCAATCCTGACTAGAGAAACAAAAACAATAGAAAGGCAGGAAATTAGGTAATAGGGAGGATAATATTAAACATTACCTCTGTCACCCAATAGTATTGATAGATCTCATCAACATATTCAGCAACTTCCAGTTGATTGCGATAGTCATCAATACTTGGTAGTTTTTCCAGCTGCATAACTTCACCACATTTCTCCAGTAACTGCAAGACAATACTGATTGTAATTAAAATTCAAAAGAAAAGGGTAAATAGATTATTAGAATATAGTATGCCTCAACCTTTGATCTTGCCATCAAGGAAGATGTATAAGATTTCCTCCGATCTGATTTTCTCCTGGAAGTGATATCTGATATAGTCCCTGGATTGGCATCAGCATCAGATGAAAGCTGTCCTTGAGCGGCTTCATGTGAAATCACAATTGCAATATTCTCAGGAAGAGAAGATGCCACAGCAACCTCCTTGTTCTTGGATGAGATTGCAGCAACAGATCTCCGTTTGTTAAGATCTGAAGTGTTCTTGGATTTTAAAGTCCTATGAGCCTGGGTAGCCTGAAGCATAGTCTTCAGAATTGGCTGTATCGTTAATGACATTAAAAGGGATTCAAATTACTAAAGCTTGTTAAAATACATTGGCAAGTCTAGTCTTAATATACTGATTACATTTTGGTACTATTGCCTTTAAACAAAAACTTGGCTTCGACAGTAACCTGATACCAACTATACTTTCAAAATGGGGATGAGTAAAATTAAAGTCCTTGAGGGGAAAAAATTGTTAAGTTATCACGTACGAACTAAATCTATATGCCTCACTTTCATCAACAATGGAAACCATCAAAAGAGGTTCAACTAAATTGGCAGATAATACTATTGGCCTTAACCACCCAGATGTCTTGCAAAGTAGAGAAACTTGTGATAGCAAATGTCATAAAACTACCTTGTCCAAGAACAAAAAAGCCTAAACCTAAGCTCCAAATATGAGCACGACCAATCAAATCGTAGCTTAAATAACTGTCAAGAGACCACTAAAAATTATATGGCAGCTGATGTAATGCCCTCATGTGCAGCGGGATATACCTCAAAATAAACCAAGACAACATCCAAAGCCGACAGAGCTATCTACTGTTATGTACCAACCATTTTATATTCCACATGTCAAAGGTTTTGTCGAGTAAAACTTATCCTCAGCATGGTCTTTTAACTTTTTGTGAATCACTTCAATTCTGAAATGAACTTTTCCCACACGTACTTATCAGACAACGCAAGAAGGCCATATCATTGAATAACCACAACTTAATGGAAATGAATCATTTAGTTAAATGATTTGAAACCTCATCATATTGTTACTTCTATTTCATTCTAGAGTAATATTGTGAAGAAAGAAATTAATCAACCACAACTTCACTGCTGAAGTAACAAAGAGATATTTTGACACAAATGAAGTATCGATACAGTTAATGAAGCTCGAAAACAGTAGAACAAAACCATCATAACATGGAGCATCCTTAACATCAAAAGAAAGCACATGCGCGACATAAAACATGTTACATACCCTGATAGATTTTCCTGGCAATGCACGAGCTTCTACATTAGTTTTGCCCCTGGAATCATACATGTAAACTAAAAATTTAAATTGCCAATTCAACCAAGTAACTTTAAATAAACTTGCATGCAATTTCAATGGAAGTAGCAAAATGAGACTACTAAAGTTGATGTCAAGTTTCTCTGCCCCTTTTTTGATAGTGAAAAAGAAAAAGGAAATAGAATAAACTATGAAACAGTCTGACATCTCATTTTCTCTGAGAGCTTGTAAAGACAAATTGTTTAAAGTTTTATGTGGCACCTACTAGTGATAACAAATTTGATGCCAAGAACATGTTCATAAGTTGTGGTAAAGAAAGAGCATGGTAGGGAGAAATTGGTGGTCCACACTCCAACATGTGTTAGTGGCAAAAATAAAAAATAACACTCAAGAACACACTGGTTCTCATCCCCAAATCCTGAGTCCTTAGAAAAAAAAAATTGTAGAAAAATGAGTAATTTCAGTTCCAAATGTTGAAAGTTCAAAATGAGACCACAAGTTCACAAAACAAAGCTTCAGAATTCATGAAACCTTTAATGTCTCTGCAATGTTTTATGAGCGAAAAGTTACGCACTAGAATACCTGATTCTCATGAACCTTTGCATCAGATCAAATCCATTAGAATATTTAGCAGCTTTAAAAGCGAAGAAAATAGTTAAGTCTTCTCATATTATTTTATAAGACACTCAATTTCTCGTCTCTGGTCCAGTGGAAGTAAGGCCGACTGTCCCGCTTATTTTTATACCTGATTAGTACTAAAGTCTGGCCATATTGTGACACCCATGTAACAAGTTCTTTAGTAAGTATTATAAACACAGTGAAAAATACAAATTTAAAAATGTCCAATGTGTAAACTAAAGCTATACAAAATGAAACTAAACTCAAAAAGATGATTGAGAGAAAGCTCATCAATCCAAAGTTTAAGCTAGAATCACATTTTTCTGCTTGCAAAGTGTCAAATATATAACCACAAGCAGATTTATATGCTTCAGCTGACAATGGTAGCAGATAAAAACACACTCCCATGCCATGTAGCCTTACAGAATGGAACTCTGATGGTCAAGAAAGCATACTGCCGTTATCAATTATGCAGAAGAGGAATTGAATGAACAACTAGCGAGACCGGCAAGAGTTTCATTAATCTGGCTGGGAGAAAATAATGCTTGTATACACCATCATGACTCACATTATTATGAAGCCATCACTCGCTCGATTCTTCCAAAGATGGCTTCTACCACTGTTTACCCGAGATGCTACTTTCTTGCCAGCTTTACCAACTGAACCCAGCAATAAAATTAGGAAAGACAGAGAAACATGGTCAATGCAACTTTAGTTGAGCAGAACGCATAAATGAATACAGATGGCCAATTATGATTAATTTTGTAAAATTTAGCATGGTGACTAATTATAGAGAACATTCACATATGATGTATATTATACTGCATCATTCCTACAGGTTCTTGCCATCTGTAGCTCTAAAGTAAAAATAAGTAAATAAAGTAAAAAAAGATCTTGATCACAGTACAAATTTTGCCATTGCACGTGTGGAGAACTAAAAAAATCACCTAAAAATCCACTCTTTTCTCTTCGCTTTTCAGAACTTCCAGCATTTTCCTACAAGAAAGACAGATCAAATATCAAGACAATTTTTTTTTTTTAGAGAGAGAGAGAGAGAGATCCTGCAATCAGAAGAACATAGAACTGGGGAAAGAAACAACTCATTGGAAAAAGTAGGCAAAGAAACTCTGCAATGTAGCTCTATCTTAAATGAACAGAAGGAAAAAAAGAAAAAAAGATGCATATGATTATGACAACCTTCGGGATACTTGTATTTGTCTGGTTCACCCTTTTTAGCACCGGCAAAGACTTCCTTCAAGCAGGGAGAGATAATACAAAATTGCATCACCAGTACATACATTTATTCATATCACGAAACCATATAGTATATTGAATATTTACATACCTGTTTGATAAAAGAGAATTCCGTGTAGTAATCCTGATAAAAGAAGAAAATATCATGTAGAAGACGTCTAAAAATTTAAAAATTCTACAAGATATGAGCTACATGAGAGTTTCAAAAACTCTCATTGGTATCAACAAAACTGTCTCCAAATAAAATACTCTAATCAGTATCAACACAACTCTCTCCAAATCGAAGTGTTTATTCTCACAATATGATGGGGGAGAAAAAACCGAAGTCACACATACCTGCCATTTGTAACAACATGGCTTTGACCCATGGTCTTGTTCCTGTTACCATCTGAAGAGGGGTTTGTATTTGTCTGGTTCACCCTTTTTAGCACCGGCAAAGACTTCCTTCAAGCAGGGAGAGATAATAAAAAATTGCATCACCAGTACACACATTTATTCATATCACGAAACCATATAATATATTGAATATTTACATACCTGTTTGATAAAAGAGAATTCCTTGTAGTAATCCTAATTAAAGAAGAAAATATCATGTAGAAGATGTCTAAAAATTTAAGTTCTACAAGATATGAGCTACATGAGAGTTTCAAAAACTCTCATTGCTATCAACAAAACTGTGTCTCCAAATCGAAGTGCTTATTCTCACAATATGACGGAGAGAAAAAACCGAAGTCACACATACCTTCCATTTGTAACAACATGGCTTTGACCCATGGTCTTGTTCCTGTTACCATCTAAAGAGGGATTGAAATCTTTAGAACTTAATATTTTGCTAAACCAGCACATATTGTTAGGCTGAATCATAGAAATAACGATAGTAAAACTTATAAAGGTTAATAAATTACCTTTCTTGGAAGTTTGTATGTCACCAACACCTTGACTTACGTTTTCTTGCACTTTTTCCTATATTAAACAATAAAAATTTCAGTATTTCTTACAGGCAAAAACTAACAAAAGACTTATGGATGTCAATGTTTGCTAACCTTGACAAAGAAAACCCCATCACTGACCTTTATTAGAATGATTAATAACCAAAGAAAAACAGAGTTTCTTACAAACTCATACAGATACATTATTCTTAAATTTCCTATAAGCCAAGTGTTAGGAACAGGGGGGGGGGTAGGGGAACCAAATTTTACCCAAGCCATCACATTGATTTTAAGACCTTGATTATCTTTGCAAATACAAAAAGTAGATTTTAGAATCTCATTATGATACTTCATTCATTGTTTGCTGTACTTTGCCCTTTCTTTCTAAGAAAAGATCCAGTCCACCCCCTTATTTCAGCTTTATTACTTTTTATTAAAAAAAATACTTTTGGTAAAAAGAAGAATAATTAACTAAATATCAGAATGCTACAATGAAAAGTTCATGTATCATTTATCTTCACTAAGTTTGTCATTTCAATATAATATCAATCTTTGGAATGGGCACTTGACGTAGTTTTAAAACCATTTCACAACCATTTTAGAGATGAAGCAATAATTATGCAATCTTTTGAATTTGCTATTCCATTCATCTTTTAATGTAATCATAAATTAACAAAAAAAGTATAATAAAAGTTAGAAACATCAATTAAGTGCAAGTACCTTTAAAATAAATGAGTAATTCTTCAGAATGTTGTATCACTTTGTGGTAATTAAATTATAAAGGAAGAAAAAAAAAAAAAACCAGAAGCATAAGATCAATTCAATGGAATTCAGAAGGAAGCAAACAAGAATTTAGCAATTATTGAAATCAGTTTTGGTCTCTATACCACAAATGATTTCCTTGACGAGACATTCACAATGCTTCTGCTTGGACCCAGTGAAACCCTAGAAAGAAATATTGTAGATGTTATTGGAAAAAAATAATAATAAAAAAAAATTACTAGTATGGTGAAACAACAGAAAAAGATAAAAATAGAGAAAGATTTGTATCCTAGCCCAGCTATAAAAAATCCATCTAGTATCTTGTCATGAAAGAAAAAGCGTGATAAATTAAATTGTTTTAATGTGAATATCTAAATACCATTTTGAGTCCTTGAAAACCAAAATATGCCACACAAAAAAATCAGTTCTATTTTCTTAATTGTCAATTCAAATTTAGTTCATTGAGTAAATAATAACAATTAAGGAAAGTATCCACAATCCAGCTAGCAAACATATGTAAGTGGGACAAATTAAAAGTGTAAAATTGGATTTGCACTAGAACAACAACAACAAAAGCTTGTCTATGCTCTGAAATGGACACGAAGAATGTTTTTTTTTTTTGATAAGTCAAAATATATTAAAAGCGCAAAGGGGCGCAACCCTTAGTACACAGGGAGTATACAAAGGGGGACTAGGGGGGAGAGGAGAAGAAAGAGAGAAAATCAGCAAAACTAATCACCCGCGCAAGCCAGCCCACTGTCCAGGTGAAAAGAGTGTTAAGAATATACCAACATATATTTTTCTTTTAAAAATGTTACCCAACAGCAGCTTCAACCGGAGGAATAAACTAAGAGCTCAAACCATGAACACACATAGGAAAAGAGTAATATTTTTCCACTAAAGACTTTTTCAATATTAAAAGTGCAACGGTATATACACTCTACAACTAGAAATACTTAATTTTAACAAGCATATAAAGGAAAAAGAATAATGATGGCCCTGATACTCATGGTTCAGAGTGCATACCTTCGCAAACATGTTGTTCCCTCACTTTTACCTTTCCTGAAATGCAATAGAGCATGTAGCTTTAGAGCTACTGATTCCAGGGCCATAAAGGCTAAAAATAAACTATCATGTCATTCTTGCCGCCTTTCTTTGTAAGAAAATTGACAAGAATCAGTCAAGGGGAAGGAAATGACAACTTGCATGTACTCCAGATTTATATATTTACAAGGATTTTAACTCTTATCATATATGAAAAAAATATGGAAAACAACTCCCAGGAAAGGAAAGAAGGTAATATTGCCAACATTAAAAGATACTCACATTAGCTTGGGGCCATCACGCACTACATTCCTTGAAGAGTTGACCTGGGCATTGCTGACATCAGCCAATGCTTTTCTTCTGACAATTTTACTTGCTAAAAAGGCCAATCTAAAAATGTTAAATATAGCTCTCAAGGCATAACTCAAGTTCTGTTGACAAAGTTACTATAGTTAAGCCTTACCAGTAGCAACAACTTTGCCTTTGCTCTTTTCCATATTATTCAAACCACCCTTCATAGGAGTAATGAAGATAAATTTAAAACTCAATACCCAAAAGGTGTTGGCGTAATCCAAATTATCTAGGCATTGCCACAAACTAAAACAAAAATTACCAATTATGGGGAAAGGGACTGAAGTAGTAATACCTGTGCAGTAGTCAGATTAGCTCCTTTGTTAACAGTTACAGATTTTCTTCCGCTGAGAAATCAAAAAGAGTAAAGAAATAAGAAAGAAGAAAATTAAAGTTCTCCTTACCCCCAGGTTGGTCCCCAGGAAAACCAAATAAGAAGATAAATGAGTTTTTAATTTAATGTTGTTTTCATTTCGAAAAGTGTCAAACTAACTTCAACCAAGGCAAATAGCTGTAGAAGCAAATTGAGCTTATGTATCTGTTTTCATAGGCACCAACAAAATGACAAGCGTACGATTCTATGTTAAAGTAATTTTGAGACCCCAATTTATGTCAGTAACAGTAGCCAATGAATAAATACAAAACTAATCTTGCATTGTTGCCAATTGGGACCATAAAAACAGAAATATACTACTGAGGTGATGCACAATCAGTTGAATCTAGAACTTTCTAGGAGTTTCTAAGTGTATTGGGTTTATTTTTCTTTCAGTCTAAAATTCTCTCTTTATTTTTGTGATTTACTAGGTTTTTAGTATACTAGGGACTCCTAATGCTAGTAGTGAAAGAAAGAGTCCTTGTATAAATACTGAGTATTTGAGTATCGAGGCACGTCAGCCTATTAGTGGTTTCTCTCTTCTTCTTATTCACTGCACACTGGTACTAATCATATAGCCCATGAATAGTGCTCTTCGCTTCCTTCTTTACAAGCCCAAATCAGATGCCTTCTCCTACACCCATCGAAACCTTAAAACGCCTAAAATTTTCCAACCTTTAAGATCGCAAGTCATCCCTCTAAACACCCTTCAAAGCCTCACTCTTTATTGCTACTGGAAAATGCTAGCAAGTCATTTCCCTAGTTTCAGTTTCTTTCATCTGCAAAACTCTAAAATCTTTTCAAGCCACGTTTTATTCTACAAAACCTAACTATTTACGCAAACTAAAGCAACAGAGAGCATAAAAGCCCATTGTTTCATTTTCTTTCCTCCCCTCGCTTTCATAAGAAACTAAGTCTTCAATAGGAAACGAAAATGAATAATTTATTAAAAAAAAAAAAATGAATTACACTTACATGATTTTGGAATCGTCTTTAACCCCTTCACCTTCCGCATAAATTTTAAAATTTCTGAGACCCACTGTACAAAAAAAGAAAAAGAAAAAAAAATTTGAAAGCAGCGAATAAATCGCTACCCAATACTACTACAATTCTAATGGAATATCACACAGAAAAAAAAACAACAAAATACAATAAACAATGTACCACTCTTGATAGTGCGATTATGTTCACCGCCTCCATTCATGCCTGTGGCAGCCACCATTTCGTTCCGTCCTTGATTCCTTCTAGTGTTCTAAAGAGAGACAGAGAGAGAGAGTGAGAATTTAACGAAAACGAAAGAAACAAAAACCAGAAAAGGACTATTATTTCTGTGAGGATTTCTCACAATCTCTTGTATTGTACGCCTAAATCAAATGACACAATCAAAGAACAAAAAAGAATGCCCTAAATTAACTATTCTTATTCCTCTCTAATTCTTCTTTTGCCGTCCCCTCCCTAAACCCTAACTGTAACCGCAGATCTTTAGGTTTCTTCAATTCAAAACTTAGGCTTCCTAATTCTTGGCCTTTTTTCTTCGTTCTTCACACACACATATTTATATTAGGAATGTTTTCATCAATTCATGAATTTTTCAAAGAAATGGGGCCATGGGGGGTTAAAAAAAATCGAAAAGAGAAAGATTTAGTGGGAAAGTACCAACCGTGAGAGAGAGAAATCCAGCAACTTCAAAAATTCAGACTACGAACTGACTATAAGGTCTTAGAAATTTAGAAAGAGAAAGCAAATTTCACAGAGAGAGAGAGAGTTACCATTGGCGAACATAGAATCTGAATGCTACGATCGCGCTCTTCAGTCTTGTTTTTGAAAGTGCGTGCGTTTTTACATTAATGCCCTTGTTGAAACTTTTCAAGCCGGTAAAAAGAGGAAAAAGGGGTATTGATACGATTTGGCCCATGCAGGTCTCGAACCTGCGACCTTCGCGTTATTAGCACGACGCTCTAACCAACTGAGCTAATAGGCCCCTACGATTATCCTTTTCGAATAATAATACATAACCGTTAATACCCAAAATGGTAGCTCTGCCGGCTTTGCGTTGGCAATATACTTGGTGGGATTGGTTTGCGTTGAAAAATAGAAATAAAGAAGATAAGGAGAGAAATAATCAACGGAAATTATGAAGGGTTTATATGTAAATATTTGATTATCCACTTCATTTACAGAGTTAATCAAAGTGATCGTTATGACTAATTGGTTTTGTTTGAAATTTACTATAGATAGGTAAAAATATACTTTACCCCTTGAACTATCAATACATTTGTACTTTTAACCACAATATTTAAAAAATGACACTTTAACCCCTGAGTTGACACTTTATGTCCTTATTCGGGTAAAATGTCACTTTTTAAACATTGGGGTTAAAAGTGCAAATAAATTGATAGTTTAAAAAGTAAAGTATATTTTCTCCTAAAGTTTATATGGGATGAAAATATAAACTAGACTCCAAACAATAGAAGGAGGTTGCAAATGTGTATGCAAATAATACGCGGAATGAAAAATTATAAAGCATTCACCAAATATAATTAAAAGCAGTAAATCAATCAGACACATATATTTGGTGACGAAGAGAAAACTATTTAGATAATTCTCTAAAAGTAAAATCTTACCGGGACAGCCAAATGCAATGTATCACTATAAGAAAATCCAAATTATAGATACAAGGAAACTTACAACCCTTTGCAACTCCTACACTCTGTAAGATTAACAAGTTTTCCACTTGTCTTCTAACTCAACAATCTTCTTGAAGTCATCCCTTTTCTGGAACCTCTGATAGGCTTCTTATTGTTGATGAACAAAAAATACTTGCGAAGCACGACAACACTCTAAGAGAAAATAACTCTTAAGCTCTAAATAATAATAATTCTCTCTTAGCTTAATTAATTTGCCCATTCAGTTGCTTGAAAAAATCGTACTCTGAAGAGCCCTATATACAGGCAACTGAAAATTAGGTTTCTGTGTTAAAGTAGAAAACCTTAATAACAAAAATCTACGGCGGTGTTTAGACGGGTACGGCCACCGTTTGATACAATTAGGGTTTTGCAAAAATCTACACTAAAATTGGAAAACCCTAATGCGGCAACAACATAATTTCATTTGAACGCCCCGACTTCCATTCAAAGGCCTACACCCGTTCAAACAGACTAGCAAACGTAGCTCTCGGGTTTTACACCTGTTTGGACGATCCAGTGAACATGTAGCGGACAAAGCTCTCTAGATTCACTATGGATTGTTGCCGTTCGGACATCAGCAAACACTATTACAAATGAAGCTTCAACCGAGAAGAAATTACAATTTTTGCACACTGAATTAGCCAACTAACCTAAGACATAAATTACACTCATTATTACATCTCCATTTATCATCTACTAGCCTCATATTACATCTCCATTTACTAGCCTCATTATTACATCTCCATTTATCATCTACTAGCCTCATATCCCAGGGCCTTGAACAACAATTCTACAGAATATCACTATTTCCTGATTAATAAATCCCAGAATACATTTAAAAAAAGGTGTGCATGGACATCCTTAACAAACGAGTCTAACCTATGCCATTGCCCAAGTTGCTGTGGGTCAAGAACATGAAGATCCTCAGCAAACGAACCAGTTGGACCAATTCTACCCTGTTTTGAAATAAAAAAGACTCCATTAATTAAGAAATAGTAAAGAGTGATCATTCTCTGTAGACTGTAGCTTATCAAGTATTTATGATTGAAGAAATAGGAAATACTGAAAATGGCATGATTTATAGAAATAAAATGAGGAGAAGAGCATTCAAAGTGTTGAACAAATGCCCATATATAACTCTCTGTAATCACAAGAAAAATATATGCAAATTGACTACAAAGTCAACCAGGCATTATGATTTACAATGTACTGCTGAAACTTAAGGAACCACACAGAATGCTTTTTGTATGAGAAGTTTGTAATAATCCCAATCAAAGACCAGATAAATTGAGACAGCTTGAAATGGGAGACAACTTTAGAAGTTTCTTTGCAACAAGCAACCGTTTTTTCGTTACTTGTTAGGAAAGAGTAAAGATTCACAGAAACAGAAAATAGTGAATTGATCAAAATTAAGAGGAACAATGAAAAAAAGACCAAATTTGTCTATTCCAATTTTACTTCTTCTGAAAAGTAGCTTTGGGATAAATGGTCATTTGACATAGTATTAGAGTTCGAGGTCATGAGTTAAAACCCGGACTCCACAATTCACTCTTATTTAAATTAAATATTTCACGTGTTGGTCTCACGTATTAAGAAAGAAATTTGAACCCGGACTCCACAATTCACTCTTATTTAAATTAAATATTTCACGTGTCGGTCTCACGTATTAAGAAAGAAATTTGAACCCGCACATGACAAAAAGCATTAAAGTATTTTGAAAAAGGTCAACAAATGAGAATCTAGCAGGACATATATATATATACTTAACCGCATCGAGCACATGAAAGTATGAAACCCTCTACAATATTTCAAACAATGCCAACAAAAACGCTTTATGCTGGAAAAAGGGGAAAAAAACTTTTAGCCTAAGAAAACATCATCAGACAATTTAGAGACAAAAAAAGACAAAAAAAAAATCCATGAATGTACAGTACAACCCTGTCTAACTTATTTCCCATGAGAGAAAAGAGCAAGAACAAAGAAGAATAAGCTAGCGGAATCAAGGACATTTTCTTTCTTATGGAGACAAGCCTACAACACAAATATTGCAAACCAAAAACATCATAGAAATGATGTTTATATGTAAAAGTCTGGTAAAACCAAACAAAGCCGACCTTTTCAAGTTAATTAGAACATCATGTGTGGTGGGGGTACAGAGCATAGATGCCGTAGCTCTAATGCAGTATGATTGACAATCTTAAGAGACAACCAAAAGTAAATGTCCTAGAATAAAGAGAGAATACATTTAAATGAATAGATAAGCCATAAAGAAAACACATACTACGGTCTTGTTAAAGTATTAATTAAATAATTAAATTAACATATTTATATTAGCTTAAGCTTTTGAGATAACTAGTAGTTTAATATGGTATCAGATTCTAAGGTTCGTGAGTTCGAAAACTAACTCCGTTAATTTACTTTCCATTTAAATTAACTGTTCTACAAGATGCCAAGGGAAAGTTTAGTCAAGAAGAAAAACTTGAAAAAAATGAAATAACAATAATACAGAATCAATCAAAGATGAAACAGGAAGCCCTAGCCAATTATAAGCATCCAACCACAAGCTCCCAACAGACATGCCTCATTAAAGTCCTTGAATCAGTATACACAAACTGAGAAACTTACCCTTATTGTATGGTCCATAGAACCTGAGTGAAGCCTCTTGCCATCCTGTATACACTTAAAAAAAAAATAGTTGGTTAGATATTTTTACTCAACAGAGTTCTTTAACTTTGATAAACATGTCAAGGGAGTTTTAATAAATAACACAAAATTTATTCAAAACAGAAAAAAAAAAAAAAAAAAAAAAAAAAAAATACAACCCAATGCTCAAATTGGGTTGAATTACATAGTAGTCTAGCAACAACATCTAATTCAGAATATAACATTTGTCAAGAGATGTTGCCCTGGCTTGGATTTACAAAATTTCAGTAGCATCTACATAATTTTTAAAGGGTTGCCCTGGGTTGGATCACCTTCCACGCTCCGTTCTCACCTAGGAAGAAGAGAATTTCATATCATAATTAGTGAATATGAATGTGTGTGAAAAAATAAATTATATAGAAAATATTCTCTAACATTAGAAGTGCTATTATCATATCTATCTGTTTCTGCATCTTCGTCAGTTTCTCATCCATCTCCAACTGTTTTCTCTTGCACTCTTCATCGTTGTTCATGACTTGGGTGGCGTCAAGCAACATGCCTTCCTCTGTGCAGTACTTTTTGAGTTTCCTAATATCAGGTTCCTGCAGTTGACTACAAAAACACAGAAAACCTTTTGACTAATATTGTCATAGCAAAGAAGCAATCCATGTAAGAATTATGGTATCCTTTTTTGGGCAGATCTAGGTACAGATATGCCCTCCAAAGACATTGGACATGGTCAAAATCAAAAGTAAATAAGGTAATGTTGTCAAAATCAAAAGATCGATACTCACATTAGCTTGTCACCATCATGCACTGCATTGCTTGAAGAGTTGCCCTGGACATTGCTGACATCAGCCAATGCTTTTCTCGCTGAAAAAGGCCGATCTAAAACTGTTAAACATAGCTCACAGAGCATAACTCAAGTTCTATTGACAAAGTTACTCCACTTGAGCCTTACCAGTACTAACAACTTTGCCTTTGCTCTTCTCCACATTATTCAAACCACCCTTCATAGAAGCAATTAATGAAGATAAATTTAAAACTCAATACCCATCAAGCTTTGGCACCATCCAAATTGCCACAAACATAAACAAAAATTACCAATTATGGTGGAAGGGACTGAAGTAGTAATACCTGTGCAGTAGTTAGATTAGCTCCATTGTTAGCAGTTACAGATTTCCTTTCACTGAGAAATCAAAAAGAGTAAAGAAATAAACTATTTCATATTGCTGTTTTCATTTCTAAAAGGTAACTTTTGATTCCCAAATCAGATGAAAGACAAATTTGGTGGTAGCTTTGGCTAAGAAAATACTAGCCGTTACAATGTTCAACAAATTGTAGCTCAACGATGCATAAAATAATGAATCTGAGTCTCTTCTCAAATGATTGGTGAAGAAAGAATGAAAAATGAAAATTTAAATGGAATAATGAAAGTTAATAGTTAAGTTGCCGAGCCGAACGTGAATTCAAATATCCCCTCGAGAAAAGGGACCAAAATAGTAATTAAAGAGAATAAACCCGAGTGTTGAAAATCGGAGGAACCTGCATGACTAAAATTGAAACGGTTAGTAATAGAGATTCAAAATTCAAGAAAACCAACATCATTTGAATTCCAGGTGGAGCTACATGATTATAATGTATCCTCTCTTTCAAACACAAGTTGATAGCTTTTGTCTCGTCGGAATCGTCCTTTGCATTCCCTGACTCCCTCTTCCTTTTTGGGTTCTTCTGGGATCCCGACGCCTTGGTTTTCACTGGCTTCGGAAGTCGGGTTGATCTCCTCTTCCGATTGCCCCATTTGACTCTGACACAATAACGGCGAGACTCTGATTCAGCGAATAAAACTGGAAGCTGGAGCAGGATTTCAGAGACTATATTCTCGTCAGTGTCCTCCATGCTTGCCATTTTCTGAGACAAACTCAGACGAAAAGACACCAATTTGCTTGTGTTTTTTTCTCGGTCTTCTTCAAATTTGAAGAAGACAGAACTTGAAGTTGTAGACTGCGCATGAATGCTCTGAACTCTCACTATATTATGATATAGCACAGTGAAGGACAAGAGGACCGTTATGGCACAAAAAGAGTGTACTATTACAACGGTCAAAAATTTGAGGAAAAACTGGGTCACAAAAGATTCTAACGGTCAGTACTTCCAGATTCAAATTCAGTAATCTAACATCATGCTAATTAGGGATCAAAAAACTGTTTCCAGTTGTTGCTATCTTTTTTGTCTTTTTTATTTCCTTTTCAGTCAAAACAATTAAAACATTAACAAACAGCTTTCCTTTAAAAATTAAAATTAAAATTAAAATTAAAAAAAAAAAAAAAAAAAATCAACACCTTTTCAACTAAAACATAAAAATTGCTTTTTAAAAAAAATGTTACACGCACTCATTTTCTAATTAAATCTAAATTCAAATCTAATGGTGATCTTAGAAGTCATGTCAAAAAGTGAGAGAGTAGAAGTAGTGTATGTAACATTATTCAAAAAAAAAAAAAAAAAAACCAAAAGTTAGTTACAAACGGTTTGTAGTTAATTTCTATAAGCTAGTCCAATAAAGTGACATTTGTTCTAAAAGCATATGAAAAGCATATGCTTTCTTATTAATGCTATTAAACGACATAAATTTCTTCCAAACCATAATGAGAAAATTTCCTCAAACTCACTCGAATAAATGCCGAGTGTCATATAACATGTGAGAGACACAGGTTTTCTTTCACAATCTTAATAGTCATTTATTACCCTTCTACTAATCTCTCACATATTTATGTTTTTGAGATGTGTAGGTGTAATCCCAGCGACAATCGCCTACAAGTTTTAATTTAAAAAACTAATACTTTTAAAACGCTTCTAAAACTAGCATTGACCATTCTGATAAGCTTACCGACAATTTCCTCAATTCAGTTAACTGATAACTAACTCAAAGGATTGTTGGGTTAACTTACCCAGAGTAAATACAAACGGAAAGTGAAAATGACATATCTAAGATATCTAAAATCATAAAATATGCATGTGTACGTTATCATCAATTGAAGAATTGGAGATGCTAAATGATAAAAAGGGTAATCATTCTAATCAAACCTAATGTGGCAAACACACCATTGGCATCAGCTCAAAAGTAGGTCCCCTAAGAAATAGGTAAGTAAATGCATAGTAAATACATAAATCTAAGAACTTAGTAAGTAAATCTCATAGTTGAGTATGAAATGAGCTTGTTTTAGGCATAAGTAAATTTGTATTTCGTTGTAGTAAGTAAATGAGGTGTTGCCTCTGTTATTACACCATAAAATATAGTTTTGGTTTCAGAGAGGTATAGGTGTAATCCCAGAGATATTTGCTTTTAAGTTTTAAGGTAGAAAACTAATGTTTTAATAGATCATAACTATCATGTATGATCTACCCGAGATATTATCCATTTTCAACAAAGTCGGCGTTGTCCCGAGGGACTTGTAATACAATATAAGTGCCCCGGCCATTGTACACTACCGTCCATAACTCGCAGCTTGATCAAGTCCAAACTCGGGTGACCCATGCTACTAATAATGTACGTCTTGTAACGACCCACCAATCAAACATGGCTGTGCTAGTCACAAAACAACCATTTGATCCAAGATCAATACCAAAACACACATATTTGATCATAGGTCATTATACTGCACGTACTGGTGTATTATATCATATAATACAACTCATTAATTAGTTATTAAAATAGTTACCAAGTTGCGTAAAAGTAATTATGCTCATAACATATGCGTCCTCAGTCAGTTGACGTCATATCTCACGTTTTTAAGGAAAGTGGTCGTAAGTATTTACTTACCTTATTTGCTCGCTAGAATCCTCCGATATTTCGAATTCCTACTATAACGAAACGTATTCATCGTTATACGCAGTACTAGAGAACCTATTATAAACACATAAGGTCGTAATCGAGAAGCAACTAGTTAGAAGGTCATAAAACCGTAATTTTACATAAGGTCCTAAAGTCACTATTTAAGGCACCTTATGGTAACCCTAATGACGATTTGCTCAGCTAAGGCACCAAAAAACGCTTAGGAGAGAGTGTGTGTGAAGTAAAAGGGAAGGAGGGAGAAAAAAAAAAAAAAAAAGGTTTTCTTGAGAATTTTGGGAGAACACAGCTCCATAAGGTGAAAACCCTTAGCTTGTGTTGTCTTGTTAGCTTAATTACTATCTTTTTATTGGGTTTGTTGTGTCTTGCTTGTTGTGTTTATTATAAGCATGTGAATCAAGATAAAGTTTAAGCTTGTTGAGAAAGACCCTCCCTTTGTGTTAGGTCATGTTTAAATGGACTAATAGCAATTAAAGATGAGCTTTTGGCTCTGTAATGTGTATATATGGACTGTCTGCCGAAGCTTTCGGTGAGTTATTAGTGATTAAAGTGTAAATTTTGAGATCGACTTCGGCAGCGATGGCTTTCCTTAACTGGACAACTGCAACCACAACTTCCTCCTTTTAATGGAATCGGAGGACATGCACCTTGATCCCGGGAATTGGCTTAATGACATAGAGTAGCGAAGATGCAGAAGGAAACTTTTACTGCCTGCATGTTTTCTGGGGAAGTTAAGAGATGGTGGTAGGTTAAATTTAGAAGGAGACGTTTGAGGTCAGGGCGCGCGTGATGCTTCACTCTTAATGTGACATTTTATGACACATTTTTTTCTCTAAGCGTGCATGTCACGTATTCTTCGGCATGGTTGCCAAGATATTATATATATTGCAAAGTTGACTTTCTTGAGCCTCAGAGACATTTGAATTCAAAGCTAACTTGTCTATAAGGTGTTTGCACCACAACATAATGTCGACATTTCTTCATAGCTAGAGCACGTTTGTAGTACTTTATTATTTTCAGATTGCCATGTTTCCCAAATAACTCTCAACATATAATTCTGATTAGGGGTGTGCAAACATTGCGGTTATAACCAACTTGCCAACCGCTAACCGCTTATAACCGCAAACCACAAAACCGCTAATCGCTTAGGGTAGTTGCGGTTAGCGGTTTTAGGGGTAGGGCAAAGCGGTTAATAACTACTAACCGCATACCTTTATATATAATAATATTAATATATATTAAATATTTTATAGTAATAAAATATATAATAAATGAGCTATTAGTGCACTCCCTAAACCTCTCTCTCCCCAAATATATATACACACACACAATTAAGTGCCTTTACTTAGAAATGAAATAATTTCTAAACTTTAGTGCGGTAAATTTGATTGGCTCATTTCTATTCTCTAAATCAAGTATTTCTCTTAGCAACCTAAGATGTGCCGCTTGAGCTACAACACTCTTTTCAAATGCCCCTTTACTCTCATTATGAAGGACACTTGGAGACTAATGGTTGCCTTGTCTTTGTTAACAACGTGATTGTTTTTTTTTTTTTTTTTTCCATCTTTTTTGGAACATAATCTCTATCCATCTTTTTTTCCGTAATAGCGGAGTAGATTGTGTTCATTTGGTTTAGTGCTTTCCATTTTGANCAAGTATTTCTCTTAGCAACCTAAGATGTACCGCTTGAGCTACAACACACTTTTCAAATGCCCCTTTACTCTCATTATGAAGGACACTTGGAGACTAATGGTTGCCTTGTCTTTGTTAACAACGTGATTGGTTTTGTTTTTTTTTTTTTCCATCTTTTTTGGAACATAATCTCTATCCATCTTTTTTTCCGTAATAGCGGAGTAGATTGTGTTCATTTGGTTTAGTGCTTTCCATTTTGAAAAAATAAAGACTTCAAATTGCATTTAATGAAAAAGATTCTTTCGCATATTTTTTGTCCATCTTTTTCTATTGTCTAAAATCTCCTATTGAATACGTGGGATTCAGTTCCCAAGTGGTAGCTCAATCAGCTATGAACCATGCCTTATGAAGCGGAGGTCACAAGTTCGAATCCCCCCTCCCCCTACTCTTGCGTGGACATGTCAAAAAAAAAACATGGGATTCATGGGGCTCATAAATTTAATGATAGATTTGGTATTTGTACATCTCTTAGAGATGAAGATGGACAAGATAATGTGTAAGAGAATGAAACCAAACGTTTATATACTTTTAATATCATGCATTTTTAAAAGAGAAATGCTTTGTATTTTCGCCATGTATTTCACGTACATCTTTTCTGAGTTAGCATGGTTAATTTACAATTAATTTTTTTTTTTTTATTAAAAAAAAATCAATAGTGGATGGAACATATCAACTCAACGGAAATGCGTGCGAGATGAATGCCATAGACTCATAATTTAAATTTTTTCACATTTTTAAATTGCCATTTTTTTTAAAAAAATTGATACTTTCCTCAAGTTTGATTAAGAATACAGATTTGGTGTGATATTGCAAAATGCGAACATTAACCTCAGCGGTTAAGTTTGCATTCATACCGTCACCAACCTAGCCTCTAAATCTATAATAAATAAGCACACGTCCTACTCGGAGGCCAGCGACGCAAGAGGGACACATAAATTCTTGTTCACAATCCTCTTGAATTTAATAATTGAAGTTGGTAATAGGAACATTGAATATTAATTTCAAAGGAGTGGACAAACACGTACGTGTAAATGAGTAATTATAATTGTCATGCCGGTTTGAGTGAACAATCATACACGCCGGCTTTTTATAATAATTAAATATTATTAAATTTATTTATTATTTTTTAATAATATTTAATTATTATAAAAAGTCGGCGTGAGTGAACGGCATGACAATTATCATCACTCACGTAAATACTACTACTCAATTATTTATGGTTTACAAAATAAATAATAAATCTAATTTTTATGACAGACTAGACAAATGGCACAAAAATAAAATTCTAATTTTTATGACAGACAAGACAAACGGCACAAGGACAGCTGATACGTTGAACGTACATGTGCATAGAATCATAGATTATCTTCTCCTTAAAAACCTGCTTCTAAGTTCAACGATAATACAAAGGGAAACGACAAATCTACTTTGTCGAAGCACGTTAAGAATTAATTTGAAACTTTAAAGTTTAAATGGTGTCTATTATGACTTATGACTTATGAGACCTCAAAGAAGGTTAGAATTCACGTGAATTCCTATTTTAAATTCTATTAGTAGACATAGTCAAATAAATGAAGCTGTATACATTTATTTAATACTTTGAATTCTATGGCTCATTTACTTGCCGGCCGGCCAATCGCCTTGTAGAAACCGAGGCCTCATTTGTCGCTCTTTCAACTTGGCCATGTCCTAAAACCCCTCTCAAGCAAACATTCCAAGATGGATAGAGATTATGTTCCAAAAAAGATGGATAGAGATTATGTTTCAAAAAAGAAAAAAAGAGTGAAGCATCACTGACTTCAAACGTCTCCTTCTAAATCTAACCTACCACCATCTCTTAACTTCCCCAAAAAACTTGTACGCAGTAAAAGTCTCCTTCTGCATCTTCGCTCCTCTATGTCATTAAGCCAATTCCCGGGATCAAGGTGTCCTCCGATTCCATTAAAAGGAGGAAGTTGTGGTTGCAGTTGTACAGTTAAGGAAAGCCATGGCTGCCGAAGTCGATCTCAAAATTTACACTTTACTCACTAATAACTCACCGAAAGCTTCGGCAGACAGTCCATATATACACATTACAGAGCCAAAAGCTCATCTTTAATTGCTATTAGTCCATTTAAACATGACCTAACACAAAGGGAGGGTCTTTCTCAACAAGCTTAAACTTTATCTTGATTCACATGCTTATAATAAACACAACAAGCAAGACACAACAAACCCTATAAAAAGATAGTAATTAAGATAACAAGACAACACAAGCTAAGGGTTTTCACCTTATGGAGCTGTGATCTCCCAAAATTCTCAAGAAAACCTTTTTTTTTTTTTTTTTTTCCCTCATTCCCTTTTACTTCACACACACTCTCTCCTAAGCGTTTTTTGGTGCCTTAGCTGAGCAAATCGTCATTAGGGTTACCATAAGGTGCCTTAAATAGTGACTTTAGGACCTTATGTAAAATTACGGTTTCATGACCTTTAAGCTAGTTGCTTTAGGACCTTATATGTTTATAATAGGTTATCTAGTACTACGTATAACGATGAATACGTTTCGTTATAGTAGGAATTCGAAATATCGGAGGATTCTAGCGAGCAACAAGGTAAGTAAATACTTACGACTACTTTCCTTAAAAACGTGCGACATGTCAACTAACTGAGGACGCGTATATTATGAGCATAATTACTTTTACGCAACTTGGTAACTGTTTTAATAACTAATTAATGAGTTCTATTATATGATATAATACACAAGTACATGCAATATAATTATCTATGGTCAAATATGTGTGTATTATATTGGTCTTGGTTAAAATGGTTGTTTTGTGACTAACGCAGCCATGTTTGATTGGTGGGTCGTTAAAAGACGTACATTATTAATAGCGTAGGCTACCCGAATTCGAACTTGATCATTACAAATCTTCATGCACATGCTATATATATATATATATATATCCAACCACATACTTGCGTGGGTGCGTTTTGTAAGTACTTTTGCTGTGAGTATTTAATTTTTTTTTTTTTTTCTCAGAATGGGGGACCAGGGCTCCCCCGGTCCCCCCCTCTGTCCGTCTCTGTTATATAATATATACATGTGTACGTAGAATTTTGTTTTTCCTTAATTAATCCGTATTTTTATTATTTAATTAATTCTCTTTTAACAATATAAGATCGATGCTCAGATGTTGTCCATCCGTTGATATCCCAGTTTTTCTCATCCAATGCTTTGAAAAGAAGCAGCATAACTCGTTCTCTTTCCTCTTTATAAAACTGTGAAACTCGATCGAGCCATTTCACAAGCAAATCACCCAATCTCCAAAATTCCCATATCTTTCGATCTCTTTCTCTCTCTCTATCACACGCCATGATCAATCTTCGAGCTTCTTCTTTCAACATCTTCAAGCTCTTATTTCTTCTAATACTACTCTCCCCCTCTCCCTCTATAGTGTCCGGAGAGTGCACGTGCGATGGAGAGACCACGGTGAAGAACAAAGGCGAAGCACTGAAGTACAAAATAGCTTCGATTGCCACCATTCTTTTCACCGGTGCGGTGGGGGTGAGCATACCATTGCTGGGGAGGAGGATTCCAACTCTAAGGCCTGAACGTAATATCTTCTTCATGATCAAGGCGTTCGCGGCGGGGGTGATTTTGGCAACTGGGTTTATCCACATACTTCCCGACGCTTTTGAGAGATTAACATCTCCCTGCCTTAACGAAAATCCGTGGGGAAAATTTCCTTTCACCGGCTTCATTGCCATGGCGTCTGCTATAGGGACGTTAATGGTGGATTCATTCTCGACGGGATTTTATACGAGGCTGCACTTTAAGAATAGTAAGCAGTTGACTCCTGATGAAGAGGAGGGCAAGCATGCCGGTCACTTACATGTCCATACACATGCCACTCATGGCCATGCTCATGGCTCCGCCGACCACCCGGAGGAGTTGAACATGGCGGAGCTAATCCGTTTTCGTGTTATATCACAAGTAAGATTAGTTCCCTGTTTTTTTCTCTTGAATTAAAAAGAGCCAGCCGGCATAGAAAGAATATAGACGGAGACGGTGAAAACGACATCGCTCTCTCAACCGACTCAAGTTGCGCAACATCATAGTAATACATGTTTGGTGGTGTAATTCATTTGTTTCAGGTGTTGGAGATGGGAATTGTGGCTCATTCAGTGATAATCGGCATATCTCTGGGTGCTTCTCAGAGCACAGAGACAATAAAACCTCTGCTGGCAGCCTTGTCGTTTCATCAGTTTTTTGAAGGGTTGGGTCTCGGCGGCTGCATCTCTCAGGTATCACGACCGGGAATGAAGAAAACTCTGAACCAGTTGCGTTAATGTCGCAAAATAATTCATCATCTTTCAATTTTGGTGCAGTGTTTTTTCAACAATGGGGGTTGCAAATGTTGTCAGAATGAGCACATCCTCCTTTTTTTGGTGACTTTTCGTTGCCAGTAAAGAAATTAAGGGATTTGTTAGGGTTCTTCTCATATTGTTCTCTTGGGTTCTCTCAAACTTACGTAAAACATGATTTAAGAAAAAATAAAATTGTAGTACTATTTTTTTGCCAACAGATTAATTTTTATGAGTTAATATTTAGGTTCTAATGCTTTAAAACTTGTTTTTTTATTCAAAATTAAAACCTAATGGTGGAAGGTTAACCCTTTAGGGATAGTATCACCTAAAATAGATTTGATTATCCTAAATTTAGTGCTAATACCTTAATTTTGGTGCTAATGTCTCAAATTTGGTGCTAATACCTAAAAAAACTGGTGGTGGAAGTCACTACAATTTTATTTTTTTCTTAAATCATGTTTTACGTAAGTCTGGAAGAACTCAGGAGAACACTATGGAGAGAATCCCTAGCATTTTCTAAAAATTAATAACCTGAGAATTAAAAATGCCCTTTATTTTTTTATTTAGAGAAAAATATTTCCTTTAATTAATTACACCCAAAATGGTCAATTTTCATGCTGAAAATTTTAAGATTTTATTTATTATTTTTTTTTAAAGTTGTCATCAACTAGAACATTTTTACCAATTATTTCTCTTTATTTTATATAAACCATAAATTTTTTTACTTTTTATTTGTTTTTTATTGAGTAATATTACATGTTTAACTCTTGTCTTACTCAGTTACTCTTATCTTATTGAATTGACGTGGTAGTCTTTCTCCGTCTTTGGATAAACTTTTATTAAAAGAAAAAAAAAAATCCAAAGGCAGATATCATTGATAATTTAATCAGTAAAATGATAAATGAGTATTTATAATTTTTTGAAATGTATATAATTTTGTTGCTTATTGTAAATGTTGTCATAATGAGCACATCATCCCTTTTTTCAAAAAGCTATCTATCTATTTATATATATATATATATATATATATATTTGCTGTCATGTTTTTATATATACCATAATTTATTTTGTTGCTTTAATTTTGTAGGCGAAATTCAAGACTACTTCTGCGGCAATAATGGCAACATTTTTCTCCCTCACAACCCCACTGGGAATAGCAATTGGGATAGGAATATCAAGTGTTTACAATGAGAATAGCCCAACTTCTTTGATTGTTGAAGGGGTTTTTGACGCTGCTTCAGCTGGGATCTTGATTTACATGGCACTTGTTGACCTATTAGCTGCAGATTTCATGAACCCAAGAGTTCAAAGCAATTTGAAAATTCAATTAGGGGCAAACGTCTCCCTTCTTCTTGGTGCTGGTTGTATGTCTTTCATCGCCAAATGGGCTTGATTTTTTTAGCACAATGTATATGGTTGTACCAGAAAATTTCACGCCAAAGTGGGAAGCAAACACGGCAACTCATCTTTTAGCGAAGGTGGCAATTTAGAAGTTAGTCGAGCATGTTTAGATGAAAGATTACCCCGTTTTTAGTCAAAGTATTGTACTCGATCGAACGCTTTGTCTTGATTTTTTAATGAAAGTGCTAAAAAAAGAGAGGATCTCATAGAGAAAGAAAAATGTGCATGACATTTTGAGAAGAGGATGTCCTTTTTACTTGACCATTACCATATATCGACGCTAAAACGTATTGCTTTTTAACATGTACGAACATCGTGTTGCTCATGCTCATTTGCAAAAATCCTAATGAAAGAACACCAAAAATAAGTATATAAAACCATGTTCAAAGCAATTTTTCAGTTTTTATTTATTTATTTATTATTGTATTATATATATTTTGGGTATTTTAGTAAATTTTAGGTACAATTCTAATGAAAACAAATGTGTTATCATCAAACTAAAAAGGAAAAATATAAATAAAAGGCCCCCATAAACTAATAGTCGTTTGCAATAGAGCCCTATAATGTTCAAAAGGTACTAAAGTATCCCATCAAATTATTAAAGTGTGTCAAAAAGGTCTCATCTTTTTTTATATTCCTATAATACCCCTAATCTTTTAAAAACTAAAAATAAATAAAAATAAACTAAACTATTTTTTAAATAAAAAATAATATTAAAAAAAAAAACCAAGGGGTGAATAAATGCAATTTTTTAATGAATAAAAAATTAGTCACTATTGTTGGCTTATATTACAGATAGCTCATGTGGTATAAAAAATATGGATAAATGCTTAATCAAACCTTGTGGTTGGCTCAATTGGCAGCCACCCCTTCCCTCATTTTTTTATTTTGACAAATTAATTTTTTAGTTATTTATTTATTTATTTTATATTTTTGTTTTTAAAAGACTAGGGGTATTATAGGAATATAAAAAAAGATGTGACCTTTTTGACATACTTTAGTAGTTTGATGGGCTTCTTTAGTACCTTTTGAACATTATAGAGATACCACAAATGGCTGTTAGCTTGAGAGGTCTTTTTTATATATTTTCCAACTAAAAAAATATGATTAGCTATTTCAATATTCCACCTTCTCGCATTCCTAGTAATATCTATTAATTTTCTTAATGAATTGTCATTATGCATACCAAACGAGACCATAGTATTAGTTTTCAATGTTGTTAAGGTGTTTGGTAAAAGGCTTTGGCTTAGACATTGTAGTAGATGTGGAAAAAAAAAAATGTAAAAATGTAAAAATGTTTGGAATGGAAAAGTGAAAAAGTAGTATGGAAAAGTGAAAAAGTTTTGTTTTGTAGTGACTTTTTATTTGAATAATAATAAAAAGTGAATGTTGTGATATAAAAAGTGAAAAGATTCGAATGTTTTGATATTGGTTTTTTTGAAATATGGTGATGAAAACAAAGGAGACTCTAACTCATTTACCAAACAGAGAAGTTTTTTATGAATGGTGATGAAAACATGGACACTGTTTTCATCACCATCACCAGTAACAAGTTTTTTATTTGTCCAACTTCTCATTGATTGGAAATTTTTTATTATGTCAAGAAAAATAATTAACATTTTCATTTAGAAGGTTCCCAAAACTTGTCAATTTTTTATTTTTATTTTTTTAAAAAAAAAAAAGAGGAGAAAAAAAGAGCCTAGCTACCATATAGTGTCAACCACCTTATAACACAACCTTAATGAATCCCAAGAGACACAATACATTAAAATAATACTATATTCTTAACAATATTACCAGTGCAACGGTAATTAATTTAATTATGTAAATAACCCAAAATAAATATTTTATTTTTTAGGTACCATTTAGAGCTGAGATGGAATTCAACACTGGTATGATGTCGACACCCCCTCTCTATTTCCTCTAAATTCTGTGACCCTTGAAGGTGCTCGTCAAAAAGCGTCAATCACGTACAACATCCTCCACCCACGATTCAACCCTTTCTGTAAGTCTATGCTCACATCCATATTCCATTTGTCTAGTAAATATGTTAAAAATTATTTTTTTATTATATAAATAATTGTTTTTTTTTTTTTAAAAAAAAAAAAAGTTGCAAAGATTAAGGCATTAGTCCGAATTTAATGATATTTGCATAAATTTTAAATATGTTTTCTAAAAAAATAAAAAAATTCAGGAGCATTTTGAGAATTTTGTTGGAATTTAATGGAAAATCTTAACGGATGGAAGACATTGAAAAAGAAGAAGAAAAAAAAAGTTCGATACACTAAATTGAGATATTTTAAACTTTATGCACAACATTTATTTTTTTAGCACAATGTATATGGTTGTACCAGAAAATTTCACGCCAAAGCGGGAAGCAAACACTGCAACTCATCGTTTAGCGAAGATGGCAATTTAGCAGTTAGTCAAGCATGTTTAGATAAAAGATTACCCTTAGTCGAGCATGTTTAGATGAAAGATTATCCCGATTTTAGCCATAGTATTGTACTCAATTGAGACGCTTTGTCTTGATTTTTTAATGAAAGTGCTAAAAAAACAGGAGCCCATAGGGAAAGAAAAATGGGAGTGACATTTTGAGAAGAGGATGTCCTTTTTACTTGACCATTACCATATATCGACACTAAAATGTATTGCTTTTTAACATACACGAACATCGTGTTGCTTATGCTCATTTGCTGCAAAAATCCTAAAGAAAGAACACCAAAAATAAGTACATAAAACCATGTTCAAAGCAATTTTTCAGTTTTTATTTATTATTGTATTACATATATTGGGTATTTTAGTAATTTTGGGTACAATTCTAATGAAAACAAATGTGTTATCATCGAACTAAAAAGGAAAAAATATAAAAAAAGCCTCATAAACTAATTAACAAAGCCCTATAATGTTTAAAAAGTACTAAAGTATCCCATCAAACTATTAAAGTGTGTCAAAAATGATTCATCTTTTTTTTATATTCCTATAATGCCCATAATCTTTTAAAAACTAAAAAAATAAAAATAAAAAATAAACTAAACTATTTTTTAAACAAAAAATAAATTTTTTTTTAAAAAAAAACAAGGGGTAAGTAATTTTTTTTAATGAATAAATAATTAGTCACTATTGTTGGCTTAAATTACAAATAGCTCATGTGGTATACAAAATATGGATAAATGCTTAATCAAACCTTGTGGTTGGCTCAATTGGCAGCCACCCCTTCCCTCAAATTTTTTTTTTTTGACAAATTAATTTTTTAGTTATTTATTTATTTTATATTTTAGTTTTTAAAAGATTAGGGGTATTATAGGAATATGACATTTTTGACACACTTTAGTAGTTTGATGGGCTACTTTAGAACATTTTGAACATTATGGAGATATCGCAAATGGCTGTTAGTTTGTGAGGCTTTCTTATATTTTTCCCAACTAAAAAAATATGATTAGCTATTTCAATATTCTACCTTCTCGCATTCCCAGTAATAGCTATTAATTTTCTCAATAAATTTTCATTTTGAATACTGAACGAGACCATAGTATTAGTTTTCGATGTTGTTAAGGTGTTTGGTAAAAGGATTTGGCTTAAACATTGTAGTTGATGTAGATTGATATGAAAAAAAGAAGTAAAAATGTTTGGAATGGAAAAATGAAAAAGTTGTATGAAAAAGTGAAAAAGTTTTGTTTTGTAATAACTTTTTTATTTGAATAATAATAAAAAGTGAATGATGTGATATAAAAAGTGAAAATGTGAAAATGTTTTGATATTGATTTTTTTAAAATATGGTGATGAATTACAAAGGAGACTCTAACGTCCTTTAGTCCATGTTTTCATCACCATTCACCAGTAACAAGTTATTTATTTGTCCAACTTCTCATTGATTGGAAATTTTTTACTATGTCAAGAAAAATAATTAACATTTTCATTTAGAAGGTTCCCAAAACTTGTCATTTTCATTTAGAAAAATATTTCACATATCGGTCTCACGTATCAACAAATGAGAATCTAGTAGTATATATATATAAGTAATAACCGCATAAAGCACATGAAACCCTCTACAGTATTTTAAACAATGCCAACAAAAACGCTTTATATATGCTAGAAAAGGGGAAAAAACTTTTAGCCTAAGAAAACATCATCAGACAATTTGGAGACAAAAAAAAAAAAAAATCCATGAATGTACAGTACAAACCTGTCTAACTTATTTCCCATGAGAGAAAAGAGCAAGAACAAAGAAGAAAAAGCTAGCGGAATCAAGGACATTTTCTTTCTTATGGAGGTAGCTACAACACAAATATTGCAAAACAAAAACATCATAGAAATGATGTTTATATGTAAAAATCTGGTAAAACCAAACAAAGCCGACCTTTCCAAGTTAATTAGAACATCATGTGTAGTGGGGTACAGAGCATCTGAGCATAGATGCCACAACTCTAATGCAGTATGATTGACAATCTTATTACTTTATATGTACTATCTATAAGAAAATATAAAGCGGAAATATAAAAGAGCAAGAAAGAAAGAGACACAAGATTTAAGGTGGTTCGGTTTAAGACCTACATCCACACACTAAAGCCCTATAGGCTACATCTTGATTTAATGAGTTAATATAATTGTACATAAGAAGCCTCCTTATATAGGAGCCAAAGGGGAAAGAGACTTTATGTTTTTTCAATGTGGGACAAGCTTAGGTAAGGCTTATTTATGTGAGCTTTTTCAACACTTGAGCAATGTGAGACAAGCCCACATAGCTATTCTCTAACATTCCCCCTCAAACTCAAGGTGCGAACTTGTGAAATCTTGAGTTTGCTTCTTAATCTCAACACTGAAGAAGGTGATTGATGGCGTCGGAATTGGAAGCAACAGCAACTCTTGAACATGGGCCAACTATGGGCCTTACATGAGAATGGGCATGGGCAATACCACAAATGCCAAATTACAAAGAATAGGCCAATGGCCAAATATGAAAGCCAACAATGGGCTGAAATGGGCCTTGGTTTGAAACAATACCATAAAGGCTAAATTATATGGGGCTAACTATGGGCAAACAAGCCAACTAAGGGCTAAGAAAAATAAAATGGGCAACTTCAGCCTCTTTTGGTGGGCAACTTCGGCCTTTTTTGGTAGGCATCTTTGGCCTCTTTTGTGGGCATCTTGGGCCTCTTTTGTGATTTTTTTTTTTTTTTAGAATATCCTGTTCACAGATTACATAAACAGGGATAACGAATACCTTAATCCCGTAACCAAACAGAACTAAGTTAAAAACCTAAACCAGGATAACATATTCCTAAACTAGAATAGGAATATCTACAAGATTAAGTCAAATCTATAACCAAACTCACTTCATCTTCTCAATACCACAAAAGAAAGCTTCGTGTTTACTATCGTGAGATGAAATATCTACGGCTGAGAGCAGCTATCGGCGTGGATGCGCGGCGCAGTCTAGACGGTAATTGTAAGAAGCAAGCTGGAGTGGATGCCAGCAGGCAGCAGAGAGCGGCGGTTAAGAAGCTTCTGTGAAAGGCTAGAAGAGGTGCGGCGGCACTAGGCTGGGCCATGGAAGGCCATAAAAGACATGCTGGGGCTGGGCCGTGAGCGGGAACGAAAGTCGATGGTTGACGGCATTCTCTGGGAAGCAGCCATGTGCGCTTTTTTTGAACTGCAGAGATGTCTTCTTTCATAAGAATGAATTTTCACATCTCACAATAAAGGAAACAATGGTGGATGCACTGAGGCTGGCGTGTGATGAGAGCGTCGGCAGACTACTGGTACTTGCGTGAGATGAAGGCGGCACAAACTAGGGTTTGGAGAGAGCCCCATCGGGCAAAGGTGCTAGAGGAGACGCTGTATATCGTGCTTAAGGCACAACCAAGAGCACGACCAAGGCTGTGAAAAAAACACGGAATTTTTTTATTTTTATTTTATTTTTATTTTTTTTAGAAGAAAGAAATATATGGACTCAAGAGAAACAAAAAGAACAGAGAAATAGGAGCTTAAAAAGGAGTTGGGTGTAAAGAAAAAGGTGAAAAACCGAAGTGAAGGTGTTTGACAAAATACCTGAAAGAGAATCTGTGGTAAGAACCACATAATTACTTTGACAGATTAAGTGCGATGAAGGCATGGACAAAATCTGGAATTATGTTTCCAAATCTGATTGGAAATGGGAAGCAAAATGAAAGTTTTGTAATTGTAAAACAATCCAAAACATAGAAATTATAGGGAAATGGACAAAAAAATAAAAAATAAACTGCAAAATAAACGTTTTGTGATTTTGAAATAATGAGAATGAAATTGCAGAAATAAATAACAATGATGGTAGACAAACTTGTTCCTGAAATTGTTTTTCCAGAACAGTCTGCAATGAAGGCATGGACAAAATTTGGAATTAAAAAGAGAGTAAAATAAATAAAAAGAAACAAAAACAAAAGGGTTAGCCCAGAATCTAATAATTGGCGTTAGCCTATTAGTTCTGATACCATATAAGAAAACATAAAGTGGAAATATAAAAGAGCAAGAAAGAAAGACTATCATGCATGTTCTTGCCCATATCATACCAAATACAACAAAAGCATGATTTATAAGAATGAAACTTAATTGAGTTGAGACAAATAAGAAACATTAGATGATCATATAAGAGACAATCAAAAGTAAATGTCCTAGAATAAAGAGATAATACATTTAAATGAATAGATAAGCCATAAAGAAAACACATATTAGAGTCTTGTTAAAGTATTGATTAAATGATTAAATTCACATATTTATATTAGCTTAAGTTTTTAAGATAACTGATATATAGTTTAATATGGTATCAGAGTTCGAGGTTCACGAGTTCGAAAACTGACTCCGTCAATTTAGTAAAAACTTTTGTGAAGGTTTTATTCAAAAGTCTTAATCAATATTACAACATATAGTTCTTATATACAAGGAGAACATAACTGAAATACATGGAAACAAAATATATAATTACAACTGAAATAATTCTTTCCTTATGATGTAAATAACTTGGAGAATACGGCTGCACTCTTCTTCAACACTTTCCTTCTATAGAATGCTTGACAGCAGGCTGCCACATCTTCTGACTCTGTCCAATTGAATTAATCCTCTTGCCTTGCTTGGAGTATAAGCTGCGTAGGATATCAAGGTTGTTGACCTTGCAGATTCTGTGTTGTCTTGAGGATCCTTGGAGTATTTGTTGAGCTTCCCATATATACTTTAACACCCCCCCGCAAGTTGATGGGGGGAGAAACCACCATCAACTTGGACTTAAGAGCAAGAAATTGAGCTGATGGTAAGCCTTTAGTGAACAAGTCAGCTACTTGATCATGAGTGGAGATGAACTTAAGTAAAATATCTCGATTAAACACCTTCTCTCTAACAAAATGATAGTCCACCTCTATGTGCTTAGTTCTAGCATGGAAAATTGGATTAGTGGCCAAAGCTAGTGCCCCAATGTTATCACACCAAAGAACTGGTGGGACAGCTAGATAAATTCTAATCTCTTTGAGTAGCATTCTTATCCAGAATAATTCTGCAGTAGTAATAGAGAGAGACCTATACTCTGCTTCAGTGCTTGATCTTGACACAACAGGCTGCTTCTTAGCACTCCAAGATATAAGACAATCGCCCAAAAACACTGCAAAACCTGTAGTAGACCTCCGGTCATCTGGACACCCTGCCCAATCAGAGTCACAGAAGGCATTCAGTTGTAGATTGCTCTTAGTATAGTACAGTCCATGGTCAGCAGTACCATTAAGATACCTTAGTACTCTCTTTGCTGCAATCCAGTGCATAGAAGAGGGTGTATGCATGTGCTGACACAATTGGTTAACTGAGTAAGCTATCTCAGGCCTTGTAAGAGTGCAGTACTGCAAGGCCCCCACAACCTGTCTATAGAGTGTAGGATCAGCTAGGGGTTCGCCATCCAGTTTAGAGAGTTTTGAACCTGAGGTACAAGGGGTCTTGGATGGCTTAGCTTCAACCATATGCGTTTTGTGCAGCAAATCTGAGATGTATTTAGTTTGACAGATATGAATTCCAGAAGTGGTTTTGGTAACTTGTATGCCTAGGAAGTAGCTCAAGGGACCTAGGTCTTTGAGGGGAAATTATGTCTGCAGCTTGGCAATGATGCTTTGAATGATAGCAGGGTGAGTGCCCGTGATGAGGATATCATCCACATATACTAGCATATACATTTGAATTGAGCCATGAATATAGATGAATAGGGAAGTGTCAACTAGAGACCCCTTGAAACCCAACTCAAGCAGAAAAGTGGATAACCTGGTGAACCATGCTCTAGGAGCCTGTTTCAAGCCATAGATGGCTTTGTGTAGCTTGCAAACTAGGTGAGGTTGATCCTTGTCAATGAAACCAGGGGGCTGCTCCATATATACTTCTTCATTCAAGTGACCCTGCAAAAATGCATTAGAGACATCAAGCTGTTTAATCACCCAATCAAAATGAACAGCCAAAGCAAGGATGATTCGAATTGTGGATGGTTTGATAACTGGACTAAAGGTCTCAGTGTAGTCAACCCCACTCATTTGATCAAATCCTTTAGCCACTAGCCTTGCTTTAAATCTCTCCACATTCCCATCAGCTTTCCTTTTAATTTTGAAAACCCACTTGTTCCGGATAACATTATGATGATGAGGTCTAGGGCACAGTGTCCAAGTGTGGTTGGATTGCAGGGCATCAAACTCTTGCTGCATTGCTTCCACCCACCTAGAATCAGTAGCAGCCTGGCGATAGGACATTGGTTCCAAATCTGGTAAATGTGTGTGATAAAGCTTGAAATCAGAAAAGGTTTTGGGTTTTAAGGACCCTGTTCTGGACCTTGTGATCATTGAGTGTGTTGGTGGGAGTTCAGGTGATGGGAGTTGAGAGGTGACAGGGGGTATAGATGTATTTGTTGAGGTGAGAGGTAGGTCTGCAAATGGAATATGTGAACTTGCAGTAGTGGTAAGGGTAGGTGGGATTTCAGGTGAGGACCTGGGAGAAGGGTTGGTGATGATAGGTGGAATGTTTGCTTCAGTCTGAGGTGATAAGTGAGCTGAAGGGGTTGCTGTGTCAAGTGAAATGGGTGAAGAGGATACTGCACTAGGTTCAGAATCAGTAAGTGAATGTAAATGAAGAGGAAGGGAAACTGGAAGAAACAGAGGTGCATCACCTTGTGCATTTACCTTGGAAGGGAATTGTGCAGTAGCTTGATCTTTGGCAGGGAAGGAATCTTCATTAAAGACCACATTTTTAGACAAATAAGCCTTGTTAGTTACAGGATCCAAGCACTTGTAGCAAGCATAATTATAGCCTAGGAAAATGCAAGGTTTGGACCTATACTCTAACTTATGCAAACCATAGGGTCTAAGAAGGGGATAGCAAAGGCAGCCAAAGACCTTTAGCTTTTGATAGTCTGGATCACGATGATAAAGTTTTGAGTAAGGTGTTTGATGGTTTAAAACAGGCGTAGGCAGTCTATTAATCACATACACAGCAGTGAGGAAAGCATCAACCCAATACCTATTTGACAGATGAGAATGTGCTAACAAAGTGAGACCTGTTTCCAGAATATGCCTAAGTTTTCTTTCAGCCAAACCATTCTGTTGAGAGGTGTATGGGCAAGATTTTCTATGTAGGATTCCATTCTTAGTGAGGAATGATTGAAATTGGTTTGAGGTGAATTCTCCTCCACCATCGGATTGGAATTGTTTAATTTTAGAGGAGAACTGATTTTCAACCAGAAGCTTAAACTTGACAAAGTTTGCAAAAACATCAGACTTGTGATGCAGTGGATAAAGCCATGTAAACCTAGACCAATCATCTACAAAGATGACATAGTATTTATAACCACTTATAGATTGCACAGGAGATGTCCATATGTCACTATGAATCAAATCTAAAGGTTGATGAGAAATTCTGTTTGAAGCATGAGATGGTTGCTTTTTGCTTTTGCCAAGTTGACATGAATCACAAGATGCACTTTTATTGAAATCAAAATTGGAAACAGGAAGTGATTTTTCTTTCACAACACGATTGACAATATCCAAAGATGGATGTCCTAGTCTATAATGCCACACTAAAGAGGTGGTCCTTATTCCTAAGAAAGCTGTAAAAGTCTTGGTGTTCTTGTGAAGATTCCCTCCTAGCCGAAGTGGATATAAGCCATTTTCACTCCTCCCCTCCAAGAGTGTTGCATGGGTCAGCAGATCCTTGACATAGTAATGAGATGAAGTTAGAATGAAGTAACAACAATTATCAATGCAGAATTTTTGTATGGACAGTAAGTTGGTTGAAGCTTTTGGACAGTGCAGTATATTATTCAATTTAAAAGAGGATTGAGAGGTGTGTAAGAGGGTAGAACCAGTGTTTTCAATTTGGAGTCCAGAGCCATTGCCTACTGCCACCTCCTCTGTTGGTTGGAATGGTTGCTGAATTTGCAGATTATCAAGTTGATTAGTAATGTGGGCATTGGCTCCACTGTCTGCCAGCCACTGCTGCTCCTCATATGCAAAATTGGAGTGTGCTACCATAGCTGCTAGTTGTGTAGGTGGATTCCTACCTTGGAATGCATAATCCATCCTGTGGAAGCAATCAATGGCCAGGTGATTATATCTTCCACATATTTGGCAGGGAGCTCTAGAGGAGCCAGAGGAAAAATGGTTCCCTTGCTACAAAGAGTCTGGATTGAATTGCCTGTTGAAGTTAGCTCCTTGGTTGTTTTGAAAGGATGGACCTCGAGAATACTGGTGCTGAGAGGTGTGTTGCTGATGAGAGCCTTGAGGAGAACTTTTGTTGAACTGAGTAGAGCCACGGTTGTACTGCTGTAGGTATGGTCTTGGGGCAGAAAGACCAAAACCTGGTCTGGGGGAGAAACCTCTTTGTGGAAATTTGGGATGGAATGAAGGCCTATTCTTTGGTGGCTGGGAATAGGAAGGTCTCTGGGCAGTGAGTGCAAAAGTAGAGTTGTCTGTGACTTGCTGCTGTTGTTGGTTGATGAGCATTTCATGGCTAAGGAGTTCATCCTGAAAATCTTCAAAGTTGATCTCATTTACTCTGGTGTGAAACGAGTATGTTGTGATGAAGTGAGTGAAAGAAGGGTTTAGGCCATTTAGGATAGCAGTGATGAGCTCTTCATCTGGTATAGGATTGCCTGCTGCATTTAGTTGATCTGCCAAGATTTTGGCAGATTGCATGTAGTCTGCACACGATTTAGGCCCTTGAGAGAGACTTTGGAGTTGCTTCTTTAGATTAGAGATTCGAGATTTGGACTTTGAGGCAAACTTGGTGGCCAGGGCAGTCCAAGCCTGGTGAGAAGTGTTCAGCCCATACACAGTGGCTAGAACCTTCTCCGAGAGAGATGCAATGATAACACTAAGAAGATATTGATCTTTCTTATTTCAGATAGAGTATTCTAGATTAGAGATCACCTTTCCTGATTCATCTGTGATTGTTTTAGGTGGGCAAGGTTCTGTCCCATCCACAAACCCCATTAGATCATGGGTGCGCAAAATAGGGTTGATTTGTGTCAACCAACTTGTGTAGTTTCCAGACTCAAGTTTTAGGAGAGCATTCTGTGTAGTGTTTGGTGGAATAAAAGCAGGAGCATTTGGGGTTGATGCTGCCATTGAGAAAAGAAAAGCTGAAAGTAGTTTGTGAAGAATGATATGGCGTTGGCCTAGCAAAGCTCTGATACCATGAAAACTTTTGTGAAGGTTTTATTCAAAAGTCTTAATCAATATTACAACATATAGTTCTTATATACAAGGAGAACATAACTGAAATACATGGAAACAAAATATATAATTACAACTGAAATAATTCTTTCCTTATGATGTAAATAACTTGGAGAATACGGCTGCACTCTTCTTCAACACTTTCCTTCTATAGAATGCTTGACAGCAGGCTGCCACATCTTCTGACTCTGTCCAATTGAATTGATCCTCTTGCCTTGCTTGGAGTATAAGCTGCGTAGGATATCAAGGTTGTTGACCTTGCAGATTCTGTGTTGTCTTGAGGATCCTTGGAGTATTTGTTGAGCTTCCCATATATACTTTAACAGTTCTCATTTAAATTAACTGTTCTACAATATGCCAAGAGAAAGTTTAGTCGAGAAGAAAAACTTGAAAAAAATGAAGTAACAATAATACAAAATCAATCAAAGATGAAACGGGAAGCCCTTGCCAATTATAAGCATCCAACCACAAGCTCCCAACATACAGGCCTCATTAAAGTTGTGCAATTTGCAAGCCAAGCAATAAAGAAAAATAAAATAGAAAACATCATTATATCTTAAACAGTCGAGCTATACATCTCCTTGAATCAGAACACACAAACTTACCCTTATTGTATGGTCCGCAAAACCTAAGTGAAGCCTCTTGCCATCTTGTATACACTTAAAAAAAAAAAAAAAAAAAAAGTTGGTTAGATATTTTTACTCCCTTGCATTGTTTAGTCATAGTTCTTTAACTTTGATAAACATGTCAAGGGAGTTTGAATAAATAACTCAAAATTTATTCAAAACAGAAAAATATACAACCCAATTAATGCTCAAATTGGCTTGAATTACATATAATTAGTCTAGCAACAACATCTACAAAATTCAGAATATAACATTTGTCAAGAGACGTTGCCCTCGCTTGGATCTACAAATTTCAGTAGCATCTACATAATTTTTAAAGGGAGGTTGCCCTGGCTTGGATCACCTTCCACGCTCCCTTCTCACCTAGGAAGAAGAGAATTTCATATCATAGTTAGTGAATATGTATGTGTGTGAAATAATAAATTATATAGAAAATATTCTCTAACATTAGTAATGCTATTATCATATCTATCTGTTTCTGCATCTTCGTCACTTTCTCCTCCATCTCCAACTGTTTTCTCTTGCACTCTTCATGGTTGTTCATGACTTGGGTGGCGTCAAGCAACATGCCTTCCTCTGTGCAGTACTTTTTGAGTTTCCTAATATCAGGTTCCTGCAGTTGACTACAAAAACACAGAAAACCTTTTGACTAATATTGTCATAGCAAAGAAGCAATCCATGTAAGAATTATGGTATCCTTTTTTGGGCAGATCTAGGTGCAGATATGCCCTCCGAAGACATTAGACATGGTCACATCACATGAGTCTTGTCACTTTACCTCAATTTTTTATTTTGTGCAACCAAACTTGGTAGGAGCACCATTACATATTGTAGAGCCTCATGTTTATTGGCCTCAGAAGGTGAGAGTTTGTTGGGCTTAAGGTCTAAATCATAAAAGATTAGATGCAATTGAAAACAGAAAGGGATGCAATATCATCGACAATCAACGTCTAACGCGTCATGACAATACAAAATCTAAAGAGTTCAATATATAGATCTTTCGATCATATCATGATCTATCGGATTAGTGCAACAAGATGATACAAAACCCAAAGAGTTCGACCAATCTTTCGAAAGTATTGCGATTGATTGGAGTAGCTAGAGCAAAAAATTAGTTTCAATTACCTATTAATTTAGATCAAAGATCTTATACATATAGAAAATGGTGTATATACAATAAATAGAAAATAGAAAATAGAAAAATTTATTAAAAATAAGAAAAAGAATTACTTTTTTCTATATATAAATGTGGGTTTTTAATCATTTTTGTTAATTGTAATTAGGCTATGTATTACAACAACTAAACTGTCTCATGTGATTTTATTTTATTTTTTATATATTTATTTAAGATATGAGCGACAACTTCAATGAGTCATTGCTAATAAGTATGTGATTTATTATTTTTTTTTTATAAAAAAAAAAATTATTTAGGATATTACATATCAGTAATGACTTGACTGTCGTAGGTGATAAATATCAATCGTTGATATATTATTATTAGCGACGACTAAGATAATCTCGTCACTAATAACTTCTTGCTATAGGCCATACACGGTACACCAAAAAAATAAAAAAATCTCCAGGTCATTAGGGACAACATATTTATCAAAAGTAAATAAGGTAATGTTGTCAAAATCAAAAGATCGATACTCACATTAGCTTGTCACCATCATGCACTGCATTGCTTGAAGAGTTGCCCTGGAAATTGCTGACATCAGCCAATGCTTTTCTTGCTGAAAAAGGCCGATCTAAAACTGTCAAATATAGCTCACAGAGCATAACTCAAGTTCTATTGACAAAGTTACTCTACTTGAGCCTTACCAGTACTAACAACTTTGCCTTTGCTCTTCTCCACATTATTCAAACCACCCTTCATAGAAGCAATTTATGAAGATAAATTTAAAACTCAATACCCATAAAGCTTTGGCACCATCCAAATTGCCATAAACATAAACAAAAATTACCAATTATGGTGAAAGGGACTGAAGTAGTAATACCTGTGCAGTAGTTAGATTAGCTCCATTGTTAGCAGGTACAGATTTCCTTTCACTGAGAAATCAAAAAGAGTAAAGAAGTAAAAATGAAGAAAATAAAAGTTTTTTATTTCATATTGTTTTCATTTCTAAAAGGTAACTTTTGATTCCCAAATCAGATGAAAGACAAATTTGGTTGTAGCTTTGGCTAAGAGAATATATACTAGCCGTTACAATGTTCAACAAATTGTAGCTCAACGATGCATAAAATAATGAATCTGAGTATCTTCTCAAATGATTGGTAAAGAAAGAATGAGAAATGAATATTTAAATGGAATAATGAAAGTTAATAGTTAAGTTGCTGAGCCGATCATGAATTCAAATATCCCCTCGAGAAAAGGGACCAAAATAGTAATTAGAGAAAATAAACCCAAGTGTTGAAAATCCGAGGAACCTGCAGGACTAATATTGAAACGGTTAGTAATAAAGATTCAAAATTCAAGAAAACCAACATCATTTGAATTCCGAATGGAGCTACATGAGTATCATGTTTCCTCTCTTTCAAACACAAGTTGATAGCTTTTTTCTTGTCGGAATCATCCTTTGCATTTCCTGAGTCCCTCTTCCTTTTTGGGTTCTTCTGGGATCCCGACGCCTCGGTTTTCTCAGGATTCAGAAGTCGGGTTGATCTCCTTTTCCGATTGCCCCATTTGACTCTGACACAATACCGGCGAGACTCTGATTCAGCGAATAAAGCTGGAAGTTGGAGCAGGATTTCAGAGACTATATTCTCATCAGTGTCTTCCATGCTTGCCATTTTCTGAGACAAACTCAGACGAAAGGACACCAATTTGCTTGTGTTTTTTTCTCGGTCTTCTTCAAATTTGAAGAAGACAGAATTTGAAGTTGTAGACTGTGCGCATGAATGCTTTGAACTCTCACTATATTATGATATATGTTGGAGTCAGTGGCTTATATTAACACCAGTGGAGGGCCAAGTAGACGGGAGCGTAGTGAACGTCGCGATTACGGGGGTATTTTAGGGATTCCACACAGTTTCCGTACGGATTCCGTACAGTTTCCGTACGGAATCCGTACACGTCCGTATGGGTTCTGTACTCGTCCGTACACATAGGGTTTTGGGTGTTTTACCATATATGTATCTCATTGATGTAAACCTGTATTACAATCAGAATAATAGCCGCCTCTCTGTGGACGTAGGCAAATTGTCGAACCACGTTAAATCTGTGTCTCAACTCTCTCTTAATCTCTTTCTCTTTTTGATTCCATATTGTTCATCATTATTGTACGCGGTTACAACAATTGGTATCAAAGCCATGGTTACTTTCTTGGGATGAGTGTCTGAACGCGTCGGGTTTGGAGTTGTGTCTCTTTCCGCAACTTTTGACGTGTGACACTCTTGGAATGTAGAAATACTCACAAGCGAAGGGGAGTTTGGTCAATGTGAAGAGACTCACAAGTGAGGGGGAGATTGTTGTGAATACACTTGTGAGTGTTATGTCCCACATTGATAAAATATAAAAGAAAAGAGTGCTTAATATACATAAATGGACCTTAGCCCAGTAGCTTAAGCTTTTAGGCTAGAGTTGTGTTCAATTATGTATATTAATGTATTCTTGGTATAAACTCCATAATCGCTTTATCTCCCAACAATATAGCACAGTGGATTCGGTGGCCTCTGTTTGATTGTCTTCATGTGATGGATCAAGACGTTTACGATTATCTTCAAGGAAGGAAAATCGGAAAAGTTAAGTGAACATGCATGCGTCTCATCGGGCTCAAACTGGATTTGACTATATCCACTTACCACTAGTCATGGTCCTCAAAGAGTCAAAGTCATATATATAGGCTACATAGAAGTCAAAGGAATCTAAGGAGTCAATGAAAACATTTTCTGGTGTTTTACACGTATAAAAAATCACAAAATTGTTTTTTATATATATTTTATTTAATTATATTAAACTTTAAATTACGATAATATCTCGACCATGGCCTAATGAAGTTCTAGCTGTGGTTCGGTTGGGACCCGACAAAGTCCTGACTGTGGCTCCACCGAGTCCTAGCAGTGTCTCGACCAATTCCTAACGAGTCGTAATCATGTCCGGATCGGGTCCAAGCGGTGTCCTAACCAGGTCCCAGTTGAGTTCAGGCTGGGTCCCGGTGGTGTCTCGACCAAGTCTTAGCAGAGTCCTAGTTGGGTCTTGGCAGGCCCTGATCAAAGCTTGGCAGTGTTCCGATGGAGTCTTGGTGGGGGTCCTAACGATGTCCTAACGGTGCCCGATAAAGTTCTGGTGGGGGGTCCTTGCAATGTTCCGAATGAGTCTGTTGATTTGAGAATGAGATGCTCAAACTCAAAAAATAATTTATCTTTTTCAAAAATGAAAATCATTTTACAGAAATTAAAGAGGCTTTTTCCGCCGAACCAAAAATATTCTCCATTCATTATTATTTTCTTTTGCACCAAACGCTCAAAAATACGAAAAATATTTTTCAAAAATCAGTTTAAACCGAAAAGAGCAGGGCCTAAAACAAATAATAAACTAACAAATAATAATTTCAACCAACATGTATAAATAAAACAAATAATAAACTAACATACTTTGCAAGCAAAGTTGAAATTAATGATTCAGATTTAAATAAGCATGATATTTCCTCTTCTTTTTTTTTCTTCTTCTTTTTTATCCTTGAGAGAAATTGAGTGAATCTTATATTAGTAAACCATGCACCTTAGCACAATGCTCTACAAATATAATATTTATCATACATACACAATAAAAAAGCTTACTCAATACGCATGATGTCTTAAAAATAGATAAGAAGCCAAGTTGATCTTTCCGGTTGCCAAACTGAGGCAACCAAGCGTTAGACATTTTGCTTCTTCTTCTTCTTCTTCTTTTTTTTCCTCTTTTTTTTTAAAAAAAAGTTTTAAGAAGAGAGATGTTATAAGGGGAATTCAAATTTGAAGTATTAACACCAAATTTAGGATGATCGAATCTCTTTTGGGTGGTACCATCCATTTTTAGGGTTAACTTTTCACCCTTAAATTTTAGTTTTGAATCAAAAAACAAGTTTTGAGGCATTAAAAACTAAACATTAACTCATAGAAATTTAACAAAAAAAAATAACAAAATCTTTATTTTTTAATATATGTATAGTAGGACTCTAAGAAGCCTCTACACAACATATATTCTAATAAAAATAAAAATAGCAAACATTTTTAAATCTAAGATACTAAATAAACAAACATTTGGGTATTTAAAAAATCTAAATACGTTTGATGACAGTTCACAAATGATTTTGGCTCGCACAACTTGGGTCAAAAGGGAAAATTAAAAACACAATCCCAGCGGTATTTAATGCTAAAGAAGTGTAAAGCTTTTTTAGCAGCCCAAGAATGAAGACATGATATCGACATTCTTGTGTAGAACCAAGCAGGAAGGCGAATGGGGCAGCAGTCCAAGTTCATTACTTTGAATAAAGTGGTTGCATGACAACATCGTGTCTTCATCTCTTCTCTTAAACGGCTGTCATTATCTCAACTGCCTCAACAATCCTCATTTTAATGGGTTTTATTAATTTCTTTTTGTATTTCTTATAAAGCCTTTCAATGACCTCATCATCATCACTTGCAAATTACTCATTAATTATTCTCATATATTTCAATATTTGCCCCCCCCCCCCCCCCTACTTTCCAACAACGTAAGTGTTTTTAGATGCTTCTTTAGGAAAAGAGTGTCGGCCTTTTGCCGCTTGTTGCATTTAGATAAACCGTCCGCCTTAAAAATTGTTATTCTTAAATATTATATGTTACGGTATGAATTTAAAATTATATTAATTAAACTCAATAATGGAAGGACGAACAGGTGAAAAGTCTTTTGTCTCTTCAATATTGTAGATGCACTGCTCATAGCCCTGGATCCTTCTTGGAAAAATGAGTGTCGATTTTTAAATGACAATTCGCGGTTGCATGTCAGGTTCACATTGTATTGACTTATGGGCATAAGATTCTATAAATCAATTATAACTCTAAGCCGATCAAATCATTTAGTCATAACTCGATAATTTTGCGTTAGATTCGTATCAAATTTACAGATTAACTCAAAACTTATCAGTTCTCATATTGAGTATGTATCAAGTCAATATACAAGTATAAGATTACATAAATTAACCCTAACCTAATTCATTTAAAGAAAAACCAATCAAATATATAAACTCTAAAATTTTGTCAAATTCACCGATCACCTCAACTCCTCAAGAATTAACAACCCTAGCTGGCCTTTAGTGCATGGCATTTAGCGAGAGGAAGGAAGGACGATCGAACGTGTGAGATGCAAATGGCCTTCGTATTATCTTTCACATTGTAGATGCACTGCTCAATGCTCATGGGCGACGGCCATATATAGTCCGTCAACGTACGGGCCCACATAAAAGACTCGTAGATCATCATCTTCATCATTCCATGCTTTCCATGTAAGCTAATCACTAGGGTGTCCTTAAATTACAGGGCAGCCAACCCACGTGCATAGCACACGACCTACATATTAATAGTCTAGTCAATGGTAATTATATTATATTATATATATAATATATACGTGTGTACGTGGAATTTTGTTTTTCCTTAATTAATCTGTATTTTTATTATTTAATTAATTCTCTTTTAACAATATTATAAGATGCTCAGATGTTGTCCATCCGTTGATATCCCAGTTTTTCTCATCCAATGCTTTGAAAAGAAGCAGCATAACTCGTTCTCTTTCCTCTTTATATAACTGTGAAACTCGATCGAGCCATTTCACAAGCAAATCACCCAATCTCCAAAATTCCCATATCTTTTGATCTCTTTCTCTCTCTCTCTCTCTCTCTCTCTCTCTATCACACGCCATGATCAATCTTCGAGCTTCTTCTTTCAACATCTTCAAGCTCTTATTTCTTCTAGTACTTCTCTCCCCCGCTCCCTCTATGGTGTCCGGAGAGTGCACGTGCGATGGAGAGACCACGGAGAAGAACAAAGGCGACGCACTGAAGTACAAAATAGCTTCGATTGCCACCATTCTTTTCACCGGTTCGGTGGGGGTGAGCATACCATTGCTGGGGAGGAGGATTCCAACTCTAAGGCCTGAACATGATATCTTCTTCATGATCAAGGCGTTCGCGGCGGGGGTGATTTTGGCAACTGGGTTTATCCACATACTTCCCGACGCTTTTGAGAGATTGACATCTCCCTGCCTTAACGAAAATCCGTGGGGGAAATTTCCTTTCACCGGCTTCATTGCCATGGCGTCTGCTATAGGGACGTTAATGATGGATTCATTCGCGACGGGGTTTTATACGCGGCTGCACTTTAAGAATAGTAAGCAGTTGGCTCCTGATGAAGAGGAGGGCAATGAGCATGCCGGTCACTTACATGTCCATACACATGCCACTCATGGCCATGCTCATGGCTCCGCCGACCACCCGGAGGAGTTGAACATGGCGGAGCTAATCCGTTTCCGTGTTATATCACAAGTAAGATTAGTTCCCTGTTTTTTCTCTTTAATTTAAAAGAGCCAGCCGGCATAGAAAGCATATATATAGACGGTGAAAAACAACAGCGCTCTCTCAACCGACTCAAGTTGCGCAACATCATAGTAATACATGTTTGGTGGTGTAATTCATTTGTTTCAGGTGTTGGAGATGGGAATTGTGGCTCATTCAGTGATAATCGGCATATCTCTGGGTGCTTCTCAGAGCACAGAGACAATAAAACCTCTACTGGCAGCCTTGTCTTTTCATCAGTTTTTTGAAGGGTTGGGTCTCGGCGGCTGCATCTCTCAGGTATCACGACCGGGAATGAAGAAAACTCTGAACCAGTTGCGTTAATCTCGCAAAATAATTCATCATCTTTGAAGTTAATTTGGTGCAGTGTTTTTTGAAAAAATTCAACAATGGGGGTTGCAAATGTTGTCACAATGAGCACATCCTCCTTTTTTTAGTGACTTTTCGTTGCCAGTAAAGAAATAACCAGAGAATTAAAAAATGCCCTTTATTTTTTTATTTAGAAAAAAATATTTCCCTTAATTAATTACACCCAAAATGGTCAATTTTCATGCTGAAAAGTTTAAGATTTTTTTATTTTTTTATTTTTTATTTTTTTATTTTTTTATTTTTTAAAAAGGTGATGAAGTGTGGGACCCCACTCACAAATTATCATCAACTAGAACATTTATACTAATTATTTCTCTTTATATTTTATATATACCATTTTTTTTTTTACTTTTTATTTGTTTTTTTTATTGAGTAATATTATATATTTAACTCTTATCTTACTCTTATTTTATTGAACTGATGTGACAGTTTATCCGCCTTTAAATAAACTTTTATTAAAAGAAAACAAAAAAATCTAAAGACAGATACCACTAATAATTAAATCAGTAAGATAATAAATGAGTATTTATAATTTCTTGAAATGTATATAATTTTGTTATAGTAAATGTTGTCATAATGAGCACATCATCCCTTTTTTTTCAAAAAGCTCTATATATAAATATAAATATATATATATTTTGCTGTCATTTATTTTATATATACCATAATTTCTTTTGTTGCTTTAATTTTGTAGGCGAAATTCAAGACTACTTCTGCGGCAATAATGGCAACATTTTTCTCCCTCACAACCCCACTGGGAATAGCAATTGGGATAGGAATATCAAGTGTTTACAATGAGAATAGCCCAACTTCTTTGATTGTTGAAGGGGTTTTTGACGCTGCTTCAGCTGGGATCTTGATTTACATGGCACTTGTTGACCTATTAGCTGCAGATTTCATGAACCCAAGAGTTCAAAGCAGTTTGAAAATTCAATTAGGGGCAAATATCTCCCTTCTTCTTGGAGCTGGTTGTATGTCTTTCATCGCCAAATGGGCTTGATTTTTTTAGCGCAATGTATATGGTTGTACCAGAAAATTTCACGCCAAAGCGGGAAGCAAACACTGCAACTCATCGTTTAGCGAAGGTGGCAATTTAGCAGTTAGTCGAGCATGTTTAGATGAAAAATTACCCCGATTTTAGCCATAGTATTGTACTCGATCGAGATGCTTTGTCTTGATTTTTTAATGAAAGTGCTAAAAATAAAGAGAAAGAAAAATGGGCGTGACATTTTGAGAAGTGGATGTCCTTTTTACTTGACCATTAATTACCATATCGACACTAAAACGTATTGCTTTTTAACATATATGAACGTCGTGTTGCTCATGCTCATTTGCAAAAATCCTAAAGAAAGAGCACCAAAAATAAGTATATAAAACCATGTTGAAAGCAATTTTTCAGTTTTTTTTATTTATTATTGTATTATATATATTTTGGGTATTTTAGTAATTTTAGGTACAATTCCAATGAAAACAAATGTGTTATCACCAAACTAAAAAAGGAAAAATATATATATAAAAAAAAAGCCCCCATAAACTAACAGTCGTTTGCAATAAAGCCTTATAATATTCAAAAGGTACTAAAGTATTCCATCAAATTATTAAACTGTGTCAAAAAAGTCCCATCTTTTTTTATATTTCTATAATACCCCTAATCTTTTAAAAACTAAAAAAAATAAAAATAAAATAAAAATAAACTAAACTATTTTTTAAACAAAAAATTAAAAAAAAAAAGGGGGTGAATAAATGCAATTTTTTTAATGAATAAAAAAATTAGTCAATATTGTTGGCTTAAATTACAAATAGCTCATGTGGCATAAAAAATATGGATAAATGCTTAATCAAACCTTGTGGTTGGCTCAATTGGCAGCCACCTCTTCCCTCATTTTTATATTTTGACAAATTAATTTTTTAGTTATTTATTTAGTTATTTTATATTTTAGTTTTTAAAAGATTAGGGGTATTATAGGAATATAAAAAAAATGTAACATTTTTGACACACTTTAATAGTTTGATGGGCTAGTTTAGTATGTACCTTTTGAACATTATGTAGATCTATCGCAAAAGGTGGATGTTAGTTTGGATAGACTTTTTTATATTTTTCCCACCTAATTAAAAAATATAATTAGCTATTTCAATATTCCACCTTCTCGCATTCTCAGTAATAACTATTAATTTTCTTAATGAATTGTCATTTTGCATACCAAACGAGGCCATAGTATTAGTTTTTGATGTTGTTAAGGTGTTTGGTAAAGGCTTTGGTTTAGACATTATAGTTGATGTAAATTGATATGAAAAAAAAAAAAAGAATGTTTGGTATGGAAAAATGAAAAAGTTGTATGAAAAAGTGAAAAAAAATTTGTTTAGAGGTGATTTTTTTATTTGAATAATAAAAATAAATAAATGATATGATATAAAAAGTGAAAAAGTTAGAATGTTTGTTGATTTTTTTTTTTTTAGATTGTGATAAATAGTAAGAAATGAGACTCAACTCCTTTACCCAACAAAGGAATTTTTTATGAATGGTGATGAAAACATGGACACTGTTTTCATCACCATCACCAGTAACAAGTTTTTTATTTGTCCAACTTCTCATTGATTGGAAATTTTTTATTGTGTCAAGAAAAATAATTAAAATTTTCATTTAGAAGGTTCCCAAAACTTGTCAATTTTTTATTTTTATTTTTATTTTTTTTTTTAAAAGGAGGAGAAAAAAAGAGCCTAGCTGCCATATATTCTCAACCACCTTATAATACAACCTTAATGAATCCCAAGAGACACAATACATTAAAATAATTACTATATTATTAACAATATTGCCAGTGCAACGGTAATTAATTTAATTATGTAAATAACCCAAAATAAATATTTTATTTTTTAGGTACCATTTAGAGCTGAGATGGAATTAAACACTGTTATGATGTCAACACGTACACCCTCTCTATTTCCTCTAAATTCTGTGACCCTTGAAGGTGCTCGGCAAAAAGCGTCAATCACGTACAACATCCTCCACCCACGATTCAACCCTTTCTATAAGTCTATGTTCCCATCTACATTATTCCATTTGTCTAGTAAATGTGTTAAAAATTATTTTTTTTATTATATATATAACTGTTCATTTAAAATATATATATATGTAACTGTCCAAAGATTAAGGCATTAGTCCAAATTTATCGACATTTGCATAAATTTTAAATATGTTTTCAAAAAAAAAAAAAAAAATCAGGAGCATTTTGAAAATTTTGTTGGGATTTAACGGAAAATCTTAACAGATTGGAAACATTGAAAAAAAAAAAAGGTTCAATACACTAAATTGAGAGATTTTAAACTTTATGCACAACAGGGGGTGAAGGTTTTAACTAGTCATGACATCCGCTTCATAGTCTTCATTAGGTGTGATTCCAGTCGATTGAACTACCTTTTGAGAGCAGCCTTTAGCATTACTCTTTTTGTGTAAAGATGTTATGTTTGTAGCATTAAAATATGTTAAAAGAATGTATTTTCTAACGTGTCAAGTAGAGAAGTGTGGAATCAAGATTTGATTTGATTTGAAGGATAAGAAATTAGAGAACATAGCATAATATCAAAGCACTTTATGTAATATAAAAGAGTGAAGAAGGAACCTTTGTTGTAGGGGTGCTCAATTTGAAGCTAAAATTAATGAGAGAGAAAGCCCTAATTACACAAATTAATTAAATTCATGATCTAGCAATTCTATATTGCCAATTAAGGCTGTCCTAAGAGAATAAAGAGGGTACGTTGAAGGTGGGATATTATTCGATTCTAGTGCCTGACAAGGAAATAACGACTTTTTTTTTTTTTTTTTTTTTTCAAAGCTGAATTTTTTCTTTTAGACGAAACTTTTTTTTTAATAATCGAAAATTTTATATAGAAAATAATTTTTTATATTAAATTTGGCCACCCCTTCAATTATATATCAAAAGTCGATGTGCCCTAATGATGAAAACACCCTTAATAAAATAAAAAATAAATAAATAAAACTTAAACTAAAACTTTTAAAAAAAGGGAGTAATTTTTTTTTTTTTTTTTTTAAAAAAATTGCTTTTACAAAGAAAAAATAAATAAATTTTTTTCTCGAATTTATAGGGGTATTTTTGTCTTATTGACAAAGAATTATGGTCACTTTTATCTTTTTGCTAGCTTTAGGGGGATATTGTCAATTGTTTGATAGTTTAGAAATGACATTATCTCAATTGAAAGTTTGAGAGACACATTGTTAATGGATCTGGATCCTCTCCAGTCCATAATGGACTGGAGAATATCTAGTTGATGGTTAGGATTTCTTTTTAGAAATCCTAAAGCCACAAATGAGAAACTTGTCCCATTACTAAAAAATTAATAAAAAAATTATTATTTTAGATTAAAAAATATATATATATTAATAAAAATATAAAGGGTGTTCCGGCCACCCCCAAGGACCAAACAATTTTTTTTTCTTAGATCTGGCCCATGGGGGTGGCCAGACCACCCCCAAGGGCCATGGGGTGGCTTCGACCACCTCAGATGGGGGCCGAAGCTATTATGGACTGGAGAATATCCAGTTGATGGCTAAAATTTCTTTTTAGAAATCCTAAAGTCACAAATGGGACACCTGTCCCACTAAAATAATAAAATAAATATTATTTTAGATTAAAAAAATAAAATATATATTAATAAAAATATAAAGGGTGGCTGGCCACCTCATTGGGGTGGCCAGACCACCCCAGTTGGGTTTGGGGGTGGCTTCGGCCACCCCAGACGGCCGGTGTGGGGTGGCTGAAGCCACCCCCAGCCTTTAAGGATGATACATGGATTTTTCCCAAAAATTTCCTATAACTAATTTCAAATCATACCCTAGGCCTAGGAAAGTCCAAAGACAAGCCCAAAGTAATGGGCTTAGACTGTGCAAGTGTAATTGGTTGGGCCTAAATTAGCTTTAAAAAGGAAACAAAGGCCCGTTTATGAGATAATTACAACTTTTTAGTGGTTTGAATGGGGTGATACTTACTTTGGGCATGAGTACTTCTTTGAAGTGACTTTATTAAATGATATTTTTAAGGAAAATCTTCAAAATTAAACCCTAGCTTCTTAAACATGAGCAACTTTATTCCATTATTCTAGGTGTCATTAATCTTGTTGTACTTTTCTCTCTAGGTTGCTCTTTGTGAAGCAATTTTATGCTACAAGGGTCTCTCTTCTCTTCAAGGTCTTCAATGGGGAAGATCTTTTCATTTTACTAATTTAGGAACCTAAATATTAATTTTTTAGAAACTCAAAAATGTTGAATGACACTTGTCACTAATTGAAATAGGTTTGACGAAATTTCTTTCAAACTGGTTTGGAGAAAATTTTTGTCCATTTCATTTTGAGTTTATGTCAAGTTTATGGGTCATGTCAGAAATTATTAGTAAAAAATGTTGTATGTCAAAACATAAGTATAAAACTATATAGATAAATCCTTACTTGATTATTTAATAAAAGATATCAAATATTTAAGGCATAATCAACTTTTTTTTTTTTTTTGAAGGAAAAATATTATGTACTCATTCATTAATGAAAAGATCGCGAGTAAGAGTTCTTACAAACACAACATAAAACTCCGAAGCAAATCATAATTGAAGCTAAGGTTATAGGCGTCAAAGAGACAAACATAATAATCTATCAATTAAGGCCAATCAATGACAACGACATCTGCTAACCCATGACTAGTCTTAAGGTTTAACAGCATATCTACACCAAACAATCATAGGTAGCCGTAAATTCGTGATATTAAATTCATGACAACCCCGTACTCAAGTGTATGGCCCTCGTACTAGGTTGTCTCTTCAATGAGTGTAGTCTGTAAATACACTGCTCAAAGCCTACGACCAATGTCCATCAACAGGCCCACTTAAAAGACTTGGGATCCTTAAATTACAGGGCATCCACCCCACACCCAACAAGCCATGTTGAGACATGGATACAACATTAATATATAGGTAATCCCTACTCTGACCAATTAAATTAAATGGGTTAAACTTTTCACTCATAACCTTTTAATTTTGTTTTGAGTTCATGTAAGATTCGCGAGTTGAATAAAAAATTTCCAACCCTCCTTCTAAGTGATCTGCTGGAGATGAAAAATGGGCAATTTAATTAAATTTTGCTAATATGGGCATTTAGTCATGAGCTAGGAAAACTCAATTTAACCAAAGGGTGGTCGCACCACTCCCGGATCCCCTCATGGTGAAGGAATAATTTGTCAAAAGTTGCTTGTTGAAATTATCGTCTGCGATTTTGTCTCTCCAAGATGCAACCATATATAACCAAACTATATACGTACTCTTTTTGTTTTCTTTAAATTCTTTAGATGAATCTCTACTCCTAGAATCATCCACAACCATTGAGGAAAAAGAAAAAGGAAAATTTGGTGCCTTGAGATATGCACTTTTGAATATATGATTGGTAGCGAAAGCTACCACCATTAGGGAAAAACTTGTAAGGAAAGGAAATTCCTAGTCAGCATCTAATTATAATAACAAATAGATTACAATATACATGCAGGCTACCATATACCATGAATCAAGAGCACTAGAGGTATACGACAAGGATCTTGGTTTGGCCCTCCTCCAATATGAGAGAAAAAGAGAGAGCTTTGAGTAGAAAGCAAGCAAAACAAAAGGCCCCAAAAAAACCCTGCTTTCGTTTTTTCAAGCACCAAGCAAGCATATATGCCAAGTGCATGCAAAAATATATATATAATTAAGCAAAAGATGATAATCTGCACAGGAGGTGAAGAACTTCCCATAAAACACACCTTCTCCTACACCTTTTTCCATCTTTTTTTTTGTGTTACTATTCGATTATATCTCTCTAAGCAAAGTGACTGTATGGCAAAGTTGGCCTGCTAATAAAGAATAAATCTTTATGGCCACTTGTCCCCCACGCCCTTGCTTTTCTTGCTAGTTCTAGCTAGGGCTCCATCTCCTACACTGCCTAGGCCTCTCTCTCTCTCTCTCTCTCTCTATATATATATATATATAAGTACACAACCCCTTTGTGCTTCCTTGAGGCCTTTGAGTGCTTGTTGTGGGATAGGAAGTCATGGAAAGAAGCTGCAGATCAGGCTACAACATGACGAGAGTTTGCTTTTTACTACTTCTCTATATAACTATTGCAGCCATTTTCTTCACTCATTGTGGTAAGCCTCTTATATTGTGTGGTTACTTAGAGTAATTAAGAGATTGAATTATTCCCACTACATATTTTAACTTCTTTTTTACAATTTATCTATCGAATTCATTCATCCTACTACATAACTACTTTAGACTACACAAAATTTTGGCAATTTTACTTGCTGGGAAAAGAGTAAATATCTCATCAGCTGAATAATTCAAGTCATAATTTCCACGTCATCAGAAACTATATGATTCGTTTGATGTGATAAGTAAAAGTTACAAGCAACCTTTCCTTTGCTTAAGCAGGAAGGAAGTATAGAAAACCATATGCTTAATCCAGCAGAGCCATGACAGAATAGGTGGCTGCAGAATTGAAAAACCTTCTGCATGTTGTTGTAGATAATATATGGATTATGTCTCTTATCCCTCTCTCTTGGCCCTTTCCCTTTGTATTCATCAGAATAAAAAATAAGGATATGGGTTATGCAGCTACTGTGTACTTGTAAATATATATTTTAAATTGTTTATTACAAGTTTATGATAATTGTAGAAATGAAGCACATATATGATCACATTGTCACATGATCAGCTGACAAAACTCTCAATTTTTTCCCAAGCAGAAGCAAGAAGATCAGTGCAACAATCCAGACGTCCAAGACATCCCAGAAGTACTTCAATCATCAAAACCACAAAGAAGTTGTTGAAAGTTAGAAGGAAGTTGGGCATTCTTGATCCATTGCTGAATACTTTAAGCACCCAAACCTACAGTTTGAGTTCGCCAGTTTCTTTGCCACCATTTGAGTCATTAGGTCCAATGCCCATGCCTGAAAATGCTCCTCCTTCTCCATATTGCCTTTATCCACCCAATACCCCACAACCTCCTTCTACAGCCATTCCAGTCCCTGTAGGATATACACCCTCATCACCCTTCTATCTCCCACCAGCTCTTCCAATCCAAAGCCCACCTCCAACCCCAACCAGCACCATTCCAGGCCCACCTACAACTCTTCCTGGCCCACCAGAAGTTGTACCTAGTCCCTTTGTATACATTCCAACCCCACCCGGGTCCACGTTCAGCCCACCTTACTATGAGCCCAGCCCGCCAAGTTACGTCCCGAGCCCGCCTTCGTACATTCCATCTCCTGGTACTGGGTTTGTTCCAAGCCCACCTTCGTATGTTCCGTCTCCTACTATTTTTGTTCCAAGCCCACCGGTGTTTGAACCGCCGGTGGTGTATCCGCCACCGACCGTGCCGCCACCTCCGAACAAGGCCCCGAACACAGCCCTTTGGTGTGTGGCTAAGCCATCAGTGCCTGACCCAATCATTCAGGAAGCAATGGACTATGCTTGTTGGTCTGGAGCTGATTGCGCTTCGGTTCAGCCCGATGGGTCCTGCTTTCAGCCCAACACTTTGATTGCGCACGCTTCATTCGCTTTCAATAGCTACTGGCAGAGGACCAGAGTGGCTGGTGGCACGTGCGAGTTCGGAGGAACAGCCATTCTAGTTACCGTTGATCCAAGTGAGTTTACTTCAAAGTCTATCCTTTCTCCAAAAAAAAAAAAAGTCCAATTCATTTTATTAATTAGAGTGTCTTTGGTATTGCAATTTCGTAAACTAAAAGTGTAATTTTAAATCAAATTTGTCTTTTTAAAAAAATTGTGATAAAATTCTGCGTTTTCAAATCACAGCCAAAATAGTATGCTTTTTAAAATGCAAAATTTTAAAGGTTAAACTACGATTTTATCAAACACTTAAAAATCGTGTTTTCAAATTGCACAATAATTTGTATTTTTAAATCACACTTTTTAAAATTACAAACCCAAACAGTTCCTAGTCGATATATATTCTTTGATGATTAGTCAAATCCCATCGACAACAAGCTTGCATTAGACGTTTGTACTTTGATAAACCAAACATGGCGAAGCGAGTTTAACCTATGTAGTAATGGGATTTTTGCAATTTTTTGTTCAAATTTTTAACAATTCAGACATAAAATATGAGAATTTTTATGCAATTCATCTGTCCAATAGAGACAGTGCTTTAATAAAGAAGCTCCATAAAAACTCTATTATTTTTGCCGCTCAAATTTATAAAATCCCCAAAACTAAATTGGTGGATATTTCATTTCTTTTAACTTGTCTCCATGGTTAATAATGTATTTTATCTCCTACTGGATTTCATTAAGCTAATCCTACTTCTTTCTGTGGACAGGCTATGATGGATGCCACTTTGACTACTACTAATACTTTTCAAGATAGAAGAGATGGCAGGAAGACAGATCTGTCCTTTTTATTTTTATTTTTAATTTCTTCTTAAAAAAAATTCGTGTCTATACCAATTTTTCACAATAATTAGTACGTTATGCATATTACAAACTCGAAGGGAACTCAACATAAATTTTGTAACTACTCCCCAAGTTATAAGATATTGATAGATGGGTATAATTTGAATTCATGGTTTTGAAATGTGGGTCTCCCTCTTATTCTGTTCCTTTTGTATACATGATGGATGCTAATTGTCATGTGTCAACATGGGAAACATATGATTAACTTGTACAGATTCATCCGTTTTTATTTTTTGGAAAAATGAAAAATTAGTCTATATGGTTTATCTGATTTATAATGAACTCTTTGTAATATTAAAATTAACTCAGGGGTCTTGAAGTATGCAAAAAAAAAAACTCTCTTTAAAATCCGTTCACTTAATTAACAGATTTTGTTAGTATAACTATGGCATCTCACGTCGCTTGAGTGTGAGAAAAGGAATATGCTTAGATAGAGCATGCTCTTTCTAAATGATATGAGATCTTTTGAGGTAAACCAAATAATAAAATTGTTCAAACTGTGACCGAAAGGAAATAATATAATACTACTTTGAATAGGGCCAACTATAGGCCTGAAACGAGTTACATGGGCCAAACATATGCCTCTTTGGGCATTTTGTTTTCCTCTTTCAACCATTTTCTTTTTTCCTTTCGGACTCTTCCTTTCTTCCTTTCCACCTTTTTTTTTTTTTTTTCTCCTTTCTTTTTCATATGAAAAAATAATAATAATAATGAACTTTTTCGTGTCTTTGTAAGAGAATATCTTAAATGAGACCTCCCCACCAAAGACGCACTCGTCTTGTAATTCAGGCATCAAAAAGAAATAACAATGAGGAGACACATAAGTGAAAGACAATAATTTTTGTGTTGTGAAATAGGAAAATGAAAGAAAATAGTCAACAGGAACAAGATTGAACATCGACTTTAGCCTAAAGGCTTTGATACCATATAGTAACCGGTAATAAAATAAAGAAAGATAAATGAAAGAGAGAAAACACAATTATTATTTATTATTTCTTATTATTCCGCATTTATAAATTTGTCATATTATGAACTTCTACATGTTATCAGGCCAATTTGGTTGACACCTTACAATCTTGGTTTTTCTTCCTTTGATTGTTGTACACACAGGTAGGGGTGGGCAGATTAACAGATTACCGATATTAACTGAACCGATATTAACTGTAATCGATAGTTATCGGTTGATAATCGATTAAAAAATTTATACCGATAAACTTATCGGTTGGTTAATAATTTATTATCGGTTAACCGATATGACCGATAAATATTTTTAATTTTTAATTTTTACAGTTATATAATTTTGGTTGAAACCAAAACGACATCGTTTTGGTTTTACCATATAATCTATCTTTTCTTTTGACCCTAAAACTAAAACCTAAAACTCCCTCCCTCCTTGCACCTTTCGCCTCCCAATTTCCCATCTCAACTCAAGCTGTTGTTCGCATTCCTTAAGAAAAGAGCACCTCCCATCCCTGTACTACGTGAACCTCACAAGAATCAACGTTGGCCGTGTTTTGGTCCCCATTGCTCTAGAGCTTCTAGCATTCGATCCCAACACCAGAGCCGGAACCATCATAGACTCGGGCACGATCGTGACCCGGTTTGTCCAACCCGTATACACGGCAATCCGGGATGAGATCAGGAAACAAGTGAAAGGGCCATTTTTGTCATTGGGAGTGTTTGACACGTGTTTTGCTGCCAGCAGTGAAGCTGTGGCGCCTCCGGTGAAGTTGCATTTCAGGGGCTTGGACTTGACGCTGCTGGTTGAGAACAGCTTGATCCATAGCAGCTCTGGGCTTCTGGCGTGCTTGGCAATGGCTGAGCTTGGTTCTGCCCAAGAGCTGGCTAGTCTTGTTGCCAAAAAAAAAAAAAAAAAAAAAACCTCAGTTGTTTCCAGCTTAAACCTTTAATAAAAAGCCCAAAAGCTCACGAAAATCAGTTTAACCGGTTACCGATATGACCAATAACTTTCAGTATAATTATTTATCGGTTAACCAATAGCTTATCGGTCAGTTAATCAGTAACCCTATTAACCGAACCGATACCCAGGGCTACACACGGGCAATGCCTCGTTGAAGCCTTAAAAGCGAACATCGTCATCTTCCTCTTCTCGCAGCTTCACTGCAACCTTTAGTCAAACACCCAAGCTTCATCCCACTACACACAAAACCCAGTTACCTCTCTTTCCTTTTCCCACAATTTCTTTTCTTTTCATATTCTATGATGCTAGTGGCCCAAGTGGTGCTCTGTTGAAATGGTTTATAATAGGGGAAACTTCATTAACCTTCCCTGAAGTTTGACCATTTTTGTAAATACCTCCTTAACGTTCAAAAGTTCTTACTTACCTCCCTGAATTTTCAATTGCTTTCAATTTGGACTCATCCGTACAAATTAGGGCACAAAATTTTTTAAAAATACCAAAATACCCCTGATTTTCATTTTAAACAAAATAAAAAACATTTTGGAAGTTGAAATTTTAGATAGTGAATTTTAAACGGTAACTTTTGTATAAAATTCCAACTTCTAGATATTTTTTTTTATTTTTTTAAAAAATAAAAATCAGGGGTATTTTGGTCTTTTTAAAAAATTTTATGCCCTAATTTGTACGGATGGGTCCAAATTGAGAGCAATTAAAAATTTAGGGAAATAAGTAAAAACTTTTGAACGTTAAGGAAGTATTTACAAAAATGACCAAACTTTAGAGAGTTAGTAAAGTTTCCTTTTATAATATGAATAGGCCTGTAAATGAGCCGACACACTCGACAGCTCGGCTCGATTAAGCTCGAATCGAAATCGAGCTCGATACTGTTTAGCTCGGCTCGTTACTGTACAAGCTCGCTCGATTAACAAATGAGCCAAGCTCGGCTCGCCCGACTAAACTCGACAAGGGCTCGTGAGCTCGACTCGTGAGCTCGATTTCATTCATAAATGAGTAGATTAAATGATTATTAATTACGTAAGTAATGTATTTCTTACCATTTATAAATTATAATCACATTAATGTATACAAACTTAAATGACCTTAATGTATCTCTTTAGAGTGTGACAAATAACAATTGACATTATATACAATAATACAAACTTAAATATTATATTAATTAATTGTATAAAATTAAATTAGTTTAACTTAGTTGTATACTTATAAATTAATAAATTATAATATATATTTATATATGATATGTTTATTATCTACAATATATGATATACATCATATACTAACTTAACTTTAACAAATAACAACTAACAAGTAATAAATATCAAGTAAAGTATAGAGATAAATTATATCATTACTTGATATGAATATTAAAATTATCTCAAATTTAGTAACTAGGCTCTAAGAATCTAAGCAATTAAAAAACATAGGTGACAATTAGAAAGTTAGTCAACAATGTGCAGTTAATCAATATACGTTACTCTTTAGGATGTGACAAATGACAATTGACATTATATTCAATAATACAAACTTAAATGTTATATTATATAAGATAAATTATATTATATAATAATTATACTATATAAATTATAAAATTAACAAGTAAAGTATATAAATTATCTTTTAAGTTTATAGTTAATATAAATTTATTTAAATTATAGGAAAAATTAGGCTTGCAAATTAGCCGAGCAGCTCGTGAGCTCGCTCGAGCTCGACTCGGTTACTGTACAAGCTCGGCTCGACTCGGCTCGGTTACTGTACAAGCTCGGCTCGGCTCGACTCAATTACTGTACAAGCTCGACTCGAGCTCGGCTAAGCTCGCTCGGCTCGGATCGTTTACAGGCCTAAATATGAATTTGTAGTTTAAAAATAAGAATACATCAACTTTTTTGCAACTTCGTTGAAGGTAATAATAGTAGCGGTATATGGATTATGCGAATTTTCATGTTTATTTTTGGAAGTACTTTACATGTAAATACGTGAATAATGTTAAAAGCTATTTTTATATTTCTTTTATTTTTTTTTTTACTGCTCAAAACATTACATTAGCTTAAAAAATCATCATTAATATTATAATTAATTATTATAAAATTTTAATCAAATAATAATTTTAAAAATAACTTTTATAATTACTCTAAACAGTATCATTAAATATATTTTTTAATAATGAGAATAGATAACCACTTTAAGAGACTGATTGATATGATTGATGTAATATTTTATTACAATTTCATCGCATCATCATCAAAAGCATTTATTCACTCAAAAAAAAAGAAAGTATTATTTCTTTATTTACAACCTTCCGAATTCCGATATCACCATCAGACGGACGGACCAGTCCAAAACCAAAGATGGCGGATCCTACGTCAGACCCACGCGTACACGTGCAGTGTGTATCATTTGCACAGCCGTAAAACGACGACGTCTTAGAATCAAATAAGTTGAAATAACGATAAGCCCCGCCAGAGCCAGGTCCGGATTGGGACATTTCCTTCCCTCCATATTTAATTGGTAGCTTTCTTCTTCCTCACCAGTCACCACCAGGTCCAACCAACCAACAAAAGAAACCCAAAACCCTAACGCTGCACAGCAATGGAGGAGGACGGGTTCGCCGCCACCAAGCTCTTCAACCGTGGCTACTCCTACACCTACGATGACGTCATCTTTCTCCCAGACTACATCGACTTCTCCACCGACGACGTCTCCCTCTCCACGCGCCTCACGCGCCGGGTTCCTCTCCTCTCCCCGGTCCTCTCCTCCCCTATGGACACCGTCACCGAGGGCGCCATGGCCGCCGCGATGGCGTCCCTTGGTGGCCTCGGTATCGTCCACTCCAACCTCTCCGCTGTCGACCAGGTGTCCGTCGTCCGCTCCGTCAAGTCCCGCCGCGTCCCCATCCTCTCCGCCCCTACCTTCCGCGCCCCCTCCGACCGTATCCACTCGCTCGACGACTTCGACTCCTGCCCCTACGTGCTCGTCACCCAGAGTGGCTCTGCGTCTTCCCAGCTCCTCGGCTACGTCTCCAGATCCAACTGGCTCCAGCTCGACGACCACAAGAAGGACGCCCCGATCGATGGCTTCATGAACGGCTCGAACGACTTGGTGGTGCCGTGGGACTCTAGTCTGACCCAGATGGACTCCTACTTTCAGGAGAAGAAAGAGAGCGACCTTGCGGTGCTGGTGAAGGAGGAGGAAGCGGTGGACGTGGTGACTAGGGAGGATGTGGAGAGGGTGAAGGCGTGCCCGAGGTTGGGGGCGGGGACGGTGGGGTCTGACGGAGCGTGGAAAGTCGGGGCGGCGATGGGAACGAGGGAGAGCGACAAGGAGAGGCTGCAACATTTGGTGAAGGCCGGCGTGGATGTCGTGGTGTTGGACAGCTCTCAAGGGAACTCCATATATCAGATTGAGATGATAAAGTATATCAAAAAGCTTTATCCGGACCTCGATGTGGTGGGTGGGAATGTGGTCACGGTGTCGCAGGCCCAGAATTTGATTCAGGCCGGTGTCGACGGATTGCGGGTCGGGATGGGGTCCGGCTCCATTTGTACCACGCAGGAGGTTTGCGCGGTCGGGCGTGGGCAGGTATACCACTTTTCACCTTTTCTAATTGTGGGGTTATTTAGATTGTGCGTTTTGTTTGGTTTACTTAAATGGCATGATAGAAGATTGATGCACGGTGTTAATGTGATTGATCGAGCTCTGAATTAGCTCAAGTTGTGTTTTGGAATATTATGATGCTGTTGTGGCTCAGAAATTACTTGGATGAGATGCTGTGATAAAAGGAAACTTACTACTGGTTGAAGCCTTGAAGATGAAAGGAAACCATTTAAAATCGAGTAGATTCACACAAAGAATTATTTGCATGTTGAATATGTTGTGTTTGTTTTAAAAAGGATGCTGACCTGTGGCAATGTCTGAAAGGCAGTCCAATACAATAATAACCTTGCAGAGTGGCTTTTGATGCATGAGTGTGTGTCCATATGCATACATGTATCTGTGTGTTTCACGGCCGGCAGGAAATTCTGCAGTGCAAGACCTATTGGATTGCTTCCAAAGCATTTCTATGTCAATTGAACTGCACTAAGTGGCTGTGGCAGCAATGAAAATAGCTTATCTATTATTCCTTTGCTTAGTAATGTAATTACTAGTAACAGCTCCTCCTTTTTGCGGGTACCTTTCTCTGTTTTGCCACTAGATCCTCTAAGCTATTATATAGAATGCTAGAAACAAATGTTGGGTTTTCTTCTGGTATTCACAAACTTATATACGAGTAAACTGGCAAAATTGGCTATAGCATTCTTGTAATCAGTATTTTACCACTAATTAATACCACTGAAAAAGTTTGACAGCATAGCTTAGCCATTTTATCTTTTTACGATACTTGCTTCATCATTTACTCAATAATTGTTTTTTCTGTCTTACTACTGCTTTTCAGGCGACTGCTGTTTATAAGGTTGCCACTATTGCTTCACAAAATGATGTGCCTGTCATTGCTGATGGTGGCATTTCAAATTCTGGACACATTGTCAAGGCTTTGGTCCTGGGAGCATCTACTGTAATGATGGGAGGCTTCTTAGCTGGAAGCACTGAGGCTCCTGGGGCTTATGAGTATCAGGTATGACTTTTCTATGACATGTTCCTATATGTTACTGAAGCAGATATTATGCCGCTCATGCCAAGAATGAAATTGTTTCTTTCTCAATTCATGGATTGCCATTAAGCAATTAAGCAGTCACCTTTTCTTTTTTTTTCCTTCTCTTATACTTGCCTGCAAATTGTGTATCACTGGGAATATTTGGACATTATAGGTTATGATTGTCCCTAAGAAAGTACGTATTATATAATCATTTGCTATTTGTTTAGATATATCATATTAATAACTAAAAAGGAAAAGTATACTTTTTGTCCTCCAACATACGTTTCTTTTTTCATCCTTATTAGATCAATTGCAACAATTTTACCCTTCAATTTTATCTTTGCATCCAAATTGAAGCTCACATAGTTAGTGATGCGAGTATTGCTGATGTGGAAACCATGACGCATGCCATGTCAATTAAGAATTATTAAATTTTTTTAATTTTATTTCCAATTAAAGATAAATTTCCGTTTTCATGAAAAAAAATAAAATTGTCTTTCTCTCTCTTTACACGTACTCCTTCCCAGCCCAGCTGACCCTAGCAAAGGCCAGTAATATGTTTTTTTAGGAGGAGAAGACCATGAAAATAAAAATGCGATAATCCCATGCACCTTCACTGTCACCTTCCAAATGAAATTTCTGTGCTAAATCCAAACTGAGAATTTAGCGAACTGACTTTTTTTCTTTCATAAAAAAAAAAAAAAAGAACAGCCCCACCCCACCCAAATATCGATTACTACAACTCCCCCCTACTAAGTTCATTCTCCACTCTCTGCTCTTTGTGACAGCGATGTCAGTTCTATCTGATCAAAGATGAGTAATCTTATCATTAAACTTGTCATAACATAACCATGACTTCGGACCCAAACGCATGGGTATGATCCAACCAGATCCATATTTCTCCCTCCTCATGCCTAAATGTCTTCGCAGGGTTTCTTATTAACCTCCTTTGATATGCGAGAGCCAGATTTGAGGTCTACTGGTGGGTGCAATCTCCTCAATTTGGCACCATTACCATAGAATGGTGCCAAGATGGGCTGGGTACATAGTCATATTGAGCCCACAATGCTTGAGAATTGTAAGGTATTATCAAATAACAATTTGATTAGGTGAATAATGAATGTGGTGAGGATTCCATCAAAACTAGGTCATAGGAAGGGAGTGGGTTTATGTTATTGTTCAATTGGTTGGGAAGAGGATGGAGGGAGCTAGAAAGAGGACATAATTTTTTTCTGTTAACAACAAAGTTTTATCTTTAATTAAATGTAAACAAAATAAATTTAAGAATTTTTCTGTGTGGATATGGCATGTACATGGTTGCATATCATTGATTTGGTACATATTGCTCTATTAGCTTGAATTTGAATGGAATGATCGAACTGAAATATTGTTAAACTTTGAATAGCAACATTGCTGCAATTGGAATATCGGGACCAAATAGAAGCATTAACAAAAGTTGGAGGACAAAAAGTGGACTTTACCCTAATAATAATGAAGCCACTTCCTTCTTCTGCTCCAAGATAAATTGAGGTTTAGATCAGACTTTGGTATTCTGGTGGCTCATATCATACCCTTTATTATCTACAATTATCTTACTAAAGCAATGCGGGCATTTTAATTGGTCAAAAGAGGCTACAGAAATTGCTTAGTAGCTGGTGAAGAATCTTCCCAGAAGATATGTGCATTTGAATTTCTCATAGCTATGCATTTTATTTCATAGCTGGATTATCTAGGGGTGCTTAACTTCTAATCCATCTTTTTTATTAACGTAGTACCCTATTAAATGAGCGCTAAAAGGGTCGTGACCCTAATAGATGTGAAGTATGCAAGAGTAAGCTTATAATCTGTCATTGTGTTGGTTACTAATATGCATTGATTGTCATCTATAATGAAGCTTACATAATTAGAGTTTACTGCTATTCTTCGTGTTTATCTATGGGCTTTTATAAATTACCATTCTTGGAAGAAGGCTGGACTTTGGATGAATGTGTTTTAAAGCTAAGTCACTAGAGTATTTTGTGCGTGAGTACCATCTATTGTTTGATAACTAAATGAGATATCGTTGAAAAGCGCAAAAAAACACAGCTAAGGTATACAAAAAGTATACAAGAGATACACCTAGCTAGAAAGAGACAAAAAGGTAAAAAAAAAAAAAAAAAATCATAAAAACTAAGCAAATGAAGATACTCTTAAGACAACTGTCCAGTAGTAAGGAGTTTTGAAAAAGGACTTTAGTTTTACCATCGTCCTCTTGCGGTCTTCAAAACTTATAGGATTCCTTTCCCTTCAAAGACATCATAAAAGGCAAGACGGAACCATTTTTCACACTACTGCACTTTAAGGATTGCCACACACCCCTCTCCAACAAGTGAGAAGGCCTGCCACTTGTCTAGGCATAACCCAAGCTAGTCCAATATGACTGCAAGTTGCACTCTATAAGGCACTAACAGTTACACAATGGAGTAGAAGGTGATCCACAGACTCCCTACTCTTATTACACATACAACACCAATAAACCACAATGACATGACACTTCTTTAGGTTATCCACAGTGAAGATTTTCCACCAGCAACATGCTGTCTTTTCCTTGATCTTTGCAACTTATTATTTTATTGCTTCATGAATCCTCCCCCCCCCCCCCCCCCTCCCCTTCTCCCCTCCTCTCTGAGTTAACACTCAATGGCCACTTAAGTCAATATTTCAGTGGTAATGAATATTTAATTTTGCTATACCAGAATGGTCGCCGGGTCAAAAAGTATCGAGGCATGGGCTCCCTAGAAGCTATGACTAAAGGGAGTGATGCAAGATATTTGGGTGATACAGCTAAGCTAAAAATTGCTCAGGGGGTTGTTGGAGCAGTTTCAGATAAAGGTTCTGTTCTAAAGTTTGTACCTTACACATTGCAAGCAGTCAAGCAAGGGTTTCAAGATCTTGGTGCTTCCTCTATGCAGACTGCTCACGACCTCTTAAGACAAGGGGTATTAAGGCTAGAGGTATGGCTTAGCATTTTGTATTTGTATTGTATTTTTTTCTATGGCCGTGAGCATGATCTGATATTCTTCTATTGCTTTATGCATCAAAAAGTATTTTGTGGTAGTCTAATCATCAATTTTCTGGTTAGAACTTATTCTTCTGTTAAAAGCAATTATAATCATCCTAACTTGTCACTTGCGGGTGACTTTCACCCAAATATGAAGGCTATAGTTATATCTTCAGAAAGAAAAACTACAGCTGCGTATCACTCCAGAATCCTACTACATAATGCAACTTGAATATCATATATAATCATAAAAGAGGGTTTGTTATCGTGCAAACCTACCAAGAAACTTTTATCTTAATTTGTGTTATTGGATAATTCCTTGTTTCTTTAATATTATTAAACTATTTTCCTTGTCAAATCAGTTGAAATGGGTTTTTGAGATGACTATTTGCACATACTCCTGTTAAAATTTAAAGTTATATCTCTCATTTCTCGGTGATTGGCTAGATTAGTTTGTGGAGAAAACTTGCATCTTCTTTTTTCCTTTTCATGTCTTGTTCAAGAAACCTTGGGCAGCTTTATATATTATTAAAAAGAATCAAGGGGGAAAATGAAAGAATTCATGGCAAAGGTCTTAGTAAGCCAGATCAAAGTGCTTAAGTTGACTGGAATGTGCAGAAACTTGGTAGGTAATGTACAAAAAATTCTTTCGTAGTCTGATTTGAAGAATGATGGGTAACTGCAGCCAAGGCTCCAATTGTATGGTCTTCTTCTCTTCTGAAGTATTAGGGGTATTCATAGACCAATATATCACCCACATTTTCTTGTCCGAGTGGAATCTTTGACCTAAACGGAGGGGTTTGGCAGGTCTGCAATGGTACTCTTTCCATACCTCTGGGCAAGTCCTTGTGAAAAAAAAAAAAAAAGATTTTACTAGAACCTGAAAATTGAAGTCTGTTTTTTTTTTTTTACGTTGGTTCTAACTTTTAAGAATAAAATACAATTAATGACAACTTCCCTTCGGCATTGGCTTGTGTTAGCTATTCTGCAGGTGTGATGATCACTTGAGAACCTATAAGTTTTTGGCCACATACGGTTGTTTGATTTCATGGCCTGACTTTGGTCTTTTATTTGGTTTGTGCAGGTCCGAACAGGAGCAGCACAAATTGAAGGCAGTGTCCATGGCCTCGTTTCTTATGAGAAGAAACCATTTTGATATTAGAATCCCTACTGCAGATGTTTTGACTTTTCCTGCAGTTTCAGGTTTGTTATTCATGGGGCCCGAAGAAGAAATTTCGCCGTCTCAGATGGCTGCAAAAGTCGGTCATAACGCTCCTTTTCACCACACAAGAGAGACCCTTTTTAGTTGTGTTTTATATGCAATCTATGAAAACAATTCTACCCAGATGAAACTTTTCTCTTTTTTAAGTGCTTGGTTTTGACGAATCTGAATCTGTATGTGGAGTTACTTTCAGAAGAGGAAAAAAAGTCAGTTAATATACGTGATATATATACAAAAGTTCGGATCTAGAAATATGGTATTCATTTCCTCTTCAAATTAAAGTATTGTAGTTTTTTTCTTTTATTCTAATGATTATTAATAGCCTTGTAGAGTAGAAGTAGAACACCAATAAACTTGGAACCCAACAAAACTTATTTTGGTTTTGGAAGTAGTCTCCTAAGGTCGACCTGATGTGGATAAAATTTACTGGATTAAAAAGTATTTTATCCTTTTTCAAAATAACAAAGGAAATTAGAAAATTAGAAAGAAAAAAAGAGTAAAAATTTATAATGGATAATCAATGACTTATTTGTGGAAATGATAGTAGGATTAAAACAAGAATGAATAACAATATAAGCAACATAAGGTAGCTGAAAATTTATCATTCATCCGTCCAATAAAAAAAAAAAGGAAACAGTTTTGGTTAGAATGCTAACTATTAATGGAACACCAATAAAACATATAGCATAGTGAATAAGTTACAACCAGCGTTTCATTTTCCTATCGAAAATGCCTGGTCCGTAAGTTGAAATGAACATGTCAACAAGGAGGGGGAATTGCATCAATACGAACAAGGTGACTGGAATACTAGCCAAACAAATGACAGGAATGACAAACCATGATTTTCCACGTAACATAATTAGAAGAGCGGTACAAAAGACTATCATCATGGATACAATAGAAAAGAAAAGAGTGAAAAGTCCTATTATCATTTTTGTTGGTAAAGATTTGAGGAAATCTTCTTCTGCATAGCGCGATGTTAGGATACCCAAGAACATTAATACTGAAGTTGCAGAAGAAAAGAGCGATAGGCAATCAGCTACTATAAAGAGCATAAACAAATTTTCATTTAAGAACATTGGGATGCCTGTGTTTTGGTCGTTACCACCTGGAACAGTAAAGGCTGCAGCAAACATAATGGTGGCAATGAGAGCACCAACCACTGTACAAGAACTTGCTGTATCTTTCATCCATTGCTCTCCCTCTTTCATCAGGTCCTTGTGATTCTTTGTAAACAATTCTTGGGGCTTCAATTTATCCTTGTTTGTAGCTTCTGTAACCTTCGGAAAGACAATGCTCTCTACCTCCTACATTTGTTAGTCAAAGTCTTAGAAAAAAGGGCTACCAAAAGAAACATAAAATCACATATCAGTGAAAGAGTGATGTTGCATGCCTCACTTCAAAATCAATTTTATTTGATGAAGATACTTTCATCCATTTTAATGTAGCAATTCCAATTACTGTTTACATCCCCAGAACATCTCAAATTATGTAGTTGTCCTTGACTATTTTTGAACCTAGCTTTTTCCCACAAGCAAACCTTACCCCTAGCAATATCATAATCAAATTAAGCTTCAAAAAAATTTATGCTATCCCAAAAGCTAAACAAAAAAACCTCACATTTTAATACTATTTATTATACTGCCGTACAACTACCATACAACTGAGATGATATAAGAGTGAAAATCAACTATTCTTTTTTTTTTTTTTCAATTGTTGATCCAATGGTTGATCTTCATTGCCACATCATCAAATTGTATGGCACTATATAGCATTACTCATTTTTCTAATTCAGACATGAGAAGATTTCAATTTCTCAACTTGGTTCAAAATGTAAATTTTTTTCGAGTAATTCTATTTAGTAGATTTTTATACAAATGCCATACAACTGGATGACGTAGCAGTAAAAATAAACACTTTGATTAGTTTTTTTTTTTTTTTTATTATTATTCACAAATGTACATTGATCCAATGACTGTTTTTTATTGCCACGTCATCCAGTTGGATAGCAATTGTACAAAAGTCTACTAAATACATTACTCAACTTTTCCACCAAATGCATTGGCGATATATATATATATATAGAGAGAGAGAGAGAGAGAGAGAGAGAGTAATGCTATATAGTAGACAGTTTTATATATATATTTATATTACTACCATACAACTTGATGATTTGGCTGTGAAAATCAACAATTGGATCAACACTTGCAAAAATAAAACTAAGGATCGATTTTTACTACTACTACACCATCTCAGTTGTATAGCAGTCTACTAAATAGCACATATATATATATATAACTACTTCCCCATTTTCCCTCTCCACTTTTAACTACTCGATCTACTTTCTCCCTCATCAACAAATGCTTTAAAGGGATCATATAAGATGTTTGAAAGTAAAATGTTCCCTACAGCTAGTGAATCATTGTAGCACATTGAGCGAATATAATATAAAGCAAAAGTGATGACCTTAAACCATTGTAGCTCTCGTTGCATCTGCAATGCTGCACCTGGGATGCGATTAAGCTGGGTAGAATCTGCTGACATCCCCGCCATATGTAATATATTGTGGTAGGAGTCATCATTAGAATATAATATCGCGTTTTTCACTTGAAGCCTGTATATAAGGCTTAAGATTTTAGATTGACGATGCAAAACTGCAGTCAGAAATATGGTTCTGCGGTTCTCATCGTAGCACCACACCAGATCTGGATTTCCTCTAACGATCTCATAAACAAACTCAAAAATCCCTTCCTTGATTGCTCGGAAGATGGCTGAATAAACGCAACCTCTCCTTCTCCTCTCTTCGTCGTTTGAATTTGATATCTCTTCGCACATGTGGCGCAGGAGTTCATGCGACTGGACATGGGCCAACTTCATTTCATATAAATGCTTCACTCCTTTCCAAATATTGAAAACAAAACAAAACAAAAAGTTAAAAAATAAAAAAATAAATAAAAAAAAAAAAAAAAAAAATTGAAAATGAGATTAATTGAGTAGATGCAATATATATACACAAACATATGACATACCCAAGAGATTAAGAAGAGTTGACGACACCATTTGTTGCAATACAGCTAGCACTGCAAAGTAAAAACGACACTCACCAACATTAGAAAATTATTGCTAAAAATAGAGTAAAGTATTTATAATTAATAAGAGAATTACTTCTTTTTATTCTAACGTTCATCTCGTGTACATCTACATTGAATTGGCTTGCTTCATCCAATTGAAATTAAGAAAAAAAAAAAATACTAATAATGAATGGAGTATGCCAACTCAACAAAAATGCATGTAAATGAGATAGATGTCAGAATGCAAAAAAAAAAAAAAAAAAAACTCAATTAATAAACTATATGTTTTACAGTTTGTGAATATTCTCATCACTAAATCTACAAGCTAGTTAAAATAATAATGTACAATATGATTAGGTTCCTTCTCTATATAAGAAGAGCACCATTGGACAAATCTTATTGTTGTTGCCGGCACAAAAAATAATGAGGCATTTGGTAGGTGGAATGGAATAGTTATTTATATTCCTTAGTTTGGTGAAAACATATATGCTCTTACAAGAATTAAACCAAAATTACTAAATGCCCACATTTTTTTATTAAAAAATAAAAGAAAAAAGAAAAAAAAAAAAAACAAAGGCTCTATTTGTTTAAGAAGGTGAAACTTTGGTGGCCATTGATGGTGAACTCCGGCAGCCAGAGGCATAGGATTCCAACAAATTCCAACGAAATCTGGTGGCCGATTCAAAAAAAACAACAATATCGTCTATTCCTAAAGTATTAGATATTCCTCTTATTTTCTAGAGGAATTATTATTCCTTAATTTAAAGAATGGCCATTTCAATTATGAAATAGCTATTCCATTCAATGGATTTAATCCTCATAACAATTGTAGTGATACAAATAATTAAGGGCAGCTTGGTTAGAGAATTAATTGGACTTTTGGGTCACTAGGGTTAGCTGAAGGGGTATTTTGGAAATTTCTGGAAATTGGCCAAATGTTCGGCAGTGGGGACCACCCGAGCGTTCGCCTACAATAGTACACGAGTGTTCGTATGGGGACTAGCCCGAGCATTTGTTGACTTTTTGTTGACTACTGAGTAATGCCCGAGCATGCGCCTACAACCCTAAAACCATTGGGTAAACAGGTACGCAAACGTTAAGCACAATAGTACCGAACACTCGTTGCACTGCAAGACTACTCCTACAGAGCTCACAACTTTTTTTAGGCTATAAAAACCCCCTCCCATGCCCTTCACTAACCCATTCTACCCTCTGAGCCCTAGATAAACTCTGCTTGAGTGTTGTTATGAGATTTTGAGAGATTTTTTGGTGTTCTTGAAGAAGAAGAAGGGGAATCTTCTTGAGGATTCTTGTAGTGTGAAGGTAGCAATCTCTCTCTAGCTATTTTGCTTAGGTTGTTATGCTAGTTTTATGTTTTACAGTAGCCTAGTTGTTAGAAATCTAGAAGTCTAACTTTTAATCTTGTTTTGAGCATTTTTTCCAATAGACGTATTTTATTCTGCTTGGTGATAATATTTTAGGTTGGTTATGTTCTAAAGGTGTTTTTGGGCCTTAGTATCAACCTAGAAATAGATAGAAGGTTGTTGGATTCAAATAGACTTTCTGTGAGAACATTCGCTCCTTACTGACCGAGCGTTTGGCCATGAGCCCGACCGTTCGCTGGTTTGGCAGAGCGTTTAGACAAAAACTCTATTTTGGGTATTTTAGGGTCTAGGACTCGTTCTAGCCTAAGTTATGACTAATACTTTTTCACAGATTTGGAGAGTTTGGAACTATTGAAGGGACTTTTGGAAGAGCTATACAACCCAAGTGAGTATAAATTCACACGATACTAACCGTTACTTTTCCCTCATTGCACGAATACTTTGTGTACCAAACATGCATTTTTACAACTCTCATGAAACACATTTTTGCTATGCTATGAACTCTACATCTTTTGAAAATATGCTACTTAATTAACAAGATAATGAACATGGTGAGATTGTAAGAGCATGCATGTGAAAGACAGATAAGACTAATTGCATCGTATGACATGGTATACCGGTACGTGCGGGATAACGGTCATAGACCTATTATACATGTTAACTATATGATCAAATGTGTGTGTGGATGTGATATACGGGCTTTGGATCTAGCTATTGGTTATTTCGTGACCAATGCAGCCTTAATTGGCGGGTCATTATAAGACGTACATCATTAGTAACGTGGGCCACCTGAGGCTGAACTCGATCGGGCTACTAGTGTTATGAAGGGTAGCATACAATGGTCGAGGCACCAACATTGTATTACAGGCTCCTCAGGACAGCACCAACCCTGCTGAGAATGGGTAATATCTCGGATAGACTATACAATTGAACTATCATTGATTCACATGATTATAGCATGTACTATATCTATATCGCATTCACGAATAATTGTCTAGCTAAAATGCTGCATAATTTATCAATCGAAGTTCATCATTAAATGGCATAAGTTCAATGTGTATTTTTACTCGCTAAGTTTTTAGGCTTACCCTCGTTTTTCTTCCCCCTCCATTATGTATAAATTGCACGGCTTAGCTAGCTTAGTTGAAGATGAATTCGGAAAACCAACTTGTGGTGGCGAAAGACTTGATTCAAGTCATCTTTAAGGATCTAGACCCGGTGTGGCTCAAATCCATGTGGGATGAAAGAGGATCTACCCGATTGGAGATGATTGAGATCGTAATTATGTTAGCTTTACTTAGACTTAGGCATTGATGTTATTTCAGCACAATTATTTATGGTATGTATTATTTTGATGACTAGTCTCTCACCGATATATTTGGAGATCTATCTATGTTATGATGCTTTCTTGTTACTCTGGTTATTGTGGTTGTGATTTTAGTTATTGCTATCTCTATCCTCTAGTTAAAAGTCTTCCACTATAGTCTCTCGTAGGAGAGGTTATGTGATAATGTCTCATAGGACTCAATATCCACCTCATCATCATGGGTTAAGATATGTGTGGTAGTTATTAGTTTCAATTGTTAACTTTATTGTTAACATGGGTAGTGGGTAATTTACTTAAGTTGTAGGTAGTTATCTTTAGTTAAGTGAGTAGTTTACTTAGATTGTGGGTAGTTTTCTTTAGTAAAAGTAGTAACCGTTGTTGTATTAAGTTTATATACATTCGTGTCATTAGAATAGGAAGAGAAGAGAAGAAAGTATTTGTGTTGTGGTATTCCTCCAGCCCTAAATGGAGATTTGTATTATGGTTACACCCACCCCAAGTGGAGATAATCAATTTATCTGTATTGACTCTGATTGGGACCTATATTATGATCTTTGAGTCTTATTCTGTGAGGGACAAGGCTGAGAGACAAACTATGGAGTCAATTACCAGTTAATTGATTTTCACAGGGCATTACACCAAACGTACCTTAAAAGTCTTTCTTGGATTACTGTTTTCTATGCCAAGAGGGTGTCATGGTTTTTATTATTTTATCAAGAGGGGGAAAAAAATTAAGTTGCCAGAATTATGATCCATAGTGTTACAAGCCAAACCTTAGGGAGAGAAATTTTGGGCAAAAACATACCTGATCCCATAGTTTTTACTTGATCGATTTGTCGTTTTTCTACTTGTTGAATGTTCAAACAAATTTCATTGGTGGCACAAGCTGATTCAATGCGTATACCTATCAACAGAAAATGCGAATGACGTAAGAATTGGGTAGTAAAAGTACCATTAGCAATTCCCGCATGAGCAATTCCTAGGCTATATTGCAGTGTTACCGAGTACCAAATACCAAACATGTGGCGTGCAAATGCGATCGACCAAGACATTCTTTTGGCGAGGGGTGAGGAATGTTAATTACTTTTTGAACATTGGAAGCCAAAATGCAAAAAGGAATATACTTCAGAGAGTTAAGTATGTATGTGCATAATCCTAGAACACTGTAATAAAAAGAGAAGAGATCTAGCGATACTTACAAGAGTAAATCCATCGTTTCCAAAATACAAGCTGACTTCCACTCGGAAATGCGTAAGGCATAGAAGCCAAGGCATACAGAGGGGAGAACTTCTCTTTGTCTGAAGCAAGAGCCAAAGGCCGATAACGCTGGATTAAATGCAGAGCAATATCTGTTGTGTTGTACCAACATACATACGTACAAAAAAATATATATCAATACATGCATAAAGGAAATTATGTTGCAAGGATATCATATCATCGGAAATAACGGCATTAATTAATGGATAGCACATTTTTTTAAGCAAAAAAGTAGGCCGAACCATAGTAGTACTTATTTGCTGAGAACCGAGTAGAGTAGCTTAAACAATGGAAATCGCAAGTGCTCCCTTAAATCTGACTGAATCATAAGATGACCCAGTCTCATGAAGAGATCAGTAAGAGGGTAAGACCCAAGGCGGCTAAATTGGGCTAATACTAACAGGATTGAGGATTCCTATTTCGATGGTCGAATTCTTGCTCTAATACATGCCCAACCACTTCGAAGATTTTCTTAATGCCACTAAACCACTACCAACTGTAATTAATGGATGGTACTTAAAAGGGAGAACTTCACTTAAGTTAACCATCTTAAATTGTCGCAACTTTTACAATATAATCTATCAATCTTTCAAATTGTTTTAAAATTTTATCCCTCTGTTAGGATTTTCCGTTGATCCTGTAAAAATTCCTTTTTAAAAAGAAAAAAATGAAAGATTGATACACTAAATTGAGAGTTTTTTAAGTTTATAGATATAAGAAAGTTGAAGAAAATGAAGTGAAGTCTCTCTACTTGTTAATTATTTTCTTACCTAACGTCCGGGTATATATAGCCTGCGTGCAAAGCGTAGCTCCGCTGATGCCTTTCTCAGGCATTAGATCCTCCAGCGGCGTGAGAGAATAGAGATATCGAGCCAAATCTTTATACCCGAATTCAATGGCCATAACAACAGGAATGCGTCCACTCACGTCCCCAATGCTGACCAAGTGCTTGTTCTTTCTGAGCATGCACTCTGCCATCCGGTGGTTTCCTACACTTGTTGTCTCGGCCAGAGCCGTGCATCCGTCGTTGTCTCGTATTTCCAAGCTTTCTTCCGACATTCGCTCCACAATCTCCTCCACTATATGCGTATGCCCTGCAGCGACTGCAATGTGAAGGGCTGTCTTCCCCATAAATGTGATCTTTTCACTCAATGCACTGGGATGGAGCTTCAGGAACTCCTTTGCACTCTTCCAATCTCCACTATGCACAGCCTTGATTAAGGCTATATAATCAACATTCCCTGCCATGTTTTTCTCTGTGAAAAATTCGACCAAATCATATGAGATTAAGGATGATGTTTCCATCTCTTCATTTTAGTCTAAATGAAATTTCCTAACACTCTTAAATCCTCCTTCATATAATTAAAACCTAGGATAAATTCTTTAATAAGAATCAAAACTTATAAACTAAAATCCATCAACCAAATATCTTCCCAATAAATATCAACATTTTAATCTCCTTAATCCATTTAAAATTAATGTTTAAGCACATGCATCCATTCAAAGAGAGAGAGAGACCTGTACTAGTATTTTTGGGCACGTTATACTTTTCGGCCAAAGTATTCCAAGCAATTTTCGCGGACTTAATCTCCTTAATCTCAGAAACTGTGTCCGATCCGCAAGAATTCTGAATAAGCTGTAAAGCCATGAAATTCTTGTCGCTCCAATCCTTAAAAGCAGCTTCATCATCTTCTTGCTTAGGAGGTTCAATGGTGGATTCAATAATGTTCCAAAGATCTTGAGCCATCAGATAGGATTTTATCCCAACACTCCAATCCCCATAGTTATCTTTCTCAAGAACAGTTGATGCGGCCTTTATTTCCATGTTTGATCTGTCATCATATCCAAAAAGGTTTTGGAGCATAGTACAATAGAATAGAAGCTAGATCGGTTATGCATGGTAATAGTAAGAATTCCTTTATGGACCCCTTTTTTTTTTTAACTGGAGATGTACAACAGTTTTACCCACAACATATGTATATATATTGCAAATCATACATTACAACATATTCATGCTATTAAAAAAAAGTAACGTGTGAGAGCATCACTTTTTTCTCAAAGAATTCCAAAATAAAGTGATGTAGGATGGCAAAAAGTACTTTTGCATTTAACATTTACTCTTTTATATTACCATTTTCCCATCCCACATCACTTTTTCTCGATGAATTCCGGAAAAAGTGCTGCTCCAAAGCATTACTCATTTAAATAAAAAATTAAAAAAAAAAAAAAATTTTCTTACATGTTAAGGACAAAAACTGTTTTATAAGAAAACCATTTGTAGGAACTTTCTGTCCTTATCTTTTAGATGAGAAATGGAAGACTTAAAGAGTAATGATGTTGTTTGTACGCAGCATTACTCTTTTTAGATATGTTGAGTCGTATCTCAAAGAGTAATGCTATTTAATATTATTATACGATTGTCATATAACCGAGATGACGTGACAATATAAATTAACAGTTGGATCAACAAAAGCTTGTAAAAAAGAAAAATTAAAACGTAATTTTATCTACTACATTATTTCAGTTATATAACAGTCGACTAAATAAAAATGATAGCCAATTAAGAAAGAACTTCTTTGAGTATACATAAATAAATGTTTGAAGATGATGATTAAAAGTATATCATTACTCACTGTCTTTTGGATGGAATTAGAGCTCTCCTTACTCTTCTTGTCTTCACTCTTCATCCAATGGAGGAACAAGGCTTGGCGACAAAACTTCTTGTATATTTCCTTCTTCCTCTTTAAACTCAGATTCAAAGGCGAAAAGAAAATAAATAGAGAATATAAAGTGAAAATAAAGGGGAGGTATTATGCTTGCCTCTCGGAGCAAGAATCACCTTTTTTTTTTTTCTTTTTTTCTTTTTTTACAACCTCAAACAACTTAAGGTAGACAGTTATTATGCAAACAAAAAATTTGATTAAAAACAAAAAACAAATAATTACTAACAATGACAGGGTTGGACAAGCTGTCTAGCTTCCAAAACTGCAGCTTGTAAGTAGATGAACTTGTTGAAGTAGAGCTATATTCCTTCACTCTCTTTCTTCCTCTTATCATTCTACAAAAACAGTGACACTTGATACTTTTCTTTATGGAATCTTGACCGTTCATCTCTAAATATTCATGAGTTTTTTTTTTTTTTTTTCCTTCGAAATATCCATGAGTTACTTTACCAAGCAGCTGGATCCATTGAAAAATAAAAAATGATCTGATACCTAGGGCCGTTAAGTGAGCGAAGCGTCTTGCGAGCAAACTCGGGCTCGGCTCGTGCTCGACTTGAATATTAAATAAAGCGTTTCGTGAACATAAATTATGGCTCGAATATTAAACGAAGCAAGCTTGGCTCGGCTTGACGCAACTAAACTTGTGAATCAGCTCGTATATATATATTAAGAATTGCAATAATTAATTGATTATATGTTGAACCATTTGATAGCCCAGCCCAAACATTTAAGCTTGCTTTTATACTTAACACTTCCCTCTAATTGAATTAAAGATGCTCTACCTGTTTGATAGCCCAGCCCATAATTTTATTCATTTAAATCTGGTGGAGTTACTAAAATTATGTTGTTTTGTTGGTTGTAAATGAAAAATGCCCAATTAACTAAGCCCATTAAGTAGTCCGAATAAGACTTAAGGCAAATCCTTAGTCTAAGGGCCTCTAAGGCTAAGCCCCAATTTAGCTTCCAGCATTAAAAAAAACAAAAAAAACAATGCAAATTCTTGTCCCACATCGAGAAGACAAAGCTAACTCCCCTCCCATCCTTGTCTATAAATAGGATGCACATCTCAATGGCAAAGAAACAACAAACAAGCGACTTTCCCAACATCAATGAGTAAGGCTCTAACCAATACTTGGCTAAGTGCAATTCAAGTGCAAGACGGCTAATTTAGCTGTTTTATATTATTTAAATTTTATTTAAAGCTTCATGAACTGGCTCTGGCTTGGCTTAGTTAATATATGAGCCGAGCTCAAACAAAATTTTGGAGCTCGGGCTCGAGTAAAAGTTTAATGAGCCGAGCTTGAACAAGCAAAGCTCGTCCAAGCTTGGCTCGTTTACACCCCTACTTATACCCACTCTGTTTGTAGGCAACTACTCCCTTATTATCAATACTCTGTTCTTCATGAACATTCTTTTCATATTCTGCCATGTTTTTAGGCTCCAATTGTTGCATATGCTCGAACATAACGAATTACCTCGCCAACAAGTATTCTAACATAGACTTTTACAATACATTAAGAACAATGGGTTCTTCAATTATTGCATTTGCTGCATTAATCATCTCATCTGAAGTGAATCCATCATCCTTCCTGTAAAATGTGTGAAGCACTCTGATCATATTCCAGAACAAATCCTTGCAAGCTCTTGGAACGACACTGCCCTTTTCCTGCAAAACTAGTTTCAGCAGTTCTCTCCTCTTGCTAGCAATAAAATTCTTCATCTCCTTAATGACCTCTTCCTCAATATTGATGCCATCACCATGAATTATGCACAACGACACAGCATTCAGTTTCCCTTCATCAGACTCCCTCTGCAACATAGTTAAAAGAGATTACCAACTCAGAGACTAACCATATCCAAAGAGATATTACTAACCTTTTTCCTTTTTTTTATTATCTTCTCTTTTATGTGGAGTATACACGTGTAAGTGTATAAAGGTTAAGTGTGAGTGATTAATATAACATAATTTGGCCTTACTTAAAGGCTCTCACAGTATGATATTAGGCCTTGCACTTCGGGTGAGCTTCTCTGTTTGTTAATGGGGACCTAAAGGCTTCTCGATGTCATAATCTCTCTCGAAGTGGTATCAAAGCCAATTGCGGTATAGGGTGTGGTGGACGATAGTGATCCCTTCTACAGTTGAGGTGGAGATGGTGCACATGCGCAGATGGTAGGTATCTTTCATAGTTGGAGCAAGGACAAAGTTGCATGACACAGATAAAGCCCACATTGTAAGTGGTTAATCTAATATACTTGAGCACAAAACCAAAGGCATTTTTGGGTTGAGTGGCATTCCAATATGTGATATTATGGTCTTACTTAAACATGGTGGAATGTGTCAATCTCCCTAACATTTTACATGGTGAAGGAAAGGTTCTTGTACCTTAAAGCTCTGTATATCATTCAGAAGACGCCCGCAAGTGCTCATAAGCTCAAATAGATGATGGATTTCTGGAGCTCGAACTACCTCTTCTGAAAGCTTAGGTCCGACAAAATAAAGGGCTGGGAGGACAATAGGTCCTAAGGCAAATGATATGTACCCATTTGTCATATACTCGTCCATTGTTGGCACCGACTTGTCCCTCAACCACTCAGCTTCCTTCAACATAGACTTGAGTAAATTCAACCACTGCATTGAAAGCATGAAACACATCATATCTGTTTGAACGAATAAATAAATCCAAAACGAGAAACCTCTTCAAGGAATTTCTTTTTTCTTTTCTTTTTTTCAGATGCCATCTAATCTCACATTTCAGGAAAGTCTATGAACCAATTCCAACACTATTCAAGGCTAATAATTATATCAGTCTTCAGAACTCTTTAGGTTACTTTAAAGTGACAACTTGAAGTTAAGTAATTGTACCAGTTAGAGCTTTAGGGGAGATCAGTAACACTAATAGAAAAGCCTTAAAAACTAATATACCCAAAACAAATAGTAATAATAATATGAAAAAAGAGAACAGTTCATCTCACAATGTCAATTACGTCACTTATCACGCTACGCCCTTGCCATGTTGATGCTTTGTCTCCAATCTCACAGATTGTACTGTGAAGTGCTGAAAATATAATTTCAACTTTCTCAGAACAACAATCAGCGCTGACATTTACATCCCACCTGTGGTCAGTTCCCATAGCACCTTCAGTTTCATAATGGAAAGACAGTACTGTAAACAGAAATGACAGAGTGATGAGGGATTCAACAAAAGCAGAAAAGGAATGTGAAAATAGGGAAACATACTTCTCAACCAGTTGTATGAGGTTTACCAATTCCTCTTCAGAACCTCCAACGTCAAAGAAATCATCAACCACTGTTGTGAGCACCCCATTTTTGGCCCATGATATTCGGGCATCAGAAAGTTCAGAGGGAGAAAGAGTTGCCACAGCAGAGAAGTAACAGTAGGCCAGCTTCTGCCTAGCAAACTTTAGCTTGTCTAATCTGTTCTCTGTAACCCACCTGTTATTACATGAAAATGAAAATATACAAACAGAAGATGATATTCAGCTTCCTTTCATAAATTAAAACAAAATCTACCTCAATGACTCACAATCTCATTAATTTTTCTTGATATCGTGTTTAAGTAGAAACCACTAGCAACAGGAGCCCGGTAAAAAAAAAAAAAAACCCTGAAAGTTGCTTCCAGTACAATATGCGAAAGAAAGGCTAAAGTAGCTTCTAGGTTATTTTGCCAACTTATCATGTTGCATGTGCCAACATTGAGCCTTCTATAATTGAAAATTCCAAGAAAAAGCCCATAACAATATCATGATAGTTGAAAGTAGATAAAGATATGCACCTTGCAAGTTGACTGAGTTCTTCACGATGGATTGATTGGCAAATGTTGAAGTCTTCCACTGCCAGTTTCAAGAAATCTTTGTTGCCAATATTTAAAGAACTGACATATATAAGAAGAGTAAAAAGGATAAAGCGGTAGTTCAAACTAATAAAGGCTAATTCCTTACCATATCTAAAATCTTCATAGGGAGAAAAGAATAGACAAAAACAAAACCACCATAGTTTTACCAATACGAAGTTTTTAAAACCCTTGTATTATTTTTGTTGTAATGCTCAACAGCTCTCCTGTTTGATAACCGTTCCAGATTTGCATGATAGGGAAACTTAAGAGCATTGTCCACCTGAAATGATCAAAGGTCGCAATTTTCTGGGAGTTGCCTTGGATTATTAAAATGAACACTACTTTTTTGTGGTAACTAAAAGTTAACATCACTAAATCAGTGAAAGCGGTTTTATGGCAGGAACCTCTTGGCCAAGATATTGTTCAGTTGATCTGTGTGAATTGAACCATTTGATAATTCTTGTCTCAGGAAATGTCTTGTCAAGAAATTTTGTTTCTCCAGAATTGATTCATCAGGATGTATGATGATTTCTGAAGCCCTATATAATTCCAAGATAGCACCAGTGTCATTCAAATATCCTCCAAGGGTACTGGAGAAATGATCCTCCTGTGAAAAGCGGGTAAATGGATCTACAAAACAGGATAAAGAGTTAATTAAACCTTTCCTGATCAATCAAAATCCTGTAGGCCATGTCTCCTAAATCACCAAGTACCTGAAGAAACATCATATCCATTAACGCGTAACATCCGAAAGGCCATTGCACAGGTGGCAGTATCTAAAAATACTTCTTCCTTTCCCTGAAGCCAGTATCTGTTTGATTGCGAATGTCATGGTTCCAATAAGTGTTAACTATATGCAATCCACAAATACAAAACAATGTCTGTATTACAACATTAATTACAGAGAGTAGGATGAATGAATTATCGTTCAAAGTTACTAGCTAGCACACCATATTTGGTGCATTCATCAGAAAAGGACATTACCTGTACGTTTCATCCAATACACTTCTGATCTCCTCTCTGAAATGACGACCAATTCCCAACCTTTCAAGACTATCAATCATAAAAAGACGCGCATATATATCTAGTGGATAAACCGTAGGAACTGGGAAAAAAAAGAGTTTGAAAATAACCAATTAACTGTCAGAGAAATCAGAAATGTAACTTAAAATACATAGCAAACTATAGACAACTTTGGAGGGAGGAACCTGCATTTCCAAACTTCTCTAGGAGTGAACAGAGGTACTCAAGGCAACCAGAATTCTTATGGTGAGTAAAAGCAGCTGCTGTGGTGGCCGGCGAATTAAACAGTGACCCATTCTCTCTTTGATATTTCATGACCATTTCCCAGTTCTGTGATTTCCCCAGTCCCTCTGAAACATATGCTAAGTAGGTCCTCCTTCCTTCCGAGTTGCTTCCATAGCCTCTAGAATTAGATATGGGATGGTTCAGTCAGAGAAAATTAGGGAAATCATTCAGAAACTAAAACATTCTTTTCTCTTTCTACTGCTATTCTACAGCATTAAGAAGAATGTATTTCATATATGAACAGTCTTATTGTTCCACCCTTGATTCAAAGTAAAATTTAACTGTTCCAACAAACCAAGCGAACTAAGCCAACCAAGTTTGAGCAAGGTGACTCAATTGTTTTAGGCCAGCACTCAATTTTATGGCCCCAATAGCTTTACATCCCAAGTCTGACAGAAGAGAATTTACAACATGCCCATTTTTGTCGGGGGCATTATACAAACACAAGCATAAAAAAGTACAAATAATAAAGCTGAACAGAAACCAAAACTGAATTATAACTGTACCTTTTAAGCTCCAACTCTCCCTTGTGAACCAAAGCTTCTAAATTCGTTGCTCCCAGAGGGATATTCAAATCCAAATTTTTGGCATACTCGATCATAGCAGGAAATATAATATCGAATCCAATAGGAGAAAGTTGCTTCTCATTGGTAGCTGCAGCTATATTTGACTCGATAAAGAAGAGGCCTGCAAAAAGAGGAATATCCAGCTATTGGAAATAATGGAGGAGATTTAACAAGAAGAACATCAGACATACCATTATTCATTTGTTCTTCACCAACATCCCATTGCTTTAGTGCAACGACACATGTTAAGGTAGATAAGAGGGCGTCTTTAACTAAGAAGGGATCACGATTAGGAAGACCCCACGAGCCATCACAGAGTTGATTATCCAATAACCAATTTACGCACTGAGGGAAAAAAGGGGCCTGCAGGAATTTGGAGAAGGGACCATCGCTACCCAGGCAGTGTAATATGAGGAAAGAGAAAGTTCGCCCTTGTTGAACATTTTCTTAATTCTTTGTTTAGTCTCCTCAAAGCACTGTATGAATAAAAAAGTAACATTTTCATAAATAAAGTTAACCGAAAATGCCAGAATACAAAGGAAATAATTTTAACTGAATGCAGGACCATCATACCAATGCTGAACTCTTGGCTTTTGTTTCTACATTTGAACCAGGAACCACAGAAGCTGCTTGAGAACACAATATCCCACCAGAAACTGAAAACGGCATATAAAACGATAGAAAGACAATTGAACTCAGTCAAACTACATCTGTAATATATATAGTAAGAGAATTCTATAGTTAATCAAATTTCTTATGGAGAAATTTTTTGGAGCAATTTCCTCCAATCCAGTCTATTAATTGACATTTGTCTTTAGAGCATGTGATTTTCACATGCATTGTAATAGAATTAATATATCACATGTCCAATGCATTTTTAATAATACATGTGAGAATCGGCGTACTCTAAGGACAGATGTTAATTTCATCTAAACCAATTTAGAGGAAAATTGTCATTTTATTATTGAGGGCAATATTTTCTAATAAAACAAAAGGTCATCCATCAAGTAGTTTCTTCATCTTAGTCAATGTTCTCTACATCCAACCTCTAGTCCTTGTAGCTCCTTCCAGTTAATCATATTTTTTCCTCTTATTGGTGCAGATATCAGACCATCTTATATGACTCTTTGTCCACCTCCAGAATTGGTGCTAACTTTCTGATCATTTCTTATCCTATCTTTCTTGTATGAGTATCATCCATCTTGATATCTTAATGTCAACAAATACCCATCTTGATGGGATGAATCAAGAATGCATAAGTGTTAGGAGGCTTGATATCTTAGGGAGTCTTTTAGTGAACCCATAATATAGCATGTTGAGACACCACACAACCCAAAAGCTTAATCCTATGGCTTTGGGTCCAACAATACTATATTAATCACTCACACTTCTTACATCTTTCCAATGTGGAACTCTATCCTTTTTTACACTCACACATTATACTCAACAAGAAGGATATATGATGCAAGGTTACCAATAGAATGAGATAGGAAATCCATGACATAAAGAAACTCTTGCTAATTATACGAAATTAAGACCATTTTCTCAGTTTTTTCTTCTGGTTTTCATTAATTTAGTCTTGATTTACATTCTTACTCCATCTACTTAAACTGATTTTCCCAAAACTGCCTTTTCTACAGTATTTCCAAAGTAAAAGAAACAGATTTTGCCCATCGAGGTCCACCAAATATAGAGGTAACACTTCTTTTGCCTACATCTATATTCCTTCCATGTCTAGATCAACATGGGACACAGATTTCCTTTTACTGATAACAATTTTCATTTTTTTCTGAAAAAAAAAAAAAGAAAAAAAAAAAGACCTCCTCTAACTTGAAACTCATGCAAGGCCTCAAAGGACATGTCACATTGTTTTGTTCTACAAGTTGTTGAAAATTTTCTGAGGAATAATCCCACGTCGCCTATAAACTGGACCTTAGGCATGTTTATAAGAATTGAACAACCCTCTCCTATATAAGTATATAACCGGTTTTATGAATGTTAGCCCATGAATTTCTTCGCAGACAACTTATAAGCTAAAACGAAAAATGTAGTCCAACTATTTAATATTGGACTTCGCCACTGCAAACCGCTTCCTAGAGCTTGCTACGTACACTTGATTACCTTATTAAATTTAAAAGCCAAAGCAAATTCTAAAATATGGAAGAAATCAATGACAATGTTTTAAACAGACAACAACGATTCAACATAAAAACAAGCCCAAGAAATATCGAATCAAGTTTAAAGCCAAGAACCCTCAAAAAATTCATTTAGATAGCAATTATTCAGCATAAAACCAAGAAACCCAATTGAAGAAAGTTTTGAAAGGTCCTAAGAACAAGGAACCAACAATACCGATAAAAAAAAAAAAAAGAACAAGGAACCAACAAAAGTCCAGAGACAGAGAGAGAGAGAGAAATGGAACCTGCAGTAGACGAAGTGAAACACCAAGGTCTGTTGGAAAGGGAGAGCGACATGGTTGTGCCAAAACGAGGAAAAAGTTTGGTAGTACTTCAATACTTTCTGTCAAAAAGCCAGCGAGTGAGAGAGTTTGAAAATGGCAGTGGCACTTCAGCTTTTATATAAGTTTTTTTCCTTTTTTTTTTTTTTTGGTTCTTTAACAAACTTTAAAAAACAAAAACAAAAAACAAAAAACAAAATCAATCATTTCATGCATCATTGATGAATGCATATTGAGAAATCAAACTCAATCAAAAATCTTCAATTCTAATGTCAATAAAAAAAAAAAAAAAAAAAAAAGGGTATAAAGAAAGAGAGTTGGAGAAACAGAATCAAAATAAAAAATTTAAAAAAAAAAGAGGCGGAGAAACAAAATCAAACTCAATCTTAAATTTTAATGTCAATTAAACTAAATAAAAAAAAACATAAAAAATACAGAAAAAGAGAGACGGAGAAACATAATCAAAGAAAAGCGATATAGAAAATCAAAAGAAATAAAAATTATAAAAATTAGAACTAGAATATTAAATATTTAAAAATTATAAAAATTTTGTATTTGTATTTATTTCTATGGTCGTGAGCATGATCTGATATTCTTCTATTGCTTTATGCATCAAAAAGTATTTTGTGGTAGTCAAATTATCAATTTTTCTGGTTAGAACTTATTCTTCTAATCTTCTGTTAAAAGCAATTATAATCATCCTAACTTGTCACTTGTGGGTGACTTTCACCCAAATATGAAGGCTATAGTTATATCTTCAGAAAGAAAAATTACAGCTGCGTATCACTCCAGAATCCTACTACATAATGCAACTTGAATATCATATATAATCATAAAAGAGGGTTTGTTATCGTGCAAATCAACCAAGAAACTTTTATCTTAATTTGTGTTATTGGATAATTCCTTGTTCCTTTAATATTAAACTCTTTTCCTTGTCAAATCAGTTGAAATGGGTTTTTGAGATGACTATTTGCACATACTCTTCCGTTAAAATTTAAAGTTATATCTCTAATTTCACGGTGATTGGCAAGATTAATTTGTGGAGAAAACTTGCATCTTCTTTTTTCCTTTTCATGTCTTGTTCAAGAAACCTTGGGCAGCTTTATATATTATTAAAAAGAAGGGTTAAATACCTAATACCTCATTGGGGTTTCACAACTTTTTTTTTTTCTCCTTAGGGTTTGATTTTTATCACAGAGGATCCTTGTGGTTTTGATAAAGGATTAAATTGGTCATTCTGTCAGTTGACCGTTAGTTGACTTAACGAACTGATACATGGACGAATGAAAATTTGACACTTGACACAAGTGACCACATCATTAGTGATGACGTGGCCACCTAATCAAACTTTTTATTTAAAAACAACAAAAAAAAAATTGGGGTTGGCTATAGGGGTGCCGGCCACCACCCTTGGCACCTTGGGGGTGGCCTGGTCACCCCCATCTGGCCGGATGCGGGTGGCCAAGCCACCCCAAGGTGCCCATCTTCAAAAAACCATAGGCTATGACTTCCCTACTCGTCCTCACCCTCGTACTCTATGCGGCATCGCAACCAATACCTGCCCTCTCCAGCACCACCGCATAACCCTCCACACCTGGCACCAAAACTACGGACTACTCGGTTTTGGGAACATACAAGTTTATACCGGTTCACCGAGAAGCCTACGATGGAGGCCGAATCATCGATATCACCCATAGGTACAACCCAAACATGCCAGAGTATGGGTCGAGCAAAGGGATCGACCAGTTCCTCTAGCTCGGATGGGGGTGGCCAGCCCACCCCCAAGGTGCCAACGGTGGTGGCTGAGCCACCCCTTGGTGCCCAAGGGAGCCACACACAACTTTTTTTTTTTTTTTTCTAAATAAAAAATAAAAAATTTAATTTAGTGGCTATGTCATCATTGATGACGTGGCCACTTATATTAAGTGTCAAATTTTCATTCATCCACATTAACTTTTGTTAAGTCAACAAACGGTCAATTAACAGGATGACCAATTTGGTCATTTATTAAAACCACAGGGACCTCCTGTAATAAAAATCAAACCTTAAGGAGGAAAAAAATAATGTTGTGAAACCTTAGGGAGATATTAGTCACTATTAGGTATTTAACCCAAAAAAAATCAAGGGGAAAATGAAAGAATTCATGGCAAGGGTCCTAGTAAGCCAGATCAAAGTGCTTAAGTTGACTGGTCAAAAAAAGTTGACTGGAATGTGCAGAAACTTGGTAGGTAATGTACACAAAATTCTTTCGTAGTCTGATTTGAAGAATGATGGGTAACTGCAGCCAATGCTCCAATTTGTCTAGTCTTCTTCTCTTCTGTAGTATTAGGGGTATTCTTAGACCAATATATTCCTATGGGCAAGTCCTTGTGAAAAAAAACAAAAAACAAAAAACAAAGGTTTTACTAGAATCCTGAAAATTGAAGTCTTTTATTTATTTATTTATTTTTTTTCCTACATTGGTTCTAACTTCTAAGAATAAAATACAATTAATGACAACTTCCCTTTGGCATTGGCTTGTTTTAGCTATTCTGCAGGTGTGATGATGACTTCAGAACCTATATGTTTTTGGCCACATACGGATGTTTGATTTCATGGCCTGACTTTGGTCTTTTATTTGGTTTGTGCAGGTCCGAACAGGAGCAGCACAAATTGAAGGCAGTGTCCATGGCCTCGTTTCTTATGAGAAGAAACCATTTTGATATTAGAATCCCTACTGCAGATGTTTTGACTTTTCCTGCAGTTTCAGGTGTGTTATTCATGGGGCCCGAAGATGAAATTTCGCCGTCTCAGATTGCTGCAAAAGTAGGTCATAACGCTCCTTTTTAGTTGTGTTTTATATGCAATCTATGAAAACAATTCTAATGTACCCAGATGAAACTTTTCTCTTTTTTCAGTGCTTGGTTTTGACGAATCTGAATCTGTATGTGGAGTTACTTTCAGAAGAGGAAAAAAAGTCAGTTAATTAATCTACGTGATATACATATACAAAAGGTCGGATCTAGAAATATGGTATTCATTTCCTCTTCAAATATTTAAAGTATTGTAGTTTTTTTTCTTTTATTCTAATGATTATTAATAGCCTTGTAGAGTAGAAGTAGAACACCAATAAACTTGGAACCCAACAAAACTTATTTTGGTTTTGGAAGTAGTCTCCTAAGGTCGACCTGATGTGGATAAAATTTACTGGATTAAAAAGTATTTTATCCTTTGTCAAAATAACAAAGGAAATTAGAAAATTAGAAAAAAAAAAAAAAAAAAAAAATAGAGTAAAAATTTATAATGGATAATCAATGGCTTATTTGTGGAAATGATAATAGGATTAAAACCAGAATGAATACCAAAATAAGCAACATAAGGTAGCTGAAAATTTATCATTCATCCGTCCAATAAAAAAAAAGGAAACAGTTTTGGCTAGAATGCTAACTATTAATGGAACACCAATAAAACATATAGCATAGTGAACAAGTTACAACCAGCGTTTCATTTTCCTATCGAAGATGCCTGGTCCGTAAGTTGAAATGAACATGTCAACAAGAAGGGGGAACTGCATCAATGCGAACAAGGTGACTGGAATACTAGCCAAACAAATGACAGGAATGACAAACCATGATTTTCCACGTAACAAAATCAGAAGAGCAGCACAAAAGGCTATCATCATGGATACAATAGAAAAGAAAAGAGTGGAAAGTCCTATTATCATCTTTGTTGGTAAGGATTTGAGGAAATCTTCTTCTGCATAGCGCGATGTTAGGATACCCAAGAACATTAATACTGAAGTTGCAGAGGAAAAGAGCGATAGGGAATCAGATACTATAAAGAGCATAAACAAATTTTCATTTAAGAACATTGGGATGCCTGTGTTTTGGTCGTTACCACCTAGAACGGTAAAGGCTGCAGCAAACATAATGGTGGCAATGAGAGCACCTACCACTGTACAAGAAGTTGCTGTATCTTTCATCCATTTCTCTCCCTCTTTCATCAAATTCTTGTGATTCTTTGTAAACAATTCTCGGGGCTGCAAATTATCTTTGTTTAAAGCTTCTGTAACCTTCGGAAAGACAATGCTCTCCACCTCCTACATTTGTTAGTCAAAGTCTTAGAAAAAAGGGCTACCAAAAGAAACATAAAATCACATATCAGTGAAAGAGTGATGTTGCATGCCTCACTTCAAAAACAATTTTATTTGATGAAGATACTTTCATCCATTTTAATGTAGCAATTCCAATTACTGTTTACATCCCCAGAACATCTCAAATTATGTAATTGTCCTTCACTATTTTTTAACCTAGCATTATATCATAATCAAATTAAGCTTCTAAAAAACTATGCTATCCAAACAGCTAAACAAATAAAACTCACATTTTAATTTTATTTAGTATACTGCTATATAACTACCATATAACTGGGATGATGTAGGAATGAAAATCAACTATTAATTTTTTTTTTTTTTTTTTAAATTGTTGATCCAATGGCTGCTCTTCATTGCCACGTCATCAATTGTATGGCACTCGTATATCAGTCTACTATATAGCATTACTAATTTTTCTAATTGAAATATGAGAAGATTTCAATTTCTCAACTTGTGGTTCAAAATGTAAAACTTTTCCGAGTAGTTTTATTTAGTAGATTGTTAGACAAATGTCATATAACTGGATGATGTAGCAGTAAAAATAAACCCTTTGATTATTAATTGTTTTTTTTTAATTTACAAATGTTGATCCAATGACTAATTTTTATTGTCACGTCATCCAGTTAGGTAACAATTGTACAAAAGTCTACTAAATACATTACTCAATTTTTCCACCACATGCACTTGCAATTTTTTTTTTTTTTTTTTTTTTTTTTAGTAATGCTATTTAATAGACTATTATATATACTACTACCTTGATGATGTTACTGTGAAAATCAACCATTGAAAAAGCACTTGCAAAAATAATAATTAAAACAACCATTACAACTGGAAACGTTCTAAATATCTTGGAACAATATAGGTAGCTAGCAAGCAAGCAATGCTGGCATTGCAAAGAAATATAAAGCAAAAGAGATGACCTTAAACCATTGTAGCTCTCGTTGCATCTGCAATGCTGCACCTGGGATGCGATTAAGCTGGGTGGAATCTGCTGACATCCCCGCCATATGTAATATATTGTGCTTGGAGTCATCACGAGAATACACTATCACGTTCTTCACTTGAAGTCTGTATATAAGGCTAAAGATTTTAGATTGACGATGTAAAACTGCAGTCAGAAATATGTTTCTGCTGTTCCTATCGTAGCTCCACACCAGATCTGGATTTCCTCTAACGATCTCATAAACAAACTCAAAAATCCCTTCCTTGATTGCTCGGAAGATGGCTGAATAAACGCAACCTATCCTTCTCCTCTCTTGGTCGTTTGAATTTGATATCTCTTCGCACATGTGGCGCAGGAGTTCATGCGACTGGACATGGGCCAACTTCATTTCATATAAATGCTTCACTCCTTTCCAAATATTGAAAACAAAACAAAACAAAAAAGTTCAAAAAAATTAATTGAAAATGAGATTAATTGAGTAGATGCAATATATATATACACATACCCAAGAGGTTAAGAAGAGTTGACGACACTATTTGTTGCAATACAGCTAGCACTGAAAAGTTAAAACGACACTCACCAACATTAGAAAATTATTGCCAAAAATAGAGTAAAGTATTTATAATTAATAAGAGAAATATCGTTCATCTACACTGAATTGGCTTGGCATGCTCCATCCAACCAAAATTAATATATATATATATATATATATATATATTAAAAGTGGATGGACCACGCCAACTCAATGAAAATGGAAACGAGATAGATGTCCAAATGCCAAAAAAAAAAAAAATACACTTTACACCTGAACTATCTACTCATTTGCATTTATAACTCCAATATTTAAAAAGTGACTCTTTACTTCCTGAAAATATTTGACATTGATACTTGACCCCATGAAATGCACTTTACCCCCTAAAGTAACTAAGTTTTGGAGGAGTAAAGTGTCAATTCAAAATACTTCAGAAAATAAAGTTTACTTCTTGGGAGTCAGTGTCAGATATTTTAGGGATAAAGTATCACTTTTTAAACATTAAAGTTAAAAGTGTAAATAGATAGATAGTTAGAGAGTAAAATGTACTTTTTTTTAAAAAAAAAATTCTCGATTAATAAACTATATGTTTTTTCGGTTTGTGAATATTCTTGTCTCTAAATCTACAAGCTAGTCGACATAATAACGTACAATATGATTAGGTTCCTTCTCTATATATAAGAGCACCACTAGACAAATCTTATTGTTGTTGCCAGCACAAAAAATAATGAAGCATTGGTAAGTGGAATGAAATAGCTATTTATATTCTTTAGTTTGGTGAAAACATATATGCTCTTACGGAATCAAACCAAAATTACTAAATACCCACACTTTTTTATTAAAAGAAAAAAAANTCTCGATTAATAAACTATATGTTTTTTCGGTTTGTGAATATTCTTGTCTCTAAATCTACAAGCTAGTCGACATAATAACGTACAATATGATTAGGTTCCTTCTCTATATATAAGAGCACCACTAGACAAATCTTATTGTTGTTGCCAGCACAAAAAATAATGAAGCATTGGTAGGTGAAATGAAATAGCTATTTATATTCTTTAGTTTGGTGAAAACATATATGCTCTTACGGAATCAAACCAAAATTACTAAATACCCACACTTTTTTATTAAAAGAAAAAAAACAAACAAACAAATAAAAACAAAAACAAAGACTTTATTTGTTTAAGAAGGTGAAACTTTGGTGGCCATCGATGGTGAATTCCGGCAGCCGGAGGTGAAGGATTCCAGCAAATTTTGACGAAATCTGGTGGCCGATTAAATAAATATATATATTGTCTATTCTTAAAGTATTAGTTATTCCACTTATTCTTTTAGTTTAAAAAATAGCCTTTCTCATGGAAGTAGCTCTTCAGGCTAGTTAAAAATCTTACCAAACTATGAAATAGCTATTCCATTAGGTGGATTTAACCCTCATACCAAACGTACTTTAAAAGTCTTTCTTGGATTACTGTTTTCTATGCTAAAAGGGTGTCATGGTTTTTATTATGGGGTAATTACCTTTTGCTCCCATGAAGTACAACGTCATGACACTTTTCTCCCGTAAACTATCAACTATGACACTTGACCTCATCAAACTACCATCTTATGACACTTTTCTCTCTTCTGTCAGTCAAAGGGGTTAAAACTAACGGTTAACAATCATCTACTTGCATGTGTCATTTTAAATTTTTTTTCTCTTCATTTTTGCCCTCATGTGACTTGCATGTAACATTTGTTTAGGAGGGTATAAGTGTCATTTTATTGATCTGAAGTGAGGACAAAAGTGAAAGGAAAAAAATTTAAAATAGCACATGTAAGTCACATGACCGTTGACCGTTAGTTTTAATCCCATTGACTGACAGAAAAGGAGAAAGTGTTATAAAATGGTAATTTGATGGGTTTAAATGTCATAGTTGATAGTAGGGCTGGCAATATGGGTTGCCGTGTCAGGTTTGGGTCCAACCCAATTATGACCCGACACGATTATGCTCGACACGACACGACACGATTAATTAAACGTGTCGAACCCCTCGACCCGAACACGATACAATCCATAAACGAGTAACACGACACGAACCCGTTTATATAAATGTCGTGTCATGACACGCAAACCCGACACCGACACGACCCGAATGTAAATTTATTTTAGTTTTTAACTTTTTAATAGCAAAATCTTAGCAACCAAAGTAACAAATACAATGTTCTTTTCTATAATAACACATTCTTCTTTCTCAAATGCAATCCAACAAACTCTAAAGTAAGCTAAATGAAAAATATAAAAACAATTTGTTACAATAAACCGAAGGGTATAGAACAATATGATAAAAATATTTTTGGATGATTACAAGTCCAAATAAAGCAAAAGAACCACAAGGCAGCCTCCACTGATAGTGAATAGTTTTTAGTTTTTACAGTTTTAAGCTTTAAAAAAAAAAAAAAAAGAGAGAGAGAGAGAGAGAAACTAAACTGGGCCCAAACCCGACGGGTTGACCTGATACGGCAAGCTAAACGGGTCAACCCGCGAACCTGGCATGTTGACTCGACATGACACAATTATAAATGTGTAAGGGAGAAAAATTTTGGGCAAAAACATACCTGATCCCATAGTTTTTACTTGATCGCTTTCTCGTTTTTCTACTTGTTGAATGTTCAAACAAATTTCATTGGTGGCACAAGCTGATTCAATGTGTATACCTTTCAACAGAAAATATTAATGAAGTAAGAATTGGGTAGTAAAAGTACCATTAGCAAATACCAAACACGTGGCGTGCAAATGCGACCAAGACATTCTTTTGGCGGGGGGCAGGGAATGTTAACTTTTGTACATTGACTTGGGAGAGTTAAGTATATATGTGCATAATCCTAGAACACGTAATGAAAAGAGAAAAGAGATCTAGTGATACTTACAAGAGTAGATCCATCGTTTCCAAAACACAAGTCGACTTCCACTCGGAAATGCGTAAGGCATAGAAGCCAAGGCATACAAAGGGGAAAGCTTCTCTCTGTCTAAAGCAAGAGCCAAAGGCCGATAAAGCCGGATTAAATGCAGAGCAATATCTGTTGTGTTGTACCAGTGTACATACGTACAAAAAAAAAAAAAAAAAAAATCAATACATGCAAAAAAGTAGGCCGAACCATTTGTAGCACTTACCAACTGGGATCCAAATAAAAGGGGCTTAAACAGTGGGAACCGCAGCACTTCCTTAAGTCTGTTTGAGTCATCAACAAGAGTGTAAAACCCAAAGCGGCTAATACTAATACGATTGAGAATTCCCACTTCCAAAGTTGAACTCTCACCCAAATATATGCCCAACCACTTTGAAATTTTTTTTAATGCCACTAAACCACCACCAACTTTAATTAACATATAGTACTTACTCTCCCAAATCCTCCCGAATTATCTCCGCTTTTGCAATTATTCTCCTAAACTTTAGTTTTTTTCAAATTCCATTAAATCGTGACCAACGCCTAAATCCTTTTTTTTTTCTTTTTTCTTTTTTCTTTTTTGTCCTAGGAAAAAAAAAAGAGGAAAAGAAGTATTTTGGAAATCTAGACACCAGATAGAATTTTCCTCCAAACTGGGTTAGAAAAATTTCTTTCAACTTAGTTTATAAAAATGACATGCGTCTCTTTTTTTAATAATATATGAGATGTACATGAGTTTTTAATAAAATTTATTTCAACTATTCTTACTATTAAAAAAGCATGTGCTTTTCACATGTTCAAGTGTGATGCAAGAGAAAATTGACAAAACTGTTATTTAAATTATGCATGTGTGTTTTACTTTTCCTTTTTAAGAAGGATTGGGTTTTTCCTTTTCTCATTAGAACTATGTTTTCCCTTTTCTATTAGGAGTAGGTCTTCCTTTTCCAATTAGGTTTGGTTTTCATTTTTTTTTTTTTGGTTAAATTATGAGGTGCGTAGCCTATATAAAGGCAATTAGTCTTTGTTATTTTTTAATTCAGTTTGAACTATCAATTAAATTTAAGTCTTTCAAAATTAATTTTCTGTTTGCTTATTTGATACAATTAGGGTCTTTCTCTTTCCTATGTGTTATTTTCTCTTCCTAAATTTTTTTAAAAAAAATTCAATTTTACCCTCTCATTAGAATTTTCTGTTAAATCTCGTCAAAATTTCCTTTAAAAAAAAAAAAAAATTCAAAAGATTCAAGTGGGAGTATTTTTTTCAAATTCCATTAAATCGTGACCAGCACCTCTTACCTAACGTCCGGGTATATATAGCCTGCGTGCAAAGAGTAGCTCCACTGACGCCTTTCTCAGGCATTAGATCCTCCAGTGGCGTGAGAGAATAGAGATATCGAGCCAAATCCTTGTTCCCGTATACCATTGCCGTAACAACAGGAAGGATTCCATCCTTGTCCCCAATGCTGACCAAGTGCTTGTTCTTTCTGAGCATGCACTCTGCCATCCGGTGGTTTCCTACCAATACTATCTCGGCTAGAGCCGTCAATCCGCCGTTGTCTCGTATTTCCAAGTTTTCTTCCGACATTCGCTCCACCATCTCCTCAACTATATGCACATGCCCTGCAGCGACTGCAATATGAAGGGCTGTCTTCCCCATAAATGTGATCTTTTCACTTAATGCATTGGGATGGAGCTTCAGGAACTCCTTTGCATTCTTCCAATCTCCACTTTGCACAGCCTTGATTAAGGCTATATAATCAACATTCCCTGCCATGTTTTTCAATCCATTTAAAATTAATGTTTAAGCACATGCATCCATTCAAAGAGAGAAAGAGAGACCTGTATTAGTATTTTTGGGCACGTTATACTTTTTGGCCAAAGTATTCCAAACAATTTTCGCGGACTTAATCTCCTTAATCTCAGAAACTGTGTCTGGTCCGCAAGAATTCTGAATAAGCTGTAAAGCCATGAAATTCTTGTCGCTCCAATCCTTAAAAGCAGCTTCATCATCTTCTTGCTTAGGAGGTTCAATGGTGGATTCAATAATGTCCCAAAGATCTTGAGCCATTAGATAGGATTTTATCCCAACACTCCAATCCCCATAGTTATCTTTCTCAAGAATAGTTGATGCAGCCTTTATATCCATGTTTAATCTGTCATCATATCCATAAAGGGTTAGGAGCATAGTACAATAGAATAGAAGCTGGATCGGTTATGCATGGTAATAGTAAGAATTCCTTCATGGACTTCTTTTTTTTTTGTTTTACTGGAGATGTACAATAGTTTTACCCACAACATATATATATATATATACTATTATATGACTGTCTTATAACCGAGATAATGTAACATATATAAATCAACATTTAGATCAACAAAAGCCTATAAAAAAGAAAAATTAAAAAATAATTTTCTCTACCATGTTATTTCATTTATATAACAATCGCCTAAATAAAAATGACATCCAATCAAGAAAGAACTTCTTCAAGTATACATAAATAAATGTTTGAAGATGATGATTAAAAGTATATCATTACTCGCTGTCTTTGGATGGAATTAGAGCTCTCCTTACTCTTGTCTTCACTCTTCACTCTTCACCCAATGGAGGAACAAGGCTTGGCAGAACTGCAAAACTTATATATTTCCTTCTTCCTCTTTAAACCCAGATTCAAACAACTTATAAGCTAAAACGAAAAAAGTAGTCCAACTATTTAATGTTGGACTTCGCCACTGCAAAAATAAAAACAAGTCCAAGAAATATCGAATCAACTTTAAAGCCAATAAGAACCCACAAAAAAATTTAAACAAAAACAAACAAACAAACAAACAACAAAAAAAGAAAACCCAATTGAAGAAAGTTTTGCAAGGTCCTAAGAACAAGGAACCAACAAAAGTCCAGAGACAGAGACAGAAAACCCAATTGAAGAAAGTTTTGCAAGGTCCTAAGAACAAGGAACCAACAAAAGTCCAGAGGCAGAGGCAGAGGCAGAGAGAGAAATGGAACCTGCAGTAGAATAAGAACACCAAGGTCTGTTGGAAAGTGAGAAAGACGAGGTTGTGCCAAAACCAGGAAAAAGTTTGGTACTACTTCAACACTTTCTGTCAAAAATCCAGGGAGTGAGGAGGGATCGGGATCCCCTCATATTAGAGGGGAAATATGAGAGCCCTCATATTATCATCTCATCCGTCCATTTTAATCCAACCGTCCATAGAATGCCACGTGTCACACTTAATATATAATAAAATATTAATTAATTTTTTAAAAGAAAAGAAATTAAAAATAATAAAAAATTTAAATTTAAAAAAAAAACAGGGGTGGCCGGCCACCCAGTTGAGCCTAGGGGTGGCTTCGGCCACCCCAGACCGGCCGGTCTGGGGTGGCCGAAGCACCCCCAACAACCCCCAAGGGCCAAAAAAAATTAAAATCAAATTTTTTTAAAAAAAACTAGGGTGGCCGGCCATCCAATTGAGCCTAAGGGTGGCTTCAGCCACCCCAAACCGGCCGGTATGGGGTGGCCAAACCACCCCCAAGGGCAAAAAAAATTAAAATCAATTTAAAAAAAAAAAAAACTAGGGTGGCCGGCAAACCCATAGGGGGTGTCCAAGGGTTTGCCGGCCAACCCAGTTTTTTTTTTTAATTTGATTTTAATTTTCTTTTCTTTTAAAAAAATTAACTAATATTTTATTATATATTAAGTATGACACGTGGCATTCTGTGGACGATTGGATGAAAATGGATGGATAGGATGAAAATATGAGGGCTCTCATATTCCCCTCTAATATGAGGGGATCCTGATCCGGGAGGGAGAGAGAGTTTGAAAATGGCAGTGGCACTTCAGCTTCTATATAAATTTCTTTTTTCTGTTTTTAATTGAATATTTTACTTGAAAATGTTCATAGTTGCATTTATTTATTATGAATTGTATCGAAAATAACAAAAAGTTTTTGATCAAGTCCGATTGAAATTCATAACTTAAGAGCATCTACAGCAGCCTCTTTAAATTTTACGCTTCAAAATAATCAAAAGTATACTTTTAGTTATTTTAACAATTCACATTTTTAGAGCACTCATTTCAGCCTCACTACTTTAATAATTTACTTTAACTATTTCATTTAAATATTATTTTTTAAAGATTTGTTTATTTTTTCTCTAACTTTTATATTTTTGAATGTTTATATTTTCTTAATGGTCTATTTTAAGAATATTTGTCTTATTCTAATAGTAATATTTTTAAAAATTTGTAATTTTTCTAATGGTCATATTTTTTAATTTGTGTCTTATAGCAGTCATATTTTTAAAATTTTTGAAGCCAAATGCTGCCGAAATGTTGAGAGAGAGAAAAAAGAAAAAGAAAAAAAAAGGAGATAAATGAAAAGTAAAATGGAAGAGAGAAAATATATTTATTTAATGAATAGATGAGTGAATAGTAAATTTTATATTTGAAGATTTACTGTTCATATTGTTATTATTATTTTTTTTTTGTTATTTTGAGGAATCTAAAAAGTGACATTTTAAACCCTTTTAGTTAAATTGCATCTTCAAAATAACTAAAAAAATGACTTTGAAGAGGCTGCAGTAAATGCTCTAATATATATATCTAACCTTCAAACAACCAATTAATCATAGGCGGAACTAGTATTTGGAGTTTGGGGGGAAATTTGAAATTTAAAGTATCTCTGACCTTCAAACAACCAAGCATGAGCAGAACTAACCTTTGAAATTTGGGGGGAATTTGAAATTTAAGGTAAAATTTTAATTTTCAAAAAAATTTAAAGCCTTTAAAAAAAAAAAAAAATGGAGGGAAACATGGTCCCAAGGGGCCATGTGGTCCCGCCCGTGCAACCAAACCACCGACATAATTAAGTTCCCAAAGCTTTTATAAGTATCTAGACAATTANCCTTTAAAAAAAAAAAAAATTGGAGGGAAACATGGTCCCAAGGGGCCATGTGGTCCCGCCCGTGCAACCAAACCACCGACATAATTAAGTTCCCAAAGCTTTTATAAGTATCTAGACAATTAAATTTATTTTTCAGTTTTTGTATTATTAACCACCGACATAATTAAGTTCCCAAAGCTTTTATAAGTATCTAGACAATTAAATTTATTTTTCAGTTTTTGTATTATTCATGTTGGGTCACATGCCACGTATGGAAAATAACGCAAAAAGTTGTACACAGTTAAAGTCAACGAATGCGACAAAGCATAAAAACAGAGAGTTTGTTCTTTAACCACCATCGATAAATACCTTCGAGTCGGCAGGTTGATTGATGCTTCTCGGTCCTCCATTTAATTCCTTTAAACTTTTATTATTTTCGTAATTACCTACTTAACATTTAAAAATTTTCAATTTAGTGTATTAACACCATTATGTTAAATCATAATGAAAAGGTGTCAAAATCACCAAAATACTCTCCATTTGCTTTTTGAAAAAATATAAAAATAATAATAATTTACAAAATTTATATATATATATAAAAAGAGATAATTTGAAATTTTTGTACAGGATTTAACAAAAAAACTTAATAGATAAGTAACTTTACAAAAAATTAGAACTTCGATATTCTTGAACATTGAACATTGAGGGATAATTACAAAAATAATAGAAGTGCGAGGTGATTAAGTGAAGTTTTTCTAATTTTTTATGGTATTTTTTTTAGTTAGTCATTCTCTTTTAGATAGTCTATAAATATTGATGTACTCCTATTAGTGACAATTGGTTGAAGGAGAATTTGTTTTCCAGAAAATTGTGTGAGTTGTGATTACTAGATTAATTGTATATCTCATAACCTAACACAAGTCTGCATCCAAACATTCGGTCGTTGATTAGTGACAGAGTCAAGATTTTGTTTTGCAAAACAGTTCAACAAAATTGTAATTATATATTTCAAACAAGATTAAAGGATGTACTCATTGTTTTGCTAAATCTATCTCGATACAAGCTCATTTAAGATTTAAGATTCTGCTAGAGCTCAGTAGTTCATAATCTCAAGTAAGTACTATAATCATATATTTTCCATAGATAATATTTCAAGTACTATACCTTTATGTAAAGGTGTACAATCAAAGTGGTTATAATCGTCCAATAATCGCTAACCGTATAACCGCTTTTATAGGCGGTTATAAAAACTACTAACCGCCAAAGGCAAGGGCGGTTTGAGGTTTTAGGGGTAGGGGTAAGCGGTTAATAACCGTTAACCGCCTACTCTTATATATAATAATATATCATATAGGGGTAACTTTACTTATCCCTTGAAATGTTACGCCTTTTGCAAACTATAACACTTCGAAAATTAATTAACTGATAATTAATTTTATGGTTCGTCTCCCATATTTATTTCGCAAGGAACAAGACTTAGTGATTTCCACTCTTTAAAAAGAGAGGATACTAAACGACGAAAAACATTAAAATTTTATAAACATTAATCGTTACAACCAGAGCATCTACTAAGGATTATCAAAAGGGGTTTGCTAGGAGTTCTCCCTATAGTGTTCTCCTGGGTTCTCCTAGATTTACGTAAAACATGATTTAAGAAAAAATAAAATTGTAGTACCTTTTTTTTTACCAACAAATTAATTTTTATGAGTTGATATTTAGGTTCTAATGCTTTAAAACTTGTTTTTTTATTCAAAACTAAAACCTAAGGGTAGAAGGTTAACCCTTTAGGGATGGTATCACCCAAAATAGATTTGATCATCCTAAATTTAGTGCTAATGCCTCAATTTTGGTGCTAATGCCTAAAAAAACCGGTGGTGAAGGCCCCTATAATTTTATTTTTTCTTAAATCATGTTTTACGTAAGTGTGAGATAACCCAGGAGAATACTATGGAGAGAACCCTTAGCATTTTCCTTATCAAAATAGTTGAAATCACACTATACATATCATCTTTACTAAGGATCCATGATATACCTTAATATGCAAGCATGCATCAAAACTTTTAAGTTTACAGCATAACCCAAAAGTACTAATTACCATGAGCACCCGCCTAAGCTCGCAATAAGTCCTCAAGCGTTACTTGAGTAAAGCCCTCCACAATAACTAAATGCTTCATGGTATCCATATTCTGCTAAACTATCTATAACAACATATATGTACATATAGAGAAAAATGAAAAGAATATGAGGGTAAATCCGACAATTTAGTGAGTATAAATGCACATGACGTATCCGTCATTAAATGGTGAACTCAATTGTTTATAAAGCACATGCAACATTATGAGATAACAGTTTATCATAGATGCAATATAGATATAATATATGTTGTAATATAATAATCATGTCATAGTTCAATAGTATGATCTACCTGAAATATTACCAATTCCCTACAGAGTTGGCGCTGTCTCGATAGACCCATAATACAATATCGGTGCCCCAGATATTGTACGCTACCATCCATCACTAGGAGTTCGACTGAGTCCAACCTTGGGTGACCAACACTACTAATGATGTACGTCCTGAAGTGACCTACCTGTTAAGGCTGTGCTGGTCACGGAATAACCATTGGATCCAAAGCCCATATAAATATACACATATTTGACCATAAAGTTAACATGTATAGTAAGCTCATTGCCGTTATCCTGGACGTATCAGTGTACTAAGTCGTACGATGCAATTAATTTTATCCGTCTTTTACATGCATGATTTTACAAGTCTCATCATTATCTTGTTAATTAACATACGTTTTCACAAAAGTGAGTTCACAGTAGTCTAAAATGTATTTCATGAGAATTGTAAATATGCAATGCAAGAAAAGTAACAACAAATATCCATGTGAGTTTGTACTCACTGGAGTCGTAAAGTTCTTCCATAAAATCCCTTTGAGGCTAAACTCAAGTTAAAACAAACCTAGAATATGAAAACATGGGCTATTGAACGACTGGCCAAAATGGTGTTCCCCTAAAGTGCTTCTGGGCGAGCCCTCGGACCTTAGGCCGAGTGTTCAACCAGAGAGTTTAGGTAGAACCTCATTTGGTTAAATGTTCTCAGAAGCCTCCTCAACTGGTCCTAAGGCCACACAAAAAGGTTTCTAACACTTTCTAACCAAAACATCATTTCCTTGCATAAAAAAATACGTCTAACGGAAAGGAAATGCTAAACCAAACTTAAGTCAAGATTAAAGATACGACCTAAGTAGAAGCTCAAACCAACAACTAAGCTACTGCAAAACTAGTATAACTTCTAGAGGAAAACGCTAAGAGAGAAATGATTACCATGTAACCCAGTTGAGATCGAGTATGGTCAATGTTAAATCTATTCATTTTTTATATGTCCTGTGGATGGAGCTTATATTTAGATGATTGCCAAGTATTTTTCACCATTTTGAAACATTGCTTGAAGTATGCACATCTGCAGCAGTGCAGGTTCTATTAAGCAAGCACAAATGAAGCTTTTTAGGTCCAAAAGGCTTCCATTGTGTAACCTAGTCTTGGGCAGCTCAAAAGCTTTCATTTTATTTTTTATTGTCTCTTCATGTCACACTTTGTGGCATGATGCAATGCACCTAATACTAGTGCATTGTGACTACACCTGATAACAATTATATGATTTTGAAACTTGCATCTAGATACCTACAATTTCAAAAATTTTGAAACTTGCATCTAGATACCTACAATTTCAAATATATATATATATATATATATATATATAATTGAGGTTGTTTATTTACATCAAAACTTTTTTTTTAAAAGCTACCTATTAAAAATATGGTATGTTATAGTTAAAATTTGAGTATATTTTTATTAGATTCTTGTTTTATGTAAAAAAGCTCTGAGCACAAAATTATCTTTCGATTTTCTGAAGAATAAGTATATGCAAAAATGAAAAAACCTTTTTGAAGGAAAAATCTTTCTGATTTCCTCAATAACAAAATGATGTAATTTGGGAACTTACAATTTTTTGAGGATCCTAGTCTATCATTGTGTCCAATTACAAAATAGTTGGACAAAAGAATTTTTTATTTATTTATTAAGTTGCTGCTGCACTTCAAAGGAGACACCTTGCAATGGTTAAAATAATTAAAAAAATGGAATTTATATCAGAGTGGCTTGGGTCAGTTGTCAGAAATTATTAAATGCTTAAGTTTTTTTTTTTTTTTTTGGACAAATTACTCCTTAGGTAAGTCGAAACCTACAATAAAATTCAAGCCGTCTAAGTTAACACACTTTGTTAACTGCCGTTACCTTACTTGAAACGCATCGTTTTTTACCCATTAAAATATTAATTTTTTTTTTTAAAAAAAAAACAAACAAACACAAGGGTGGCCAAGTCACCCCCTGTTAAAAAAATAAATAGATACAGGGGGTGGCTCTATATTTTCTTCTTTTTTTTTTTCTTTTTTTAACAAGGGGTGGCCTTAGGCCATGGGGTTGGCTCGGCCACCCCTGTGTTTTTTTTTTTTTTTAATTTAATTTTTAAGTTAAATTTTTTTTAAAAAAATAATATTTTAATGGATAAAAAAATGGTACGTTTTAAGTAAGATAACGTCAGTTAACAAATTGTGTTAACTTAGACGGCTTGGATTTTATTGTAGATTTCGACTTACCTAAGGAGTAATTTATCAACAAAAAAAAAAAACATAAGCATTTAATAATTTCTACAACTAACCCAAGCCGCTTTGATATAAATTCCCTTAAAAAAATGAAAAAGGTAAAGAGTGATATAAATACATTTGCTTAAAACAAATAGATATACCTTACAAGTTTGTTTGTAGACTTTTTCAAAGATTATGGATTGGCTAGTAGCTCTCATACCAATTACAAAATAACACTCAAAGAATACACTTCAAATTCTCATACTATATTATTTTTGCATACCTTGAGGACTTATAAATTATTTTTTATAGCACATGGAGTGATTTGTAATTTAGACCAACCACAAGGATCAATTTTGCATTTGTCTCTTTCTTTTATCCCCCTCTAACGTCAGATTCCAATGACAAATCAAATAAGAAATCAGAGGATCAAAAAGTAACATGATTCAAACACTATATATTCAAATAATGTTAGATCAGCATGATTGCATATTTAAGTTTTTGAAATCAAAACCTCAATGCTGCCGGAAAGAGCCACGTTAAGGAAAAAAGTAGGCCCTTCTGTGTCCTCAATACTTTGTTTTTCATGAACATTCTTTTCAAATGCTGCTATGTTTTTAGGCTCTAATTGTTGCATATGCTCAAACATAACGAATTACCTCCCCAACAAGTATTCCAACATAGACTTTTACAATACATTAAGAACAATGGGTTCTTCAATTATTGCATTTGCTGCATTAATCATCTCATCTGAAGTGAATCCATCATCCTTCCTGTAAAATGTGTGAAGCACTTTGATCATATTCCAGAACAAATCCTTGCAAGCTCTTGGAACGACACTGCCCTTTTCCTGCAAAACTAGTTTCAGCAGTTCTCTCCTCTCACTAGCAATAAAACTCTTCATATCCTTAATGACCTCTTCCTCAGTGTTGATGCCATCACCATGAATTATACACAACGACACAGCATTCAGTTTCCCTTCATCAGACTCCCTCTGCAACATAGTTAAAAAAGATTATTAACTCTAAAACTAACCATATCCAAAGAGAAATTACTAACCTTTTTTCTTTTTCTTTTTTACCTTCTATTTTATGTGGAGTATACACGTGTGAGTGTATAAAGGTTAAGTGTGAGTGATTAATATAACATAATTTGGCCTTACTTAATGGCTCTCACAGTATGATATTAGGCCTTGCACTTCGGGTGAGCTTTCTCTCTTTGTTAATGGACCTAATGGCTTCTCAATGTCATCATCTCTCGAAGAAGTGGTATCAAAGCAAATGGCGGTATAGGGTATGGTGGACAATAGTGATCCCTTTTACAGTTGAGGCGGAGATGGTGCACATGCACAGATGGTAGGTATCTTTCATAGTAGGAGCAAGGACAAAGTTTCATGACACAGATAAAGCCCACGTTGTAAGTGGTTAATCTAATATACTTGAGCCCAAAACCAAAGGCGTTTTTGGGTAGAGTGGTATTCCAATATGTGATATTATGGTCTTACTTAAACATGGTGGAATGTGTCAATCTCCCTAACATTTTACATGGTGAAGGAGAGGTTCTTGTACCTTAAAGCTCTGTATATCATTCAGAAGACGCCCGCAAGTGCTCATAAGCTCAAATAGATGATGGATTTCTGGAGCTCAAACTACCTCTTCTGAAAGCTTAGGTCCGACAAAATAAAGAGCTGGGAGGACAATAGGTCCTAAGGCAAATGATATGTACCCATTTGTCATATACTCGTCCATTGTTGGCACTGACTTGTCCCTCAACCACTCAGCTTCCTTCAACATAGACTTGAGTAAATTCAACCACTGCATTGAAAGCATGAAACACATCATATCTGTTTGAATGAATAAATAAATCCAAAACGAGAAACCTCTTCAAGGAATTTCTTTTTTTCTTTTTTTTTTCAGATGCCATCTAATCTCACATTTCAGGAAAGTCTATGAACCAATTCCAACACTATTCAAGACTAATAATTATATCAGTCTTCAAAACTCTTTAGGTTACTTTAAAGTGACAACTTGAAGTTAAGTAATTGTACCAGTTAGAGCTTTAGGGGAGATCAGTAACACTATTAGAAAAGCCTTAAAAAGTAATATACCCAAAACAAATAGTAATAATAATATGAACAAAGAGAACAGTTCATCTCACAATGTCAATTACGTCACTTATCACGCTACGCCCCTGCCATGTTGATGCTTTGTCACCAATCTCACAGATTGTACTGTGAAGTGCCGAAAATATAATTTCAACCTTCTCAGAACAACAATCAGCGCTGACATTTACATCCCACCTGTGGTCAGTTCCCATAGCACCATCAGTTTCATAATGGAAAGACAGTACTGTAAACAGAAATGACAGAGTGATGAGGGATTCAACAAAAGCAGAAAAGGAATGTGAAAATAGGGAAACATACTTCTCAACCAGTTGTATGAGGTTTACCAATTCCTCTTCAGAACCTCCAACGTCAAAGAAATCATCAACCACTGTTGTGAGCACCCCATTTTTGGCCCATGATATTCGGGCATCAGAAAGTTCAGAGGGAGAAAGAGTTGCCACAGCAGAGAAGTAACAGTAGGCCAGCTTCTGCCTAGCAAACTTTAGCTTGTCTAATCTGTTCTCTGTAACCCACCTGTTATTACATGAAAATGAAAATATACAAACAGAAGATGATATTCAGCTTCCTTTCATAAATTAAAACAAAATCTACCTCAATGACTCACAATCTCATTAATTTTTCTTGATATCGTGTTTAAGTAGAAACCACTAGCAACAGGAGCCCGGTAAAAAAAAAAAAAAACCCTGAAAGTTGCTTCCAGTACAATATGCGAAAGAAAGGCTAAAGTAGCTTCTAGGTTATTTTGCCAACTTATCATGTTGCATGTGCCAACATTGAGCCTTCTATAATTGAAAATTCCAAGAAAAAGCCCATAACAATATCATGATAGTTGAAAGTAGATAAAGATATGCACCTTGCAAGTTGACTGAGTTCTTCACGATGGATTGATTGGCAAATGTTGAAGTCTTCCACTGCCAGTTTCAAGAAATCTTTGTTGCCAATATTTAAAGAACTGACATATATAAGAAGAGTAAAAAGGATAAAGCGGTAGTTCAAACTAATAAAGGCTAATTCCTTACCATATCTAAAATCTTCATAGGGAGAAAAGAATAGACAAAAACAAAACCACCATAGTTTTACCAATACGAAGTTTTTAAAACCCTTGTATTATTTTTGTTGTAATGCTCAACAGCTCTCCTGTTTGATAACCGTTCCAGATTTGCATGAAAGGGAAACTTAAGAGCATTGTCCACCTGAAATGATCAAAGGTCGCAATTTTCTGGGAGTTGCCTTGGATTATTAAAATGAACACTACTTTTTTGTGGTAACTAAAAGTTAACATCACTAAATCAGTGAAAGGGGTTTTATGGCAGGAACCTCTTGGCCAAGATATTTGTTCAGTTGATCTGTGTGAATTGAACCATTTGATAATTCTTGTCTCAGGAAATGTCTTGTCAAGAAATTTTGTTTCTCCAGAATTGATTCATCAGGATGTATGATGATTTCTGAAGCCCTATATAATTCCAAGATAGCACCAGTGTCATTCAAATATCCTCCAAGGGTACTGGAGAAATGATCCTCCTGTGAAAAGCGGGTAAATGGATCTACAAAACAGGATAAAGAGTTAATTAAACCTTTCCTGATCAATCAAAATCCTGTAGGCCATGTCTCCTAAATCACCAAGTACCTGAAGAAACATCATATCCATTAACGCGTAACATCCGAAAGGCCATTGCACAGGTGGCAGTATCTAAAAATACTTCTTCCTTTCCCTGAAGCCAGTATCTGTTTGATTGCGAATGTCATGGTTCCAATAAGTGTTAACTATATGCAATCCACAAATACAAAACAATGTCTGTATTACAACATTAATTACAGAGAGTAGGATGAATGAATTATCGTTCAAAGTTACTAGCTAGCACACCATATTTGGTGCATTCATCAGAAAAGGACATTACCTGTACGTTTCATCCAATACACTTCTGATCTCCTCTCTGAAATGACGACCAATTCCCAACCTTTCAAGACTATCAATCATAAAAAGACGCGCATATATATCTAGTGGATAAACCGTAGGAACTGGGAAAAAAAAGAGTTTGAAAATAACCAATTAACTGTCAGAGAAATCAGAAATGTAACTTAAAATACATAGCAAACTATAGACAACTTTGGAGGGAGGAACCTGCATTTCCAAACTTCTCTAGGAGTGAACAGAGGTACTCAAGGCAACCAGAATTCTTATGGTGAGTAAAAGCAGCTGCTGTGGTGGCCGGCGAATTAAACAGTGACCCATTCTCTCTTTGATATTTCATGACCATTTCCCAGTTCTGTGATTTCCCCAGTCCCTCTGAAACATATGCTAAGTAGGTCCTCCTTCCTTCCGAGTTGCTTCCATAGCCTCTAGAATTAGATATGGGATGGTTCAGTCAGAGAAAATTAGGGAAATCATTCAGAAACTAAAACATTCTTTTCTCTTTCTACTGCTATTCTACAGCATTAAGAAGAATGTATTTCATATATGAACAGTCTTATTGTTCCACCCTTGATTCAAAGTAAAATTTAACTGTTCCAACAAACCAAGCGAACTAAGCCAACCAAGTTTGAGCAAGGTGACTCAATTGTTTTAGGCCAGCACTCAATTTTATGGCCCCAATAGCTTTACATCCCAAGTCTGACAGAAGAGAATTTACAACATGCCCATTTTTGTCGGGGGCATTATACAAACACAAGCATAAAAAAGTACAAATAATAAAGCTGAACAGAAACCAAAACTGAATTATAACTGTACCTTTTAAGCTCCAACTCTCCCTTGTGAACCAAAGCTTCTAAATTCGTTGCTCCCAGAGGGATATTCAAATCCAAATTTTTGGCATACTCGATCATAGCAGGAAATATAATATCGAATCCAATAGGAGAAAGTTGCTTCTCATTGGTAGCTGCAGCTATATTTGACTCGATAAAGAAGAGGCCTGCAAAAAGAGGAATATCCAGCTATTGGAAATAATGGAGGAGATTTAACAAGAAGAACATCAGACATACCATTATTCATTTGTTCTTCACCAACATCCCATTGCTTTAGTGCAACGACACATGTTAAGGTAGATAAGAGGGCGTCTTTAACTAAGAAGGGATCACGATTAGGAAGACCCCACGAGCCATCACAGAGTTGATTATCCAATAACCAATTTACGCACTGAGGGAAAAAAGGGGCCTGCAGGAATTTGGAGAAGGGACCATCGCTACCCAGGCAGTGTAATATGAGGAAAGAGAAAGTTCGCCCTTGTTGAACATTTTCTTAATTCTTTGTTTAGTCTCCTCAAAGCACTGTATGAATAAAAAAGTAACATTTTCATAAATAAAGTTAACCGAAAATGCCAGAATACAAAGGAAATAATTTTAACTGAATGCAGGACCATCATACCAATGCTGAACTCTTGGCTTTTGTTTCTACATTTGAACCAGGAACCACAGAAGCTGCTTGAGAACACAATATCCCACCAGAAACTGAAAACGGCATATAAAACGATAGAAAGACAATTGAACTCAGTCAAACTACATCTGTAATATATATAGTAAGAGAATTCTATAGTTAATCAAATTTCTTATGGAGAAATTTTTTGGAGCAATTTCCTCCAATCCAGTCTATTAATTGACATTTGTCTTTAGAGCATGTGATTTTCACATGCATTGTAATAGAATTAATATATCACATGTCCAATGCATTTTTAATAATACATGTGAGAATCGGCGTACTCTAAGGACAGATGTTAATTTCATCTAAACCAATTTAGAGGAAAATTGTCATTTTATTATTGAGGGCAATATTTTCTAATAAAACAAAAGGTCATCCATCAAGTAGTTTCTTCATCTTAGTCAATGTTCTCTACATCCAACCTCTAGTCCTTGTAGCTGTTAATCATATTTTTTCCTCTTATTGGTGCAGATATCAGACCATCTTATATGACTCTTTGTCCACCTCCAGAATTGGTGCTAACTTTCTGATCATTTCTTATCCTATCTTTCTTGTATGAGTATCATCCATCTTGATATCTTAATGTCAACAAATACCCATCTTGATGGGATGAATCAAGAATGCATAAGTGTTAGGAGGCTTGATATCTTAGGGAGTCTTTTAGTGAACCCATAATATAGCATGTTGAGACACCACACAACCCAAAAGCTTAATCCTATGGGTTTGGGTCCAACAATACTATATTAATCACTCACACTTCTTACATCTTTCCAATGTGGAACTCTATCCTTTTTTACACTCACACATTATACTCAACAAGAAGGATATATGATGCAAGGTTACCAATAGAATGAGATAGGAAATCCATGACATAAAGAAACTCTTGCTAATTATACGAAATCAAATTACGAAATTAAGACCATTTTCTCAAGTTTTTTCTTCTGGTTTTCATTAATTTACTCTTGATTTACATTCTTACTCCATCTACTTAAACTGATTTTCCCAAAACTGCCTTTTCTACAGTATTTCCAAAGTAAAAGAAACAGATTTTGCTCATCGAGGTCCACCAAATATAGAGGTAACACTTCTTTTGCCTACATCTATATTCCTTCCATGTCTAGATCAACATGGGACACAGATTTCCTTTTACTAATAACAATTTTCATTTTTTTCGGAAAAAAAAAAAAAACCGCCTCTTACTTGAAACTCATGCAAGGCCTCAAAGGACATGTCACATTGTTTTGTTCTACAAGTTGTTGAAAATTTTCTGAGGAATAATCCCACGTCGCCTATAAACTGGACCTTAGGCATGTTTATAAGAATTGAACAACCCTCTCCTATATAAGTATATAACCGGTTTTATGAATGTTAGCCCATGAATTTCTTCGCAGACAACTTATAAGCTAAAACGAAAAATGTAGTCCAACTATTTAATATTGGACTTCGCCACTGCAAACCGCTTCCTAGAGCTTGCTACGTACACTTGATTACCTTATTAAATTTAAAAGCCAAAGCAAATTCTAAAATATGGAAGAAATCAATGACAATGATTTAAACAGATAACAACGATTCAACATAAAAACAAGCCCAAGAAATATCGAATCAAGTTCAAAGCCAAGAACCCACAAAAAATTCATTTAGATTGCAATTATTCAACATAAAACCAAGAAACCCAATTGAAGAAAGTTTTGCAAGGTCCTAAGAACAAGGAACCAACAATACCGATAAAAAAAAAAGAACAAGGAACCAACAAAAGTCCAGAGGCAGAGAGAGAGAGAGAGAGAGAGAGAAATGGAACCTGCAGTAGACGAAGTGAAACACCAAGGTCTGTTGGAAAGGGAAAGCGACATGGTTGTGCCAAAACGGGGAAAAGGTTTGGGAGTACTTCAATACTTTCTGTCAAAAAGCCAGCGAGTGAGAGAGTTTGAAAATGGCAGTGGCACTTCAGCATTTATATAAGTTTTTTTTTCTTTAACAAACTTTAAAAAAAAATTACAAAAAAAAAAAAAAAAATTCAATCATTTCATGCATCATTGATGAATGCATATTGAGAAATCAAACTCAATCAGAAATCTTTGATTCTAATGTTAATCAAAAGAAATAATTTTTTTAAAAAAATAATTAAAAAAAAGTACAAAAACAGAGAGAGGCAAAGAAACAAAAACAAACTCAATCTTAAATTCTAATGTTAATTAAACTCAATCAAAAGACAAAAAAAAAAAAAAAAAAAATACATAAACAATACAGAGAAAGAGAGACAGAGAAACATAATCAAAATAAATGATATATATATATTTTTAAAAAAAGAAAGACGGAGAAACAAAATCAAAAGAAGCAATACAGAAAATCAAAAGAAATAAAAAAAATAAAAAAAACGAAGAAATAGTACCGAGAAAAAAAAAAAATCTAAGAAACAAAGAGAACAAAATAATCAAAAAACAGAGAAGAGAGATTGAAGAAAAGAGAAGGGGAGAGAGATACCTTGCACAGGAAAGAGAGATCGTTGCAATTTGCACTAAGAGAGTCAATTGCTTTGAGAGACAGAGATCATTTTGCATTGAGAGAGTTTGATTAAGCATCATGGGTGTGAGAATGTTAAGTTTTTTTTGGAAAGCCTATTCCCAAGAATAGAGTATTACCAAACAAAAGATTAGTTATACCTGGTGTTAGTTAGTCCAATTCAAGAGCTATCCAAGAGCTATTCCACAAACCAAATGAGGCTTAAAACTTCCATTGCAAATTCAATTTCATACCTTAATATATATCCCACCATTTTAAAAATTTTCTTAAAATAACCCAATCACCAACATAATTAAGTTTTAGAAGTTTTCATAACTTTTATAAATAACTAAACAATTAAATTTATTTTTTACGTTTTTGTTGCTTAATTTTTTTTATTCATGTTGGATCACATGCCACGTATGAAAACTACCTCAAAAAAAAAAAGAATAATTTGGGATTTTTGATAGAATTTAACGGAAAAACCTAACAAATAAGTGACATTACAAAATATTATAAGTTTGATACATTAAATTTAGAGTTTTTAAACATTTTGAGGTAATTATAAAAATAATAGAAGTTGGAGGTGATTAAGTGAAGTTTTGCATACTCTTGTGGTGATTTATAGATTAATTGTATTATCTCATAAGTTCATAACATAAGTACATAACACAAGTTTGCATCCAATTGTTAAGTTTTTATTATTTGGTTGAAAGCTAAAGCCGGCATTCATCCAAAGATTCCAAACAACACAACCTACGCATCAAATACCATCTAATGACACACACAACCAAAAAAAAAAAAAAAAAAAGAAAAAAGAAAGAAAGAAAGAAGAAGAAGAAGAAGAAGAAAAGAAAAAAAAAAACGAAAAAAGAAGAAGAAGAAGAAGAAGGTAGCTCCAAGCTAATCCCAACTACCCACTTCGAATCCAAACATTTGGTCGTCCATTAGTATTTAGTGGCGAGGATTTTGGGTTTAACAAAAAAAATTAAAAAATATATAATTAAAAAAAGGGAAAACTTCACTTACCCTCTTAAACTTTTGCGATTTTTGAATATACCCCCCAATGTTCAAAACCTCTCACTTAGAGGTATTAAACTTTGGTTTCTCTCACTTTGCCCCCTCTTCCATACAGAAAATGTCAATTTTATCACTGACTCCAAAATTACACCGTTTCCAAAACTATACATTTTTAGTTTTGTAGTCAGAGATAAAATTGGCATTCCGTTAGGATTTTCTATACGGAATGGGTAAAATGAGAGAAAACCAAACTTTGGTACACCGTGAGAGATTTTGAACATTGAAGAGGTATTTGTAAAAGTGACCAAACTTCAGGAGGGGTAAGTGAAGTTTTCCCTTAAAAAAATATATATAGCCAACGAAATACTTAAACAATTCAATAAAATCGCTATTATATAATTTATACCATTAGAGCATATATGGGTTGAGTAGTGATATAACTCACGCCAACGTGCCATGAAACTTCTCGTTGTGCATTTGTATACCGAATAATACCTTTGAGTTGGCAGGTTGGTTAATGTCTCTCAGTCTTCCATTTAATTCCTTTAAACTTTTATTATTTTTGTAATTACCCTCTTAACATTTAAAATTTTTCAATTTAGTGTATTAATCTTCAAATTTTTTACAATGTCATCATTCCGTTAAATCATAATGGAAAGGTTTCAGAATTACCAAAATACTCTCCATTTGCTTTTTGAAACATTGCTTGAAGTATGCATATCTGCAGCAGTGCAGGTTCTATTAAGCAAGCACAAATGAAGCTTTTTAGGTCCAAAAGGCTTCCAAAAGCTTTTGTTGGAAGCTTTATCGTCTTGGGCAGTTCAAAAGCTTTCATTTTATTTATTATTGTCTCTTCATGTCACACTTTGTGGCATGATGCAATGCACCTAATACTAGTGCGTTGTGACTACACTTGATAACAATTATATGATTTTGAAACTTGCATCTAGTTACCTACAATTTAATATAGAAAAATGCTAAGGGTTCTTCCCGTAGTATTCTCCTGACGTTCTCTCAGTCTTACGTAAAATATAATTTAAGAAAAAAAATAAAATTGTAGTGACCTCTCCACCGGTTTTTTTAGGCATTAGTACCAAATTTGAGGCATTAGTACCAAATTTAGGATAATCAAATCCATTTTTGATGATACCATCCCTAAAAGGTTAATCTTCCACTCTTAGGTTTTAATTTTGAATCTAAAAACAAGTTTTAAAGCATTAGAACCTAACTATTAACTCATAAAAATTAATCTGTTAACAAAAAAAAAAACGGTACTACAATTTTATTTTTTCTTAAATAATGTTCTATATAAAACTGAAAAAACGTCAGGAGAACACTATATGGAGAATCCCTAGCAAACTCCTTTCATATATATATATAATTGAGGTTGTTTATTTACATCAAAACATTTTTTTTAAAAAAAGCTACCTATTAAAAATATGGTATGTTATGCTTAAAAATTAAGTATATTTTTATTAGATTCTTGTTTTATGTAAAAAAAGCTTTGAGTATAAAATTATCTTTCGATTTTCTGAAGAATAAGTATATGCAAAAATGAAAAAACCTTTTTGAAGGAAAAATCTTTCTGATTTCCTCGATAACAACATGATGTAATTTGGGAACCTACAATTTTTAGAGGATCCTAGTCTGTATCATTGTGTCCAATCGCAAAATAGTTGGACAAAAGATTTTTTATTTTTTATTTATTAAGTTGCCGCTGCACTTCTTCTGTTAAAAGCAATTATAATCATCCTAACTTGTCACTTGCGGATGACTTCCACCCAAATATGAAGGCTATAGTTATATCTTCAGAAAGAAAAACTACAGCTGCGTATCGCTCCAGAATCCTACTACATAATGCAACTTTATCTTTTCTCTTTTTTTAGTGCTTGGTTTTGACGAATCTGAATCTGTATGTGGAGTTACTTTCAGAGGAAAAAAAGTCGGTTAATTAATGTACGTGATATATATACAAAGGTCGGATCTAGAAATATGGTATTCATTTCCTCTTCAAATTAAAGTATTGTAGTTTTTTTCTTTTATGCTAATGATTATTAATACCCTTCTAGAGTGGAAGTAGAACACCAATAAACTTGGAACCTAACAAAACTTATTTTGGTTTTGGATGTAGTCTCCTAAGGTCGACCTGATGCGGATAAAATTTACTGGATTAAAAAAAAATTTATCCTTTGTCAAAGTAACTAAGGAAATTAGAAAATTAGAAAACAAAAGAGTAAAAATTTATAATGGATAATCAATGACTTATTTGTGGAAACGATAATAGGATTAAAACCAGAAAGAATAACAAAATAAGCAACATAAGGTAGCTGAGAATTTATCATTCATCCGTCCAATAAAAAAAAAGGAAACAGTTTTGGCTAGAATGCTAACTATTAATGGAACACCAATAAAACATATAGCATAGTAAATAAGTTACAACCAGCGTTTCATTTTCCTATCGAAGATGCCCGATCCGTAAGTTGAAATGAACATGTCAACAAGAAGGGGGAACTGCATCAATGCAAATAAGATGACTGGAACACTAGCCAAACAAATGACAGGAATGACAAACCATGATTTTCCTCGTAACATAATTAGAAGAGCGGTACAAAAGACTATCATCATGGATACAATAGAAAAGAAAAGAGTGAAAAGTCCTATTATCATCTTTGTTGGTAAGGATTTGAGGAAATCTTCTTCTGCATAGCGCGATGTTAGGATACCCAAGAACATTAATACTGAAGTTGCAGAGGAAAAGAGCGATAGGGAATCAGATACTATAAAGAGCATAAACAAATTTTCATTTAAGAACATTGGGATGCCTGTGTTTTGGTCGTTACCACCTGGAACAGTAAAGGCTACAGCAAACATAATGGTGGCAATGAGAGCACCCACCACTGTACAAGAACTAGCTGTATCTTTCATCCATTGCTCTCCCTCTTTCATCAAGTTCTTGTGATTCTTTGTAAACAATTCTCGGGGCTTCAATTTATCCTTGTTTGTAGCTTCCGTAACCTTCGGAAAGACAATACTCTCCACCTCCTACATTTGTTAGTCAAAGTCTTAGAAAAAAGGGCTACCAAAAGAAACCCTAAATCACATATCAGTGGAAGAGTGATGTTGCATGCCTCACTTCAAAAACAATTTTATTTGATGAAGATACTTTCATCCATTTTAATGTAGCAATTCCAATTACTTTTTACATCCCCAGAACATCTCAAATTATGTAGTTGTCCTTGACTATTTTTGAACCTAGCTTTTTCCCACAAGCAAACCTTACCCCTAGCAATATCATAATCAAATTAAGCTTCAAAAAATTTATGCTATCCAAACAGCTAAAAAATAAACCTTACATTTTAATACTATTTAGTAAACTGCTATACAACTACCATAAAATTGAGATGATATAAGAGTGAAAATCAACTATTGTTTTTCTTTTTTTCTTTTTTTTTTTCAATTGTTGATCCAATGGCTAATCTTCATTGCCACATCATCAAATTGTATGGCACTATATAGCATTACTCATTTTTTTTAGTTGAGGCATGAGAAGATTTCAATTTCTCAACTTGGTTCAAAATGTAAATTTTTTTTGAGTAATTCTATTTAGTAGACTTTTACACAAATGTCATACAACTGGATGATGTATCAGTAAAAATAAACCCTTTTATTAGTATTTTTATTATTATTATTCACAAATGTACGTTAATCCAATGACTGTTTTTTATTGCCACGTCATCCAGTTGGGTAGCAATTGTACAAAAGTCTACTAAATACATTACTCAACTTTTCCACCAAATGCATTGGTGATATATATATATATATAGAGAGAGAGAGTAATGCGTAGACAATTATATATATGAGGGATGATAAATACTCAACTTTTTTGCTCAACTTTTACCTTTTTTTAAAAATAATAATAAAAAAAAAACAAAGTAAAAAATAAAAAAAGTGTCTAAAGCAATAATTTTTTTTTTGTCCTTTTTTTAATTGGTGTTTTTAAAAAAAATAAAAAATTGCATTTTTCATAAAAATTGACCATTTTTATGAAGAAAAATACTCTTTTTAAAAAAAAAATATATATATACCAACTAAAAGAATGACAAAAATAAAAATATATTATTACTTCAAACACTTTTTTTATTTTTTTACTTTGTTTTTTTCTTAAAAAATAAATAAGACAAAAGTTAGACAAAAAAGTTGGGCCTTTAACATTTTCCTATATATATACTACTACCATACAACTTGATGATTTGGCTGTGAAAATCAACAATTGGATCAGCACTTGCAAAAATAAATCTAAGGACCGATTTTCACTATTATTACGCCATCTTAGTTGTACAGCAGTCTACTAAATAGCATATATATATATATAACTACTTCCCCCATTTTCTCTCTCCACTTTTAACTACTGGATCTACTTTCTCCCTTATCAGCAAATGCTTTAAAGGGCTCATATAGGATGTTTGAAAGTAAAATGTTCCCTACAGCTAGTGAATCATTGTAGCACATTGAGTGAATATAATATAAAGCAAAAGAGATGACCTTAAACCATTGTAGCTCTCGTTGCATCTGCAATGCTGCACCTGGGATGCGATTAAGCTGGGTAGAATCTGCTGACATCCCCGCCATATGTAATAAATTGTGGTAGGAGTCATCATTAGAATATAATATCACGTTTTTCACTTGAAGCCTGTATATAAGGCTAAAGATTTTAGATTGACGATGTAAAACTGCAGTCATAAATATGGTTCTCCGGTTCTCATCGTAGCACCACACCAGATCTGGATTTCCTCTAACGATCTCATAAACAAACTCAAAAATCCCTTCCTTGATTGCTCGGAAGATGGCTGAATAAACGCAACCTCTCCTTCTCCTCTCTTCGTCGTTTGAATTTGATATCTCTTCGCACATGTGGCGCAGGAGTTCATGCGACTGGACATGGGCCAACTTCATTTCATATAAATGCTTCACTCCTTTCCAAATATTTAGTCCATATATTGAAAACAAAACAAAACAAAAAGTTAAAAAAAAAAAAAAATTGAAAATGAGATTAATTGAGTAGATGCAATATATATACACAAACATATAACATACCCAAGAGGTTAAGAAGAGTTGACGACACTATTTGTTGCAATACAGCTAAAAATTAGAAAATTAGCAATACAGCTAAGAGTTGACGACACTATTTGTTGCAATACTCACCAACATTAGAAAATTATTGCTAAAAATAGAGTAAAGTATTTATAATTAATAAGAGAATTACTTCTTTTTATTCTAACGTTCATCTCGTGTACATCTACATTGAATTAGCTTGCTTCATCCAATTGAAATTAAAAATAAAATAAAATACTAATAATGAATGGAGTATGCCAACTCAACAAAAATGCATGTAAATGAGATAGATGTCAGAATGCAAAAAAAAAAAAAAAAAAAATCAATTAATAATCTATATGTTTTACAGTTTGTGAATATTCTCATCACTAAATCTACAAGCTAGCTAGTTAAAATAATAATGTACAATATGATTAGGTTCCTTCTCTATATAAGAAGAGCACCATTGGACAAATCTTATTGTTGTTGCCGGCACAAAAAATAATGAGGCATTTGGTAGGTGGAATGGAATAGTTATTTATATTCCTTAGTTTGGTGAAAACATATATGCTCTTACAAGAATTAAACCAAAATTACTAAATGCCCACATTTTTTTATTAAAAAATAAAAGAAAAAAGAAAAAAAAAAAAAACAAAGGCTCTATTTGTTTAAGAAGGTGAAACTTTGGTGGCCATTGATGGTGAACTCCGGCAGCCAGAGGCATAGGATTCCAACAAATTCCAACGAAATCTGGTGGCCGATTCAAAAAAAACAACAATATCGTCTATTCCTAAAGTATTAGATATTCCTCTTATTTTCTAGAGGAATTATTATTCCTTAATTTAAAGAATGGCCATTTCAATTATGAAATAGCTATTCCATTCGATGGATTTAATCCTCATAACAATTGTAGTGATACAAATAATTAAGGGCAGCTTGGTTAGAGAATTAATTGGACTTTTGGGTCACTAGGGTTAGCTGAAGGGGTATTTTGGAAATTTCTGGATATTGGCCAAATGTTCGGCAGTGGGGACCACCTGAGCGTTCGCCTACAATAGTACACGAGTGTTCGTATGGGGACCAGCCCGAGCGTTTGTTGACTTTTTGTTGACTACTGAGTAATGCCCAAGCGTGCGCCTACAACCCTAAAACCATTGGGTAAACATATACGCAAACGTTAAGCACAATAGTACCGAACACTCGTTGCACTGCAAGACTGCTCATACAGAGCTCACAACTTTTTTTAAGCTATAAAAACCCCCTCCCATGCCCTTCACTAACCCATTCTACCCTCTGAGCCCTAGATAAACTCTGCTTGAGTGCTGTTATGAGATTTTGAGAGATTTTTTGGTGTTCTTGAAGAAGAAGAAGGGGAATCTTCTTGAGGATTCTTGTAGTGTGAAGGTAGCAATCTCTCTCTAGCTATTTTTCTTAGGTTGTTAAGCTAGTTTTATGTTTTACAGTAGCCTAGTTGTTAGAAATCTAGAAGTCTAACTTTTAATCTTGTTTTGAGCATTTTTTCCAATAGGCGTATTTTATTCTGCTTGGTGATAATATTTTAGGTTGGTTATGTTCTAAAGGTGTTTTTGGGCCTTAGTATCAACCTAGAAATAGATAGAAGGTTGTTGGATTCAAATAGACTTTCTGTGAGAACATTCGCTCCTTACTGACCAAGCGTTTGGCCATGAGCCCGACCGTTCGCTGGTTTGGCAGAGCGTTTAGACAAAAACTCTATTTTGGGTATTTTAGGGTCTACGACTCATTCTAGCCTAAGTTATGACGAATACTAGACTTTTCACAAATTTGGAGAGTTTGGAACTATTGAAGGGACTTTTGGAAGAGCTATACAACCCAAGTGAGTATAAATTCACACAATACTAGCCGTTACTTTTCCCGCATTGCACGAATACTTTGTGTACCAAACATGCATTTTTACAACTTTCATGAAACACATTTTTGCTATGCTATGAACTCTACATCTTTTGAAAATATGCTACTTAATTAACAAGATAATGAACATGGTGAGATTGTAAGAGCATGCATGTGAAAGACAGATAAGACTAATTGCATCGTATGACATGGTATACCGGTACGTGCAGGATAACGGTCATAGACCTATTATACATGTTAACTATATGATCAAATGTGTGTGTGGATGTGATATACGGGCTTTGGATCTAGCTATTGGTTATTTCGTGACCAACGCAGCCTTAATTGGCGGATCATTATAAGGCGTACATCATTAGTAACATGGGCCACCTGAGGCTGAACTCGGTCGAGCTACTAGTGTTATGAACGGTAGCATACAATGGTCGAGGCACCAACATTGTATTACAGGCTCCTCAGGATAGCACCAACCCTGCTGAGAATGGGTAATATCTTGGATAGACCATACAATTGAACTATCATTGATTCACATGATTATAGCATGTACTATATCTATATCGCATTCACGAATAAATGTCTAGCTAAAATGCTGCATAATTTATCAATCGAAGTTCATCATTAAATGGCATAAGTTCAATGTGTATTTTTACTCACTAAATTTTTAGGCTTACCCTTGTTTTTCTTCCCCCTCTATTATGTATAAATTGCACGGCTTAGCTAGCTTAGTTGAAGATGAATTTGGAAAACCAACTTGTGGTGGCAAAAGACTTGATACAAGTCATCTTTAAGGATCTAGACCCGGTGTGGCTCAAATCCATGTGGGATGAAGAGGATCTACCCGATTGGAGATGATTGAGATCGTAATTATGTTAGCTTTACTTAGACTTAGGCATTGATGTTATTTCAGCACAATTATTTATGGTATGTATTATTTTGATGACTAGTCTCTCACCGATATATTTGGAGATCTATCTATGTTATGATGCTTTCTTGTTACTCTGGTTATTGTGGTTGTGATTTTAGTTATTGCTATCTCTATCCTCTAGTTAAAAGTCTTCCACTATAATGGGTAGTGGGTAATTTACTTAAGTTGTAGGTAGTTATCTTTAGTTAAGTGAGTAGTTTACTTAGATTGTGGGTAGTTTTCTTTAGTAAAAGTAGTAACCGTTGTTGTATTAAGTTTATATACATTCGTGTCATTAGAATAGGAAGAGAAGAGAAGAAAGTATTTGTGTTGTGGTATTCCTCCAGCCCTAAATGGAGATTTGTATTATGGTTACACCCACCCCAAGTGGAGATAATCAATTTATCTGTATTGACTCTGATTGGGACCTATATTATGATCTTTGAGTCTTATTCTGTGAGGGACAAGGCTGAGAGACAAACTATGGAGTCAATTACCAGTTAATTGATTTTCACAGGGCATTACACCAAACGTACCTTAAAAGTCTTTCTTGGATTACTGTTTTCTATGCCAAGAGGGTGTCATGGTTTTTATTATTTTATCAAGAGGGGGAAAAAAATTAAGTTGCCAGAATTATGATCCATAGTGTTACAAGCCAAACCTTAGGGAGAGAAATTTTGGGCAAAAACATACCTGATCCCATAGTTTTTACTTGATCGATTTGTCGTTTTTCTACTTGTTGAATGTTCAAACAAATTTCATTGGTGGCACAAGCTGATTCAATGCGTATACCTATCAACAGAAAATGCGAATGACGTAAGAATTGGGTAGTAAAAGTACCATTAGCAATTCCCGCATGAGCAATTCCTAGGCTATATTGCAGTGTTACCGAGTACCAAATACCAAACATGTGGCGTGCAAATGCGATCGACCAAGACATTCTTTTGGCGAGGGGTGAGGAATGTTAATTACTTTTTGAACATTGGAAGCCAAAATGCAAAAAGGAATATACTTCAGAGAGTTAAGTATGTATGTGCATAATCCTAGAACACTGTAATGAAAAGAGAAGAGATCTAGCGATACTTACAAGAGTAAATCCATCGTTTCCAAAATACAAGCTGACTTCCACTCGGAAATGCGTAAGGCATAGAAGCCAAGGCATACAGAGGGGAGAACTTCTCTTTGTCTGAAGCAAGAGCCAAAGGCCGATAACGCTGGATTAAATGCAGAGCAATATCTGTTGTGTTGTACCAACATACATACGTACAAAAAAATATATATCAATACATGCAGAAAGGAAATTATGTTGCAAGGATATCATATCATCGGAAATAACGGCATTAATTAATGGATAGCACATTTTTTTAAGCAAAAAAGTAGGCCGAACCATAGTAGTACTTATTTGCTGAGAACCGAGTAGAGTAGCTTAAACAATGGAAATCGCAAGTGCTCCCTTAAATCTGACTGAATCATAAGATGACCCAGTCTCATGAAGAGATCAGTAAGAGGGTAAGACCCAAGGCGGCTAAATTGGGCTAATACTAATAGGATTGAGGATTCCTATTTCGATGGTCGAATTCTTGCTCTAATACATGCCCAACCACTTTGAAGATTTTCTTAATGCCACTAAACTACCACCAACTGTAATTAATGGATAGTACTTAAAAGGGAGAACTTCACTTAAGTTAACCCTCTTAGATTGTCGCAACTTTTACAATTACTCTCTTAAATTTATAAAACTCTCAATTTAATCTATCAATCTTTCAAATCGTTTTAAAATTTTACCCCTATGTTAGGATTTTCCATTGATCCTGTAAAAATTCCTTTTTAAAAAGAAAAAAATGAAAAATTGATACACTAAATTGAGAGTTTTTTAAGTTTATAGATATAAGAAAGTTGAAGAAAATGAAGTGAAGTCTCTCTACTTGTTAATTACTTTCTTACCTAACGTCCGGGTATATATAGCCTGCGTGCAAAGCGTAGCTCCGCTGATGCCTTTCTCAGGCATTAGATCCTCCAGCGGCGTGAGAGAATAGAGATATCGAGCCAAATCTTTATACCCGAATTCAATGGCCATAACAACAGGAATGCGTCCACTCACGTCCCCAATGCTGACCAAGTGCTTGTTCTTTCTGAGCATGCACTCTGCCATCCGGTGGTTTCCTACACTTGTTGTCTCGGCCAGAGCCGTGCATCCGTCGTTGTCTCGTATTTCCAAGCTTTCTTCCGACATTCGCTCCACAATCTCCTCCACTATATGCGTATGCCCTGCAGCGACTGCAATGTGAAGGGCTGTCTTCCCCATAAATGTGATCTTTTCACTCAATGCACTGGGATGGAGCTTCAGGAACTCCTTTGCACTCTTCCAATCTCCACTATGCACAGCCTTGATTAAGGCTATATAATCAACATTCCCTGCCATGTTTTTCTCTGTGAAAAATTCGACCAAATCATATGACATTAAGGATGATGTTTCCATCTCTTCATTTTAGTCTAAATGAAATTTCCTAACACTCTTAAATCCTCCTTCATATAATTAAAACCTAGGATAAATTCTTTAATAAGAATCAAAACTTATAAACTAAAATCCATCAACCAAATATCTTCCCAATAAATATCAACATTTTAATCTCCTTAATCCATTTAAAATTAATGTTTAAGCACATGCATCCATTCAAAGAGAGAGAGAGACCTGTACTAGTATTTTTGGGCACGTTATACTTTTCGGCCAAAGTATTCCAAGCAATTTTCGCGGACTTAATCTCCTTAATCTCAGAAACTGTGTCCGATCCGCAAGAATTCTGAATAAGCTGTAAAGCCATGAAATTCTTGTCGCTCCAATCCTTAAAAGCAGCTTCATCATCTTCTTGCTTAGGAGGTTCAATGGTGGATTCAATAATGTTCCAAAGATCTTGAGCCATCAGATAGGATTTTATCCCAACACTCCAATCCCCATAGTTATCTTTCTCAAGAACAGTTGATGCGGCCTTTATTTCCATGTTTGATCTGTCATCATATCCAAAAAGGTTTTGGAGCATAGTACAATAGAATAGAAGCTAGATCGGTTATGCATGGTAATAGTAAGAATTCCTTTATGGACCCCTTTTTTTTTTTAACTGGAGATGTACAACAGTTTTACCCACAACATATGTATATATATTGCAAATCATACATTACAACATATTCATGCTATTAAAAAAAAGTAACGTGTGAGAGCATCACTTTTTTCTCAAAGAATTCCAAAATAAAGTGATGTAGGATGGCAAAAAGTACTTTTGCATTTAACATTTACTCTTTTATATTACCATTTTCCCATCCCACATCACTTTTTCTCGATGAATTCCGGAAAAAGTGATGCTCCCAAGCATTACTCATTAAAAATAAAAAAATAAAAATGTTTTCTTTCATGTTAAGGACAATAACTGTTTTATAAGAAAACCAATTTGTAGGAACTTTCTTTACTTATAATATGTTCTAGCAAAAAAAAAAGAATATCTTTTAGATGAGAAACGGAAAACTTAAAGAGTAATGATGTTGTTTGTACACAACATTACTCTTTTTAGATATGTTGAGTCGTATCTCAAATAATAATGCTATTTAATATTGCTATACGATTGTCATATAACCGAGATGACGTGACAATATAAATTAGAAGTTGAATCAACAAAAGCTTGTAAAAAAGAAAAATTAAAAGGTAATTTTATCTACCACGTTATTTCAGTTATATAACAGTCGACTAAATAAAAATGATAGCCAATCAAGAAAGAACTTCTTTGAGTATACATAAATAAATGTTTGATGATTAAAAGGATATTATTACTCACTGTCTTTGGATGGAATTAGAGCTCTCCTTACTCTTCTTGTCTTCACTCTTCACCCAATGGAGGAACAAGGCTTGGCGACAAAACTTCTTGTATATTTCCTTCTTCCTCTTTAAACACAGATTCAAAGGCGAAAAGAAAATAAATAGAGAATATAAAGTGAAAATAAAGGGGAGGTATTATGCTTGCCTCTCGGAGCAAGAATCACTTTTCTTTCGTTTTTTTTAATCTTTTTTCTTTTACTTTTACAACCTCAAACAACTTAAGGTTGACAGTTATTATGTAAACAAAAAATTTGACTAAAAACAAATAATTACTAACAATTACAGGGTTGGACAAACTGTCTAGCTTCCAAAACTGCAGCTGTAAGCAAATGAACTTGTTAAAGAAGTAAAGCTATATTCCTTCACTCTCTTTCTTCCTCTTATCATCAGAGATGGAGCCAAGACCATGAATGGGGTGGGACCAAAGCAACATTTTTTTAAATGGGGGGAACCAAAATAAATAAAAAAAAAAAAAAAATTAGAAAAATTAAAAAAAAATATATCTGGAATTGTTGTGGGGGGGGACCATGGCCCCAGCCAATCCCTACCGCCCTCCGTCATTGCTTATCATTCTACAAAAACAGTGACACTTAATAATTTTCTTTATTGAATCTTGACCGTTCAACTCTAAATACCCATGAGCTTTTCTTTTTCTTTTTTTTTTCTTCAAAATATCCATGAGTTACTTTACCAAGCAGCTGGATCCATTGAAAAATAAAAAATGATCTGATACCCACTCTGTTTGTAAGCAACTACTCCCTCATTATCAATACTTCGTTCTTCATGAACAAACATTCTTTTCATATGCTGCCATGTTTTTAGGATCCAATTGTTGCATATGCTCGAACATAACAAATTTCCTCCCCAACAAGTATTCTAACATAGACTTTTATAATACATTAAGAACAATGGGTTCTTCAATTATTGCATTTACTGCATTAATCATCTCATCTGAAGTGAATCCATCATCCTTCCTGTAAAATGTGTGAAGCACTTTGATCATATTCCAGAACAAATCCTTGCAAGCTCTTGGAATGACACTGCCCTTTTCCTGCAAAACTAGTTTCAGCAGTTCTCTCCTCTTACTAGCAATAAAACTCTTCATATCCTTAATGACCTCTTCCTCAGTGTTGATGCCATCACCATGAATTATGCACAACGACACAGCATTCAGTTTCCCTTCATCAGACTCCCTCTGCAACATAGTTAAAAGAGATTATTAACTCTGAAACTAACCATATCCAAAGAGAAATACTAACCTTTTTTCTTTTTCTTTTTTATCTTCTCTTTTATGTGGAGTATACACGTGTGAGTGTATAAAGGTCAAGTGTGAGTGATTAATATAACATAATTTGGCCTTACTTAATGGCTCACAGTATGATATTAGGCCTTGCACTTCGGGTGAGCTTTCTCTGTTTGTTAATGGACCTAATGGCTTCTCAATGTCATCATCTCTCGAAGAAGTGGTATCAAAGCAAATGGCAGTATAGGGTATGGTGGACAATAGTGATCCCTTTTACAGTTGAGGCGGAGATGGTGCACATGC
>CM017328.1:6964196-7138190 GCA_006937295.1 Carpinus fangiana | reverse complement strand
GACTCTTTAATTCAAAGACTTATAGATAAGTTTTTCCACTTCCTTATTCCTTCAATTCTTTCACCCCTCCCGCATCACAGATTTGAACATTCTTGAATTTTATTAAGGTTTCATCATAAATGGTTAGCGCTGATACATCTAGGAGATAATACAGCCTTACAAGAAACTGTCGTAGACTTGGAGCAACCAATAAGTCAGAAAGCCGAAAAAGAAAAACGAAATAACAATATATCACATACAAAAGTGCAAATGTTAATAATTTCAAAGAAAAATACCAAAAGAGTTAATAATTTCAATAAAGAAAAATGCACAAAGAACTCTATCAATAATTTTAATGACTATTGCAGGCCAATTAAAGTGGTTGACATTCAAACTAATAAATAACAATATTTAATTAAAATAAAAAATATAGATAATTTGTTATTTGATAACTTCTAAAAAGTAGCTATTTTATTCTTCCTCCCTCCTCTTGTGTNGTGGCTGAAAGCCACCCCCAGTACCCGAAACCACCCCCATTTTTTTTTAATATATATTTTTTAAAAAAATAAAAAATAAAAAATAAATTATATGTCACATGACAAGATTTAATTAGTCAACGTGTCTTTCCGTTAAGTCAACTAATGATCAACGGATAGAATGACCAATTTGGTCCTTTATTAAAACTATAAGGACTTCTTACGATAAAAATCAAATCCTAAGAAAAATAAAAAATAAAGAAGTAAAATCCTAGAAAGTAATTAGGTATTTAACCCTTTTTCTAATAAAAAATTAATTTCAATGCGCACTATACTTGGCTAACCTACATATTTCAAAGAGATTATGAGATTTTTGTTAACCCTTTCTATTTTTTCTTTCTTCTCAAGAAAAGTCAAAACATTCTAAAATAAAAATAAATAAATAAAAAACCTCATTTATATCACGTCGTATATATATTTCTTACTGTAAAACACCAAACCTGACTTACTTGACAATTTTTTTTTTTTTTCTCCTGGTTCCTAATTGAAACTTTTTTTTTTCTTATTGTGATTTATACTTTTACTAATTATTATTATTATTATTTCATTCTTATCAATTTTAAAAATAAACTCGTGTTCTTAAAAAGTAGCTCAATCGGTTAGAATTATATTTCATGAAGTGAAAGTCATTAATTTGAATATAGTTTTAAAAATAAACTCGTGTTCTTAAACGGTAGCTCAATCGGCTAGAACTATATTTCATGAAGTGAAGGTCATTAATTTGAATCTATTTCCCTCCTCACGTGTGAACATGTCAAAACCAGACAAACCTATGCACTTAATGAAGCACTTAAAATTAACATTCGGATGAAAAGAAGCTTATAAAAAAAAAAAAAAAAACAATAATTAATTTGTACGCCACATTACCATAGTTATGTGGCAGTCGAATGAGATAGAGAGAGTCTACTAAAAGTCTAAATCTAAACATTTACTTTCTACAAACAACTGTCGNTAATGTGACACTTAAAATTAACATTTGGATTTCGTGTAGACATGTAAAAAAAAAACAAAAAAACTTGTGCACTTAATGTGACACTTAAATTAACATTTGGATGAAAAGAAGCTTATAAAAAAAATAAAAAAAAATTAATAATTAATAGTTATGTGGCTGTCGAATGATCGAGATAGAGAGAGTCTACTATAAAAGTCTAAATCTAAACATTTACTTTCTACAAACAACTGTCGGCGAAATTGTAAGTTCCTTTCACTAGTATATGTTCGCCGCAACAACACTATTCTGTAACGCGAAATAGTCTATTACGTAAAAAACGCCGCTGCAATAAGTTGGCTAAAGTTGATTGACCCTGTGCCTGTGGAATTTGGGAAAGGCATCACTCTCTCAAAAAGCTCACAAGCACAACTGCCGCATACATACATGGCGACGCCACAGGCGGGGCCTGGGCTGCCAGGGTTGGAGGGAGGCCTAGCGCCTCCGCCAGCGCCTCCGGGCACGGACATGACGGGGATATGCTTCAGGGACCAGCTCTGGCTCAACTCCTACCCTCTCGACCGCAACCTCGTCTTCGATTACTTTGCCCTCTCGCCGTTCTATGACTGGACCTGCAACAATGAGCAGCTTCGCATGCGCTCCATTCACNCCCCCCCCCGCGCCTAGTAATATATTCGCGTACATCTATCTATGTGTATGTCAATGTGGTTCGATGTAGTTTCATGGTCTGAATCTTTCCTTCTTTTTCTTATGGTTTCGGCTTCTGTAACTGTAGTTTTGCTGATAACAATAATTTTGTTGGGTTTTCCCAAATTGAGTAATGGACTTTGAGAATGATTGCTAACATGCTAATTGCCAGTATGCTCGATCTGAAAAAGAATGTGTTGCTGCATCCCTTATCTATTTTTGACATGGGTAACCAGAACTTTGGTTGTTTCTTTCAATAGTTATTAAACCTGGACTGGTTTGGGCGGCCAAACCGTGAACTCGTGACCTAGCCTCTTCACTGTTCCGGGTCTTCAATTAGATATTTTAAGCATATGAACTGGTCAAATCCGATGAGTTTTTCATATACTTCCCTAAATTAACTTTCTCTATTGCTATTTGCATTGACTTTCTTGATATGAGCCTGATATTTCTTTTCTTTTCATGAAGCTAGACGCAATGTTTGATCATCAAATCTTGTAGTTACATTATAGAAGCAGTGTTAAGTCAATGTCAAATAAACATCACATGCCTAAACAGAGCTCAACAATTAATTATTATCAAAAAAATAAGTTGTTTTGGGTTTCTTAAATAAATTTTTCAATTTTTTCTTCTTTTCATAAATAGCATTATTTTAATTAAATTTTAAATGGCAATGCGATTCTATCAGTGAGTCAGTGACCCACTGGTTGAATCAGTGATCTGGTGACCCAAGACCTACACAAGGTTAAAGCCCTGTCCGGGTTTAACAATTATGGTTTCAGATTTACTTTTGGATGCAAGATGATAGCAATTTTCACTTATAGTTTCCTAATTTTAAGGAACTGTTAAAGATTGTAATTCATGTGGCCAACCCGGATGTTTAAAATATTGCATTGTTAAAGATTGTGCTGTCTTTGTTGAACAGGAAAATGACTGGCACAGAATACATGCTACATGAAGTTATGGAGCCCCATCTTTTTGTTATCCGCAAGCAAAAGAGGGATGGTCCTGAAAAAGTTACACCAATGCTGACTTATTATATTCTGGATGGTTCAATTTACCAAACACCACAGCTTTGCAATGTTTTTGCTGCTCGAATTGTAAGTTCTTATGTTTCCCCTGTCCTCATTATAATATTCTTGAAAAGTGCGCACAATATGAACATTTCAGCACTTACTGGAATGAAATTTGCATTACTAGCATTTCAAATAAGATGAAAGCCTGTGTTTCCTAAAGCCAAATGTATTCGTGCTTATGCTAAATTATTTCCATATGGAAGCTGTAGTTAGCTATTATTCTTTTAAGACTAGAAGTTGGGATTGCAAATATCATTGTAGATTCCAGAGAGTGATATGGCAAAATTAGATTTCTACATTCTACTTATAACAATAGAAAGGCTACTTTGAAATGATACTTCATTTTTATTGTTAATATTTGAATTTTGAAGGGCCAACTCTTAGTTCATCTTGTTTATGTACTTCTTTTGCAGGGACGGGCTCTCTATTATATATCAAAGGCTTTTACTACTGCTGCCTCAAAGTTGGAGAAGATTGGATATGGTAGATTTTTGCTTCTGATTTTCTTTTCCTTATGCTTTGTGTGCCCCAAAATGGTGTCTTTCCTCTTTTATTGGTGCCAAAGTGATTCTCCATTCATTTTCATTGTGCTATATTTATACATGTAATAAATACATCAAAAAGTTTAAGAAACCTAAAATTGAATATTTCACTTTTTGATACCACCCCTTTGTTCAAAATAAAGTGTTGTCTTAAATAATGAAGTAGGAGGACAATATTGGAAAAGCAATATGACAGTATGAGGCGTCAATGCATTTATTACTTATCCTTAGTGCCTTCTTCAGAAAAGAAACTCATCTTGTGATAGCATTTAATTGAAAAAAATAGCATTCAACAAAATGGTTGTGTTAGGCCATATGGAAGGGTGTAGCTCTAGATCTTTAGTAGATAGGTGTATCAGTATGCCTTTGGGTTTGTTATATGATTAATTAAGAGCATGATTTATTTGAATTTCATTATTTTTAACTCTTAGAATTTTGATTTTGAATAATCCATCTGGGATATGATCAATTTAAATCTAAACTATGAGTAATCTCATTATTGTGATAATTTAGATGAAAATTGCTTGTTCTGTTTGCTAGACATGGTTGCTTGATCTAATGCCCATATTTTTTTTTTCTCAATTTAGTTTCTGTATGCATGTCACCACATAAGTTTGGATTTCGTTAATTTTAGGTGTATTATCAGATATGAAACAAGGAATGCTACCAAGTTCTAGCTCAGAGGGCACCTCCTTCTGTCATAAGAATAGGGGCACCTTCTTTCACGTTTCGTAGTTGAGATTTCTTTTAAGTGCATTCGCATTTTGGTTTTGTTCTCCTTTATAGATGGTAATGAACGAAACTCATCAAGGCCTTACAACTTATGGCCATTATGTTGTTTAGTGATAGCTCGGTTTGTCTTAACCCCATGTGGTGGCACACATTTAATTTATATTTTTTGCAAGTGTAATTGTTGGTATTTGACTTCCCATGATTGAAAACATGTCCAACATGCTCTTTATCTTTTTTTTTTCTAATTGGTGCAAACATCTGACAACTTTGTTGATTCATTTCTTATTGACCTTTTCTTGTCTTATCTATCAGACGGTCATATGCTGTAAAAGTTTTCATTTTTATCCCATTGGTCTGAGAGTAAACAGCCTTGGTTAGATTTTGCTATCTTGTTTCTTAAGCTTGTGTGGCTGGCTTGGGGGTATTACAATATTGGTGATAACAGATGTTAGGTCTTGGTCATTCTGAACCTGAGATAGTTTGTCTCTATCTGTGTGTGTGTGGTTCACACACATGTATATGCGCATTTATGCATTTTCCATTTTGATTGTGACCTTTTCCCCTTTTTTATATGTCATTGCAACTTCTTGTTATATGTTTTGTTGTCGTTTCTGATGCAGCTGATACTGAAAATGAGAGTGCGGCCTCAGAATCAAAGGTTGTTAAAGAGACAATTAATTTTAAGGAAGTTAAGCGAGTAGATCATATTCTTGCATCCTTGCAACGCAAGGTAACTTTCTATATCTCTAGAAATTTTCTCTTACTCCTTTGAAGATTTTCTTTTTCTTTTTTTTTTTTTAAGGAAAAAATGCACTTTAGGTACCTGTAATTTGGGGTTGTGACAAATAGCTCCATGGTGTTTAAAAAGCTGCTAGTCACTCCTTAGGGTAAGCCAAAAAAAAAATCAATCCCTATCGTCAGAAAACATGTCATCGCCAATAATATAATGACATGTGTCTGATTTGCTTGGTCATTGCCAAAAGATACATGCTAGACTGGACAGGTCACCCATGTGAAGCCACTTTAGCTCACTCTCTCCATGTCACTCCTCACCTCATTTGTAGGTCAATGTAAATCTAAGAAAAAACCAAACAGTAAAGTTCATCGTCAATTCCAAATCGCATACCCCACCCATAGTCACTTTTTGAACCCGAGGGAGCTATTTGTCACAACCTCAAACCACAGGGACCTAAAGTGCATTTTTCCCCTGTTTTTTTTTTACTCTCTTTATAGGCCATTGCGATAGAAGAGACATACCCCACCCATAGTCACTTTTTAAACCCGATGGAGCTATTTGTCACAACCTCAAACCACAAGGACTTAAAGTGTATTTTTCCCCTGTTTTTTTTACTGTCTTTATGGGCCATTGCGATAGAAGAGAATTCATTAGATAGCTTGGGTACTTGTGGCATCTATGCTTGAAATCAATTCGAGTGAATAGTCTTTGCACTAGTTTTTCTTCCAATTTGAGGTACTTGCAAATGTAACCCCTCAAGGCATTTATGTATTTCTAGTCTCTTATTCTGGTAAGATCATTGTTCTTTTTATGTCTTTTCCATTGGCTAATTTGTTGTCTTCGGAAGCAGAAAGTTGATGCAAGAACATGATTATCAGTTTCTTATTCTTGCATAGATGAATGTTTTACTGTCTTTGCCAAAGTAGATGTTTCTACCTTTTTTTATGGATTGTAAATTTGAATTCTCGTCAAACACTTGATTTTAAGATTTTTCATCCTACTACTCTGTTTGGCAGTTACCACCAGCTCCCCCTCCGCCACCATTTCCAGATGGTTATGTTCCCCCTTCTACTGCAGATGCAGAGAAAGGACCCGAAGGCCAGCAATCAGGAGAACCACAACCCCCTCTAGTTGATCCTGTAATTGATCAAGGTCCGGCTAAAAGAATGAAAATTTGAAGAACGTTTGGCTGCCCAATTTATTACATCATCCAATAGCATATTGAAGTGGAAGCTGCCCACAAGACAAATTTTTCATGCTGCCAAGTCCTAACTACATTTTGTCTGTTTCTATGTCTCTTAGACCTTAATATTTTAAAGCTCAGTCGATGATCCTTTGTAACATGTGTAAATCATTCTAACCAGGTATCTTGCAGTCCAATGTAGTCGTGTAACATGAACATGTATTTTATAAATGAACATGTTAATTTTCCTTTATGGTGGCATTTTTCCATTTGATGACCTAGTATAATACATTTAAACAGCTAATCAAATAGAAGCAACGGGGATAGTTCGATGCAACTCCAAGCATGGCACTGTGTAATGTTCTCCCAATATTTTGAATTTTTGCAATGTACCTCTCAATCTACCATTAGGATTGTAACACCCCCCTTCAATGATTCAAAATGACAAAAATATCATCTATAAGATAAAAAATGACCTACATTTTAATTTTTTTAAAAATATAAATATATATATATGTATCATCTCGTGCCTGTCACCGTGATCAAGGAAAGCGAGGACGTGGATGCCATTAAAGTTGAAGAGCTTGTAGAATCTCTTCAAACATATTTAGCCTTCTTTACCTCAGCCACAAAAATTGTTGAGTCCTCAAATGAGGACTCTTCTCATGAAGAGGCAGCAGCCTTATTGGCCAAGAAATTTCGGAAGTTTCTAAAGTTCAACAAGGATATATATAGCAATAATCCTACGTACATTGAATGTTTTTAGAAGTGATTCCCAATGAGCCATGCAAGGAAAAAGAGAATTGGTTGTCTTACTTTAAAAACGTTAAGGATAAAACCCTTAAAATATCTCGAGCAGTGATATCCATACAATTGGCGTACATGAACAGTAGTACGCCAGTTGTACGGACAACTATTAATTAATATTAAAAATTTTGATGAACAGTAACTTTTTTAAAAAAAAAATATTTGTCCGTACAACCAGCTTGTTACTGGTCATGCACGCGGGTATATGTTTATCCTTACTCAAATACCTCTATGACTATGAGTAATAAGTAGGGAGTTTGAAAACTCTTGAGGTCTTCAAAGAGAAGAATATGAGCTATCATATGGCTTTTATCACCTTTGTGAAGAGTTTCGCTAATCCTACTGAGGTTAACCCTCTACTTCTTGTAGAGACTTGTGATGATTAAACACAAAAGCTGATTCTAATGAGAAGATTAATCTCTAAGAGGCTTAGAATCAGGCCTTCAAGGAGTGTGCCAAATTAAAAATAAATAAAAATAATAATGAACAAGGCACTTCTTAAGAAGTTGAATGATTTTTTAAATTAAGATTAAGAAATTCTGTTGTTGATTCCTTGAGAAATAAGCATCTCATTTTCGAAATGGACTAGAGCATATAGAAAGGTGATTGATATCTTGATTTTCGAACTGGGTTCATGTCTCATTTTCTCTTGAGTTTTTCCTGCATAATTGCTAATATTATAAGGGTCTCTAGGGTCTTGCTGTTGATGGCATTGGCCTAGTTTGCTGGTCTACTGCTATTACTATTGCTATTGCTTTCCAGATAGAGTTGTTCGCTGTTTTGCTTTTTGTTATTAGTTTTGTGGATTGTTTTGCAGGTGTACGTTTTAATTGTTTAGCTAGAGAGAGTAGTAATTAACTGTATAAATAGATGCTCCTCAATCTCTAGCTTTCCTTAAGGTGGCTTCTGCCTATCGTAGCCTGTTGTTTGGCTTCTGGTATTCATAGCAAGTTTTCCGACATAGATAATCATGTGAAAGTAATTTAGGAAAAGACAAGTATTTTATAAAAGCAAAAGAGGTTGCTGTCCAAGTGCCAGCCGTAGTGCGTGAAGGCATGAAGATATTTTGAGGTGGCTTATCTCAATTTTACCGTTCCAACTTCTAATTGGGTGTAATCTACATTCATCCGTTAGGGTTTAATGTTAAATAGATATTAAAATGAATGAAATGTCTTTATAACCCTAAAACTTTTTGAGGGTATCTTGGTTATTTTCATAACCTCTGCTATGATTTAATGCCAAATCTTAGCAGAGTGGCAAAATACTTCAAATTAGAAGTTCGAAGAAAAATTGAGAGTTTTTGAGTTTTGAGAGTCGGGTATCTTAGTTATTTTCATAACCTCTATTATGATTTAATGCCAAATTTTAGCAAAGCGGCAGAATACATCAAATTAGAAGATCGAAGAAAAATTATGAGTTTTTGAGCTTTAAGAGTCTTCTCAAAACATGTGAAAATTCAAGATGGCCTTTGTGAAGTTAACACACACAAAAAAATAAAAATAAAAATCCAGTTGGATCTTGTAACTGGGTTTTCGGGTAGGATCCAGCGGGTCTCCCATTGGGTTTTCGGGTAGGATCCAGCGGGTCTCCCATTCGGACCCTAAATTTGCACCAAAACTTTAACTGGATAGTTGATATGGGTATATATATAATATCCATGGAAAAATGGGGTAAGGACCGTAAGGTAGTCCTCAAAAACTCGTTTTCTTTTATGCTCAAAGTCATGCAGCTGATTCCCGCGCGCCTGATAAAAGCATTATCATTTTCTTCACGACCAAGCACCGCCACTCTTCAGGAAATTGCTTCTTCTCAGCCCAAAGGTGCGTTGTGTGTGTGTGTGTGGGGTTGGTCATTTTTCCATGATTGCTTTGCTTTTGTGCGTATTTAAACGTTTGGGCTTCTGGGTCTGTCTAAATTTGCACTTTAAATGGATGTAAAGCCACAACTTTTCCCACAACTTTGAGCATTAAACATGTTTCTGCAACGTTGGGATCAAATGGGTTATTGGAAAATGGAAAATGTTGGTGAAGTTATCCTTTTTCGTCCATTATATAATTGTTTACGAAAGTCCTTCTGTATAATAACAATCAGTTCTCTGTTTTTTTTTTTTTTTGTTTATTTATTTATGAGCCCGACGATTTGACTGAAGCCTGTATAGCATAAAAATTTTAAGACGCAAATTAAAGGAAGGAGGGAGGCTGAGAGTCAAGGCAAGTTGCTTTCTAGTAAAACTTGACAATTTGGCCACATATAATCAAATATCAAACAACAACAGATATGGATTGATGACACTCTTTGAAAAATGATTCTTGTAACTAGTTATGCACTATGGATAATGAATATATCAATTTTTAATTAATTTATTTTAAATTGTGATCTTACAGCGGTTGTGGTGTTTTATCCATTTTTCTAATGGTGTCTTTGACAATGATGGGTTTGTAGCGTTCAGTGGCGGAGCCAGACAATTCATATTGGGGGTGCCATCTCCACCCTAAAAATATGGTAATTCACACAATATATGCATCACAAAAAAAATATCTATAAAAGTCTATAAATATGTGCTCAAATTGATGTATTAGAAATGTAACATGTTGGCACTATATCAAAAAGACATAAATACTAAAAAAAAAAAGTGTCTAGAAGTACACTTTACGGTTTAGAAGTACAAAATCATCAAGTGTGGAATTTAAATCAAAGTTCTCAAGAAGTTTATTCATGAACTTAAAATTTTCAAGTTAAATCATGACCCCATAAGAGACAATCAAAATTTATAAATATTAAACAACAAAATAAATAATCATATGGATATTAAAGTTTACCGTACATATATATTAAATAAGGATTTTTTTTTGTGACCATACATATGTATTAAGTTTCGGCATTATTGAAGTTTATCATACACATCAACATTCTTAGAATTATTATTATTTTCAATTTTTGGAAAAAAAAATGGGAGAGTAAATCTTTGGCCCTTTGGGGGTGCCGTGGCACCCCCAAAGGGCTATGTGGCTCTGCCACTGGTAGCATTGGAGCTTCAGATGCTATCTTAAAGATGATTAAACAGTTCAATTCCCATGATACAGTGAAACTTGTGCTCTTTTTGTTTTTATTTTTCTCTATTTTTTGTGGTTCCTTTTTGGGTTCTCATAATGTTTTAAATTTTGTTATGTTCTTTTTGAGAGACTTTATGGGTGAGCATTCTTGGCCTTTTAACACAAACGTCTTGTTGGTGGCATGATTTCTGTTTCCCTGTGTTGTCTATGGTCTAAATACTAAAATGAGGTGATTCCTAACCTTTTTGTTACAGTGTCATTGCATTCTTTTTGCTGTGTCTAACTTGAGCATAGCAAAGGGTTACATGGGAAACTCCAACTTGGAATTGTTATTATCATTCAGGTATAAAATCTTCTTATAAATGGTTTGATTTGGTAGGTGTAGCAAAGGTGGTATTGAAGAAGGGGAAGACACAACTCTTTAAGAATGGTAGCCCAATGGTGTATAGTGGAGCAGTTGATAGAATAATTGGTAGACCACCACCCCGGACTGGAGATATTGTACTGGTAGCTGATGGGACGGAGAAACCAATTGGGTGGGGATTGTATAATTCAGTCTCCATGTTCTCTGTTCGGCTTATGCAGCTTGAAGAGGAAGCAACAAGGTATTTGCTTAGAAAGGGGTTTCCAGTTCAGTTATATTTCCTTCACAAGGGTGTTAAGCTGTTAATCTATATGATATAGAGATCCTTCATTTGCATTCAACATGGAGAACCTGCTTGAAGCAAGAATTGATGCAGCTAGACAATTACGTGTGAGTTTGGGGCTTCCCTCAGCCAATACAAATGCATATCGTCTTGTAAATAGTGAAGGAGACAGGTATTGACCTTTATTTGAAATATTTATCAGTGTCCTTTATTTGTGAATAACATCTTCCATACTTGTAAGATGTTATTGTTTGTTTTGAGTCTGAGATAAGGGTTGTTTACATTTTTTCCCCCTATGCTATTCATTAATTCATTCATACATGCACTTATGAATGCTAACATTTAGCAAATTATAGTCTCAATTTCCTTTCAACAAAACAAGGCTTTGGGTTTGGCTCCTCCAGAAGGTGAATGCATTGGTTAGTTGACTTATAGGTGTATTGAGATTTGCAAAGAATTTATACACTTAAACGCAAACGCAAATACATTTGCTTACACCCCTACCTATACATACAGTTTATAGAGTTTATTGCTAAATCAGTATAAAGTAAGCTTGTAGATTGCGGATTTTTTTTTTTTTTTTTTTGTTAGGAATGGTAAATGTCTATGTGCATGGCTCTAATGGAATTATCGGATCTGTGTCCAAAATATGTCCTGCATCTAGAACAGAATAGTCTTCCAACATTTTATAAGGAGGGAAAGGAAAAAGAAAAAAGTTGAAGATAGAGAGAAAAAAGAAATGTAGCATATTCTATGGAGCTATAGTTTGTTGGTACAGTTGCATTATTAGGACTGATGCTTTAGTTTCATTCCTCCTATATCACATAGAATTGTCTAGGGACGTGCTAGTACACTTATTGAATATCAGTGCTTTATCTCAGATTGTCCGGATTAATTGTTGATGTTTTTGGAGATTTAGCTGTGATAGCATCATCAGCTGCTTGGGTTGAGAAGTACAAACAAGAAATTGAGGGCTCCATCAGTAGAATCGATGAAATTAATCATATAAACTGGAGACCGTCTGTTGAAATTTTGAAGGAAGAAGGAATCAATTTGTCAGATTTGAAGGAAATGTATCCATCTGCTTGTCCTGGAAGAACAAAGGTAGGAAATCCTTTGAAACATTATATATTTCTCATTTCAAATTGTTCTCTTTTGCAAGCTCCTCAATCTATGGTGATCAAGAAGAAATTGATAAAAGCTGAGATTGAAAGTCCATGGTACACAACACACCCTGCATTCCCCCCAAATCACACTCCCTCCCGGGTAACCGAGGAAGTTTTAGATTGTTTCTTAGAAGACATCAGCATGATGATAATATTTCATGATGTGCACAATAATGTGCATAGGACTCCAAAGGATGAGACCCTAGCCTCCACCTTTTCCCCTGAATCCCATCCTTCTTGTTTTTATCAACTGTTGAGATTGCAACCAGTCACCTACTAATGCCATGTGCCTTTGAATTGTAAAGGTTGTTTGCACATGTTTCTGGAGAGAAAACTACCAATTTGTTGGAGCATGATCCTTGCAAATCTTGGCCAATTAAAATATTTTATGGATACTACAATTTATTAATTATTATTGTTTTTTGTAATTGGTTTCAAAATCTGAAATAACTAACTTAACTTAGAAACTAGCTCAACTCATTGTTCCATTTGTTTCTACCCTTAGAAATCCAAGATTTTGTTTGTGTATGGTCTTGCTTTTTTGGCATTTATGTTTGGGTCCTTTTTTTCTTTTGAAGAATTTTTCTTTCAGGGCATCTAAGATTTTTGAAATGAAACAAAAGGAATAATTAATCTTCTATACCTGATTAAGAAGTGCTCCTAAGCCAATCTACTTCTGGCTTCATGTTCATGCAAGTTGTATATTATTAACACCTGTTTCCCCAATCTAAGTTGGCATGGAACCTTGGAAGTGGCTTCTGGCTGCATGTCCTTTGTCTTGTGCCTTTTATGCTTTATAAAATCTGTTGAATGTCAGCGTCTTTTGCCAACTTGTAATTTTGTTATGCTAGGTTATGGAAAATGGGATTTTTTATGCAATTTCACTGGACGGCCAGAAGACAGGATTTTATGCTGATCAGCGTGAAAACCGTCAGTTCATATCAACTATGTCAGACAATAAAAAAGTTCTTGATATTTGCTGCTACAGTGGTGGTTTTGCTCTAAATGCAGCACGAGGGGGTGCTGCGAGTGTCACTGGTATAATTTTATTGCTGACTTAGTCATTTTTCTTTGTCAATTCTTGCTAGATTTTGTTACTATGGGGTTTCTCTCACCATCTCATGCAAAAGTTTCCCTAAATTTAAATTTGGACTTCTTGAAGGTATAATATGACTAATTAGCTGAGATTTTTTTTATTTGAATTTGATCCTTTTTTTTTTTTTTGGCCAAAATATTTTGTAATTGACCTTCATATATTTTTGGCATTATGCAATAAAATTTGACAAATTGTGAGCAAAAATTAATTAATTAAGGTTGCAATTTGGAGTAATGCGGGATTTGGTGACTGGAATTCATTTAAAATGTTGACATACAATACAATCAGAACAAAAAATTGATTCATGATTTGTTGCAAATTTTAATTTTTATTCCAATGTGGCTTGTTGCTCTTCCTTTTGTATGTGATATGCCATGATTGAACATGGGAACCTAGTTGTTACACCCTTAAGGGTTTGTATCTACACAACTTTATATTTTTAATAAATTCTTATTGCATGCTTATAATAAGGGCTAGTTTGGGAGGGTTGCAACTTTTTAAATGCATGAGAAGCTCAGCTGCTTTGAGAAGCAACCATTTGACTGCTTCTTAAAAGGCACTTTACAAATTGGAAAAAAAAATTGAAACTTCTTTAGTTTACTAAAGGAGATACAAAATTAGCTTTTGCTTTCTAAAAATTAAAGCACCCCTGGAAAAGCCCCACCAAATGGGGTATAAATCTATTAAATAGATTTCTAGATTGTGTTATAGTTGTTAGAAAGGGCATTCTCATTAATTGTTATGAAGTATACCAAATAAGGGTATCCTAGTCAATTACATTATTATTTCAATATCAATATATGATTTAGCAGTGTGAGGGAGGAAATATGTTTTTCCTATTATTTTGCAAGCCCTACTGTCAACTACAAATCCTGATCATTGATCATGTGCCTGTTGAAGAAATTGATTAATATAAAGCAGCTGGCTGCATTTTTGAGAAGTTAAAAGAGTCATTATAGGTTTAAAATGTTCTTACAAACAACTTTTTGGAAATTTCCATACTTGATGTTGTTGCATCGTTGTTATTATTACACATGTAATACATGATATTGCCCATCATATTGTAGGGGCTATTTGTTGTAGGGGCTATTTGTACAAGTTGTAAGTGTGCATAGCATTTCTTTTAGAAGGAGAACTCAAGACATGAGACGTTCATTATTGTTTAACCTTCTCTTTATTTATTTGAGAGCACATCTAGACCTGGATAGTTTATGTTGTTCTGGATTCTATTTGAGGTAGACATGTTAAGATCGCCTGCATATTTAAAAGTAAAGAAGTTTCCTAAATATATCTGTACTCTCTTAGGTATTGATACATCGTTGCCAGCTCTGGAGCTAGCTAAAGAAAATATTGTTCTTAACAACATGGATCCGGAAAGAATATCATTTCTCAAAGAAGATGCAATAGAATTTATGAAGGGTGCTCTTTCTAGAAATGAATCATGGGACTTGGTCATTCTTGATCCTCCGAAACTAGCACCACGAAGAAAGGTATTGTGACATGCATTTTAAGTGTTTTTGCAATACAAAATAAAGTGTGGATTGACTAATTTCAGATAGAGAACCAAGATTTTAACCTGATTTGGGTTTGTTGGATGTAAGGGACTCACTTTATTGGGTTGTTTGCGGGCCTGAAAGATTGGGAACAACTTGAGGTTTTAGAAGCTCAATCCAACAACCAAAACTACGTTATTTTGGGCTCTTTTTTTGGGTGGGGTGGGGGCCTTAGTTTTGGTTTCTCTCTTCAACATCTTAGTGTATCTACAATTGTTTTTTACAGCAAAGTTCTTAGAGGTTCATTTTGCTGCATACATGACTGAACTGAATGTGCTAATTTGTTTGCCTTTATGGCCTCAAATTTTCAAGGGATTTTATCTCTTGTCGTGGTTATGGTTAGATAATCTTAAATGTCTCATCTCAAGTTAATTTCTTCTTCTTTTTTCTAGCTATCAGTGAAAATAAATATGCCTAAGGTTGCATGGATGAGTAATTTACTTTACTGATATTGCCAACCATATATAGATGAATTCAGTTACTATCAAGTTTTCATGTAAGTGCAATTATTGATGATGAAGGAGATTTTCCTTACCCTTTGGGAGATTTCCCTCCTGCCACCCACTTGGATTGGGCTTTGATAGGGGATCCGTATGAGGGGATCAATGTCACCTTAGAGGTTACCCCTCACAAGGTTAAGGGTAGAAAGGAGCTTAGGAACCTAGAATGCTCCATCAACTATGATGTTAAGGGAACATCCTCTAGGCGGGGGAAAGGTAAGATTCACGCTTTCTAGTGATGAATGCCTCGAGGGGTGTCGGGCTCTGTTGTTTTGTAGCTTTTGATTTTGACTGCTTGTCGGGTGTTTGGTTGTGTGGGTAGTCTTGCTGTTTCATTTGTGTTTCTTGCTCATTTGGAGCCTCTTGTGTATACTACTTGTATACTTAGGGTGCCTTACGCTTTTTGATAATATGAACTTCATAACTTATAAAAAATAATAATAATAAGTGTTGGCACCAAAGAGGGATGTAGGCAAGTCACTCTTGTAGGACAATGGTAGGATTTCAAAGCTTATTTAGCATTTGAAGACCTTTAACTTGCAAAACCAATGGAAGAAGTATACTTAAGATTAACCAAACACAGAAAGATTGCTCCTTTAGTTAACCAATAGCTATTTTTGTTGCTCTTTTAGTGAGACCAACTCCAAATTCTTGTTCTTTGGTTAAAGAAAAAACACATATCTAGGTTGCATGGGGAGTATGGATCTCCAAGTCGAACATTTAGCCAAGATTGTTAATCAATTGATCCTTTGAGAACAATAATTAAAGAAAAGAAAAAGTAAAAAGAAATTGGAGTGATTTTAAAACATCAAGGAATTTTATAAAAATGGCATGCCTTATAGGTAAACTCTGTCCTATTATGTTTACAATGATTTGTTTTCTGATCCTGCGGGTGCAACGGTACAAAAACTTGCCAAAACAGCCCCTTGAGTGTCTTGCATTTGGGATTTTCTTTCCATCTTTTTGACCAATTTGTTGGCTTTTAAACCTTCATTGATATGAAAGTTTTCATGTATTTTCCACACAACTCGCCTGTCCTTCTCTTTGTTCTCTCTCTCTCTCTTCATGGCCACAAAGCCCTTGTCCACACTGAAAGAGCCAAGGAGAAAATATGATCCTTCTCAATCTGTGGTAAAACATCATCATATCTCATTTGAGAAGAATACTTAGCAAGACATTTACCAGCTAATTGTCACTTTGTAGCACATTTACCCACTATTAAGGATTTGTGTCTAAGACATCTCCATGCAATACGACACCCACTCCTGCATTTTGCTTGCTTGTTTTCTTAATTAATAACATGTGGAATAATGTGTACTAAATGTCATAATTTTGTGGTAGGACATCCCTAAACCATTTGAGTTGAGACTAAATCTATACAGCCCAAAAAGTTAGTCTCACATTGAGAAGATGAATTGCCCACATGGAGTGGATGGGTTATAAAAGAGCTTATGAATGCTAAGTCTCACATTAGTTCCTTGTTAGGTGCGACTGTGCTTTATAATTTTGTGGCAGGATCCTGTTAATGTGGGATACGAGGTTGGTGGAAAAATCTGAGGAATGTGTGCGTTCACCGGTGTTTATGATTCTAATGCCAACATGACAGGGGAGTGCTTTGGGGTGAACTGGCTATGTTGGAGCTGTCTATGTTGGAGAATTATTTGACTGCTTTTCCAATTTTTTTGAAATTTTTGCATTTGTGTTATTTCTCCTCCCCCTAAGTGGGTGTCATTCTTGTATACTCAGTGTACTTGGGTTATGCCCCTTTGCACTTTCTAATAAGATTGATTTACTTATTAAAAAAAAAGAAGAAGAATATTTTACTTGTTCTGTTTGATGCTTTGTAAAGGTATGCAAAACCTTTTGACCTTGTTTACGTACTGCAGTTTGCTTCTCTATGCATATGTCAGCTTTTTCTCTATTTCTTGTGAATTTCTCTGCTGCTTATCGGGTCATTATCCAATTTAGGTTTTACAAAGTGCATTAGGCATGTACAGAACTTTAAACTCATTAGCAATGCGATTAACAAGGAGAGGTGGACTTCTCATGACCTGTTCGTGTTCAGGAGCTATGACCCAAAGTGGGATGTTCTTGTCTACTCTTCAGGCAAGTAATTCTCTCTACTGTGTTGTTAACTGGCTGAAAGTGTTGATCTGAATTAACTTTTCAGTATCTTCGTCATTTCTTTAACTAAGAATGATCTGCTATAATCTGTACTATAGATCAGCCTTCTGTCATACTTTTTCTCTCATTGATGTTATTTTACTTTTTGAGAAAAAATTACTTTCTATTATAACATAATTTAAGAAGCTAATATCTTGACTTCACACTGGGAAGGGAATTTATATGCTTGTCAAAAGCCATTGTGGCAAGTCAAGAACTTGATCAGAATGAAATGGCTCCTGACTAATGCTATTTATTATACTATAATACGACTGTCATATAATTAGGATGATGCGACATTTAAAATTAGCCATTGAATCAACACTTACAAAATAAATAAATAAAAATAAAAATAAAAATTAAGGACTGATTTCTACTATCACGTCGTCTCAGTTGTATAACAGTCATATAGCAGCAATCTATTAAATAGCATTATTCAATGGCTTTGTAAGCCCTCTTGATGCGATGCTTGGTCTATTTCCTCTCAATATGTGATTCTATTTCTTTCATTTTTGGCCGCAGATAAGTAGTTTGATGGCAAACAGATGACCACCCCTACTCTTTAATTGGAAGAGATTAACAGGATTCTCTAATTAAGTTTCACAAACATCTTTTTTCTTGGTGATCAGGGTGCTGCAACAATGGCAGGAAGGAAGATTACTGTTGTACGACAGGCTGGAGCAGCATGTGATCATCCTACCGAGCCATCCTACCCAGAAGGTGCATATCTTTCCAATGTCTTCCTAAGAGTACTGTGAGTGGCCATCCGAATGAATGGACAAAAACACAAGCCCTTTTTGTATTTTCAACTAAGCTTACTGGAAAGCCATCGTGCAGTGAAATGGAACAGGTACCAACTTGTGTTAGAATACTATTTTTAGAATTTATGAAAAATAGATTTATCATTCTCACAGAAGAAATTTCCAAGGCTCAAAATGCTTTTCATATCTACAGCAATAGTTTCCAATCAAATCATAGAATATGGTGCGCGGATCTCAGCTTCTCTTTATATTGTTGCTCCTGCTTATGGGTGCCAATATAAAGAAATGTGTTAAAATAGTATTTACAAATGCTTTTTTTCTTTTCTTTTTTGAGGCATTTCGATCTGCACAAAATGTCAAATAAAAGGGAACAAGAAAATGTTGTACTTCATGATCATTAATAACATGGCTCCAGCCGCCAAATCCGAATGCAAAAGAACAATTTCTCGAGTTTCTTCTTTCACTTGGACCACAAGGGATATGCTATAGTAAGAGGACTTCAGAGCGCTACACTATAAATATACAATACCACCACACTTTTTGGTGAATCAAAGTTAGGATGACAATTCGTATTTACTTGTCAGCTTAACTATATACGTGAACTTTAAACCAACCTATTTAATTACTTTAACTCACTAAGTGTTGAATTTTCGGATTGTGGCAAAAATTGTTAGCCTCCAATATCACATGTTTGTAGAGTTCATGTCAAATTTGCATGTGAAAAATTGTCTAACCCTAATTCAAAGAGATCCATATTCTTTTCACATAATGTTCCATCACCCATATTTCCTTGCATTACAAACCAATTCGGGCCAACCCCTCACATACAGGCTCCATCATTCTTAAATAGCGGCTCGTTTATGTAGAATTTATGCAACATTTGAACAATAAAATTTGGATACGTTAATCAAATGCATTAAACGGCACAATACACCTCAAAATGAAAGAACATTGAACAAATACACCAGAGAAACCATGTAGGTACAAATTAAAACAAAATTAAAATTATAAAAAAAAAAAAAAAAAAAAAAATCATTTGTAGCACCAAATATAACCCGAGATGCAGCTTTTGTTCATGGTTGCATCGTTTCTATTTAGAACATTTATCAACAATATCACTACAAGGATGAAGTACACATAAAATTACATCATATAAAATTATCCACTGCGAAATGCTCAAGACAAGCTATCAACAGAGGCCCAGAAACTTCCTTAGTGCCCCCCTGGATTTCTGTTCCATGACAAGTATGAAGGATCTCCAAGTCTCCTGCAAATACACAGATTCACAGAACCAGGGACAGATTAGTTACAAGAACTTTTAATTCCTAGTAACCCTTTTGCCAAGGAATTCCCCATGATATTACATGTTCTGCACGGCAATATTTTATGCGCCTGGTATATGAATTTTTTTTGTAAGACTAACTGCATGGTAATGCTGGAGAAAGAACATGCGAATATGACATGAAATGAAGATGCTAAGACAGATAAGGAGGCCATATGAAGAAACATATAAGTGGATACACAAGCCAATAAGTGGAAGAAATGGGGACAACATGAGAGGGACATCAATCAAGCTGATGAACACGAATCACTCTTGCAACAAAGATTGGACGCTAATAGTAACCCATGCCTAGTTCTTCTTACCACCCCTAGAATTAACTGAACATACACTGCACCATGGTCACAAAATACTGTTGGAAAAAGATGATCTCAGTAACATCATATTAAAAAAATCAACCGTGTTACAGTTTTAATGCCGTCTGTCCAACACCAACATCTAGGTTTAACTTCAAAAAAAAGTTTTACTTTATAAATTATAGCTATTCCTGACTTCTATGTTAAAAATTTGATTTTAATTATGTCAAAGATCTCAGATTAGATAACATACTCCATTAACGGTGGGTCTAAATTCTTGATTACAAAAATGCAAGGGGAGGGGTTTTAAAGAAAAATAAATCTAAACTGAGAAGTAAAAGAAAGAAGGCTTTTCTACCTACATTTAGCTCACCCATTAAATTATGTAATAACTGCACGTATGCCTAACAGCTAATTTGGGCCACATAAGTTCCATGATCAAAATTCCATGCCCAAATGCTTTTGCAATTGAATGGAAATGAGGCCAAAAGTTCACTTTCTATTTCACCACTTAACCAATTTACATCTGTGCAGGAACCTGCATACTACGACAATAAGGTATGAAACACAGATGGACCCTAGTATGTTTCCCCACAGACCAGACAGATACATGTACAACAAATCAGGCTGCAAAATAGGAAAGCTCACAAGAAGCCACCAGTTGACAGCGTCACACTTATAGAACCCTACATATTAAGAACAGGTCGAGTATATGGTTAAGAAATTTACCTTGGCTTAACAAGATATACTACAGTGAAACTCAAAGCCAAAAAGAAGCTTAACCCGCCGACAGTGAGATAAGCAATGCCAAGAAAGTCATTCCTTCCGCCAAGCCAACTAGTGGTAGAAAGTACAAGCTTCTTTTTGCCATTAAAACTGTATGTATTATAGTTGTTGTCCAATATCACTTGTATTGTCTCATTTGCCTCGAGATCCACCTCTATCTTCCCGTACAACTTTCTAAAAGTTGGCAGAGCGGCAGTTCGCATCCATACAATGAGATCCTCCTGCTCACTCAACTGTTACACAAAATATATCTGACCAGGTTAGCCACTCGTCTCATTTACTGAAGCAACTTTACTTCAGACTTAAGAATGTCACATATAACGGTGGGAGAGGGGGGAGAGGGGAGCTAAAGGTAATCTATGAATTGGAATTTGTTTGTAAAATGATCTCAATAAATTTGCAGTAAGTGCTCAAACACAGGTATTATTTTGAAGGCAGGGAAAACGACTTGTCTTTGGAGTTGAATAGAAATTGTTTTGGTACAGCAATCAGCAATCCTCTGACAAATTTTAACAAGGTCAATCTGTAAACGCTGGAAGCGTTATGATTGCTTCACAAAAAAAAAAAAAAAAAAAAAAACCTGCAAGTAAAAGTACAGTTGTTCAACTGGACAGCTTAATTTCGCTGGCAGGACACTGAAGTTACTAAGGATTTTTAATGGCTAAAAGATTGGTTAGGGGAGTTTACTTTGCCACCAGCCGGTACTCTATATTAGGATGAGGAGACAGTTGATCATTTGTCTCCAAACTGTTCAGCAGCTAGAGAACAAATGCCTCTGATGGTCAGTTAGAGGAGTTCTTTGGGAGTGGGCAGGTGGCTAAGAAAGGGCAAAGTAGCCTGGAGAGCAGTCCCCTGATAGATTGTGTGGCCATCTAGAATGCAAACGGTAAAATAGTATTTGACGACATGGAGATTCCTATACATAAAGCTTTTTTTTTTTTGTGGGCTACACAATTTCCATATATAAACTCGAGATAACATTCCTCATATCATTGTTTACTTGGAATTATATTCATCTTAACTTTGTTATTTTTCCTTTTTTTTAGAATTTTTAGCTATATTAAACTTTAAGAGCTCAGATGTTTTGGTTGTTCAAGAAATTCTCTAGTCAAGACCCGGCATACTGGGGTGATATCCCCTTCAGTGTTATTTTAAACAACTGTTTATCAAAACAATCTTTTTTTTACAAGTAATGAAAATTTTTATCAAAACAATCTAGCATGACGCCTCTTGTATATATTCTGGGTCCCTAGTGATGCTTCTTTTGGAGTTATATTTCAACAAACCATCTTTCAAAAAAAAAATTCTCTGCTGCTAGATGCAGGAAGCATTTTCTCTTATAACGAACATAAATGCTCCAATTGATTTAGAAAGTCTATTATTGTGCACAAACATTATCATAGTTATACTTTAATTCTACCAGATGAGAAGTCGTGAAATGCTTACTGGTATAGAGGGATCAAGCGATGCACCGCCTATAAGAGTTCCATTCTGAAAGTTCTTAGGATAGACATCTTTGCCAAACTTGTGCTCCCTATCACTCTTCCATGAGATACCCTTCTTGTTCACATCCAATGGCTGGTTGTTGCGGGAGAATTTATAAGTATCATTGAACAAACTCCAAGCTATAAGACCACAAGGAACGATTGGTGACCCATTTGACAAATTATCTTCTGGCTTACAAGAGCCTATATCATCAGAACTCCCGTTTTTCATCAACTGTGCATCATTTCGGCTCTTCACATACCTGTACAAAGTCATGGTGACACTTGATGAAGCCTCCACTCATTATGAAGATAAAAAAAAGAAAGTGAAAAGTAAAGGGCCAAGTATAAAAGATACTGGAAAAGATGTTAAACAAAGATTGGGGATATCTAAAAGTAATTGCAAGATATGAGATCAATATAGCACACACAAGTACCCTCATTCCTGAAGCTGACATATACTACAATGCAAGTCACTTTCCTTATTCTGAAATCAACAAAGTATCATCTTTTGTGCTTCAGCATCATGCTAGTTATCTAAATATGACCAGTGGTTCAAATTTTCCCCAAGTATGCAAACATGGGCTAACTTTTTATATTAGAAAAAAAAAAGGTAGAGCTAATAAATGAGACCGGGTAGAAGGCATGTGTAATTGTCTATGACAGTAAACTATTGTAAAAGCAATGAAAAGAACAGTGTGGCTCTCTGTGTTTGTATCCAGCACATCATCTGGAAATTGTTATAAATCTTATCGCTTCAACTGACTTTAAACACACAAACAAATAGTTGATAAGATACACATTCTCAAGACCCAGTTGTGGTCCAATGCTACTTCTCACGCATAAATGAATGGAAACAGTTTCCTGTAGTACAAACTGCAGCCATTACTACCTACCAAAAGAGCTGCCACAGTATTTTGTTTTGAAATGGTAAGAAAACCGTCATTAATAAATTCCCTTGTCAGTGCATCCCCAGATCCGGAAATCCTTTAATAGATCATTATGTGAGGCAAAAAAAGGTTTTAAAAAGGTTCGGCCACCACCCATGTCATCTTTATAGACAGGAAATGTTCTATGGTCTATTGGTAACTTTCTGCAGCTTAGATGGACCAAGGTTTCATGGCCACACATAAATTTGGCTAATATAATTTCAATAAATAGTTTCTTGCGTTAGTCATATTAAACATATTTGGAAGATATGGCAAAGGCAGCAGATGAGTACCTGCGATGATTCTGGTAGAAATTGTCAAGCTGATAATACACAAATATTGGCTGCTTCATTTGCTTTTTTACCTTCCAGATAAACAATAAAAAAGAAGATAAGTCCATCCATTTGGTAAACTTAGGAATTAAATCATTACCGCACATTTCTATCACCTTAGAACCAGAATATATATAAGAAAATGATACTGCTAGAGATGTTACAGTAGCTTCCAATATCCCACATACTGTTACCACCACAGCTGCTGAAAAACTAATTATAGCCGTGGCAATGATAGGGATAAGATATTCATTATGATCAGATTATTTAATATTAAGATTTTAGGTTATTAGGATTAGAGTTTATTTGAATTTGAATATAATACTTAAGGTGATATCTATAATCTACAGACCATTTTGTTGTAAATGAGAATCAGAAAAAGAATTAGTCAAATTGTGATATTCTCCTACCCTAAGTGGAGAATTGTGGTGTTCTTCCACCCTAAGTGAAGAATTGTGGTCTCTCCTACCCAAAAGGAGCTACTCAAATCCCATCACAAGTAACAGGGGGCACGGATAAAAACCCAAACAAGTGATCCTAAATACAGCCTGTATGATTGATAAAGCATTCGTCTAAGTGTAGCAATGTGAGGATAGACATACACATAAAGGGGAGATTGTTAAATATACACGAGTATAGAAAAAGGTACATTTAGAAAGATGTTACAAGCGTGAATGGTTATTATAATATAATTGAGTTCAAAACCATAAGCTGCTTTTGGGCTAAGTTGTGTCTGAATATATTATACTATAGTATCACTAGAAAACTCCCCAATGTGTTAATCTCTTAACAAACAACAATAACATAAATTAGAATTTGTCCAGAGGAAACTTACTATTATACTTCGGTTGCATAACTTATTTCCAGGGGTCTGTATGTATTTGACCCTATCAGTTCTATTGGCCGGTGGTATGCAATCTGTTTCATACTGGTCAACAATTTCAACAACCTGATAGAAGACAAATCCCAAATTAACTATTTGTGGAACTACAAATAAATTGCAAAACATTGGATCGTGTTTAAATATACATCTCGGGAAGCAAACAAGGAAGCAACTCCAATTGGTATGAAGATAATGCTAATAAGCAGGAATGCCGAAATAACCTGCACAGAGAGAGATCTATTAATTATTTTTTCCATGCAAACTGATAACATTAGGGAGATATTAAAAACACGCAATTATAAAGCTTACCCATCTTGGTGTGAGAATTGGCTTGCATGCTGGAAGTTCCTGCTGAGTAAACTTAGAATCTGAAAATTTTGTGAAAGGGCATTCACTTTAGTCCATTAAAATCCCATGAAGTTTAATAGGATTTGTAAACCAGTTGCTTAAGAATAAAATAGCAGAGCTACTAAAGAAGTGTCAACATATAAAGCCAATTCAAGTTGTATAGGATCATGGAAGTGTACAAGGAAAACAGTGGAAAAGCTTCACTACATATTCAAACGCACACCACACATAAAAGGGCTCACACACAAACAAGACTTAACAAACACAAAACCCCCCAATGAATTTGGCTATGCATACATAGATATACTACTTCCCACATAACAATAAGACTAGAATTTCCAATTCTATCACAGCTTCTAACTCTATCACAAAGCACTGGATGGATAAACAAGAAAGCAAATTCCAAATAAAACACAATTTATCAGGGAAGATAGTGTACTCCGAGCCAAATTCGTAGTCTTCTAACTTATCCGTGTCATCACGACATGGCCGTCACTTTTGCACTGCATCAAATATACTTGCCTTCATTCATTAGGTCAAGTGTGTATAGGCATGATGTCCATTTATTTCCAAAATCTTAGGACATATGACACAGAACATTGCCAGAACGCTACAGAAACCTGACCAAACTCAAACCTGTATTGAGTTCAAAAAACATGCCTGAAACTTGACCAGAACTCTACCACATGAATCTCATACCTCTTAGTAAGGGCAGCGAGGGTGAGTACACCCAAAAAAGCCACCCAGTTGTCATCCTTACTCAAAGTTTCATTCGTTTGACTTAGCCTTCAAAACTGAACCCCTCATGGCCATAGTTTGAAGGCATCGACTGAAACCTATAAGGAGCTTAAAGCATCAGCATCAACATTGACAACCACATTTACTCATAAACAGGCTGACAATTTAATTCTTCCGAAGAGTAGTTGCAAGGATCTAGTAACAAAAAACTAAATTTTTATACAGGGTATGTCGACAAATAAATGAAACATCAAAATTTTGAGCATGAAAACAGTTTTTATTATAAGTAATCAAATTTCATTAAAAAATAATAAATAAATAAAAACGCACGGAGCAACCCAAGTACACGGGATACATACAATAGAAATACCTAACCAGAAAAAGAACAAAAGGCAAGAAAATTGTGAAACCCAAGAAGAAGAAAGTAATCAATGGCAGTCACTAAGCGGTAGAGAGTATTAAAGAAAAAAGGTTTTAATTCCACCACCTTCCTCTCGCGATCTTCAAAGCTACAATCATTACTTTCTCTCCAGATTCACCACATTATATAGGACAAAATCATCTTCCACAATGCTGCACCATGAGAACTACTAAACTGACTGCTCCACCAAGCAAAAGAGATCTACTGCTCATTTAGGCATGCCCCAGGCTAACCCAAAATCCCATAAGACACTAGCAACCTCACAATGGAGGAAACGGTGATCAACAGATTCTCCACTCTTCTTACACATAAAACACCAATTTACTATTATGATACGCCGCTTCCTTAGATTATCTGAAGTAAAGATCTTTTTTAGCACAGCCAACCAAGCAAAGAATGCCACTTTCAAAGGAAACTTATTCTGCCAAACGCACTTTCAAGGGAAAGGAGGGCTATCATGGGTAGATAGGACATTATAGAATGCTCCTACATATGGTGGGTTATCTAGCAGTAAATTGTTCCTGAGTTTATTATTATCCATCCTCTACGAGTCTGCTCTACAGTAAGATCATTAGCACAAAGTCAACTAGATGTTAGAATACAAAAGCGAACTAATAACTATAAAGCCAACATACAAGTTATTAAAAAGTCAAAAGGCATATCAAGTATAATTGAAATATAAGTACAAAATTAAAGATAATTCCAAAAGAAAATGTTAACCAAGAACTGATATTTATGTTCCATAACAGAATATTGTTAATTTAACAAACTAAAGCACACCAAACTCTCAGATGCACACAAAGTCAAACCGAGCGCATTAACACAATCAGACTTGTCACATAGAACATAAAAACTCATGAAGCACAAAAATCAAAAGGTCATAAAGATTAAAGACTAAACCGAAAAAGTTTCATCTGGGTACCTCCGAATTATTCTCAACAAACATATTAGTGAATTTTTGGAACTAAAGATTATATAGAAAGAAACACTAAATCAAAAGGCAGCCAAGAAAAACCGATGAATCATATGAACAAAATTGCGAGTGAGTACGTATGGAACGAACTCAAAACCCCCCCAGAAAAAGGCCCCAAAAACAAAAGCTTTTGAGAGGAAATTACACTTGGGTCGCTTGGAAAGTCTCCTGGGAGCTGACGAATCCGCCGATCCAGGGCCTCCTGAACTCGACGCCGCTGTATTCGAACTCATCACAGACAAGACTCTGTTTTTCTCCAAATAATAAAAGATTCGAACAAGAAAGACCCAACAAAGCTCAGGAAGAGAGTAAGTTAGGATCAAAGCCTTGAGATTTCAGACAGAGAGAAGGAGACAGAAGGGTTAATGGTTCTTTTTCTTCTTCTTCTTCTTGTAGTTGTTGTTGCGAGGTGGAAGGGCTTTTAGCTTTTGGAATTGTTGTTTGACTTTTTGGGGAATCAAAGACTCTGATTTTTCTTAATCCTTAGTCTCTCTCTCTGCCTCTAGTCTAGAGTAGAGAAATAGAGACCCAATCGGCGGTCAAAACAATACAGAGAGGAAACGCGTCTGGATTATGGACTCAGTTATAACCATTGAGTATTTGTAATTTCCTTTTTGATTTTTACATGAGAGTGAAAGGAAGAGAGAGAGAAAAAAAGAAAAGAGAGTGAAATTCACACCTTTTACCACTATCCTCAGTTTCCTGTACAAAACCGGATTCTCATATTTCTGCCAAGTTTTTTTGTTTTTTTTAATAACTTTTCCATACTTGTGGTAACTCTTTTATAAAGAGAAATTTAAGGGATATGAAATCTTTTACCGAGAAATGTGTAGTAAAATGACATGAGCTTTTTCGTTTGACAGAATTAAGACAATTGATAAAAAAAAAATGCTACCTACTAATATAAGTTCATTTATTTTACTGAGTAATGTTACAAGTCTTTCTTGTATTACTCTTTTGTATCTTTAAGAATGACGTGATTCATAAAATTATTATTGAATTTATAATTGATTATTATTAGATTTTATTCAAATGATGATTTTTTTTATTTATTTTTTGAGTGACATGAAAGAAACTTCTAAAATTATTCTTTCTTAATATAACTTTAGGTTTGTTCATGTGTGCAATTTTTTATATTTTTTTATTGTTTTTTAAATTGTGAACACCTAGAAAAAAAGGTTTTTTGAAATATTTTTGGATGGTTTAGAAAACAGAAAATAAAGTTGAAAAAACATGTGTTGGGTGTGTTAATTAAATTGAATATAATTTAAATGAGAAAGTACATTTTACCTCCTGAAGTATCCACGCATTTGTTTTTTTTGCTCCCAATATTTAAAAAGTGACGAAAACCCCAAAAACACCATCCGTAATAAAAAACTAAACTAAACTAAACCTAAAAATACTAATTTAATTACAAAAATCTTAAAATAAATAAAATAAACAAATAAAAATTTAAAGGGGTGGCCAAAGTAGGGCTGCCACCTCAAACCCACCGTGTTGGGCGGTTATGGGTGGCCACAAGCCACCCCCAGGGGGTTAGGCCCTTAATCCACATGACGGTGGTTGCAAAGCCACCTCTAACCGTTGGGGTGGCTTGCAATCACCCCATTGTGGGTTTGAGGGTGGCCAGGAGTGGCAGCCTTAACTTCATTATTTTTTTTAGATTTGGTTTTTTTAATTAAGTTAATATAAAATTTAATATTTTAAAGTGAGCTGGAAAAAAAAAAGATGATGTGGCAAAACAATGAGTTTTGAAATGGGAAATACTAATTGTTCTTCTAGTGTTCTCTTAGTATTCTCCCAACTATGATGTGACTTTTAAAATTATTAATAGATTAAAAGTCAATAATAATAATTTCAAATTCAAATGTGATTTTAAAAGTCACATTATAGTTAGGATAACACCAGAAGAACACCTAACATTTTTCTTTTGAAATTGAATGACTAATGTTAGACATTTGGAAGAAAATATAATAGAAGGGTTTATGACATCTTTTTGATTGATTCCAGGAGTAAAATTTTTTAGAAAAAAAAAAACAAAATGATGGAGTTTTTTGTTTTCACGCATTGACTTAGGCATTTATTAGAAACTTTCCCTTTATTTTATATTCTTTAAACTACCCAAATAATTTTAACTAGTTGTTTTCTTGATATTCACAATTTTGAGTTGAGTTGGAAAAATCACACATCCAACTAAGTCGAAATTTTAATTTCAATTTGTCTCATCCTTTGAAACCAAGTATTAATTCGGAGAGAAAATATGCTGTTAATTAAGTGCATTTCGTGTGGGACAAAGATTATCTCTATGTCAAATAAAAAAGATAAAATCTATTTGATATGTGAGATCTATGAAATGGTCACTTAAATATGCATTAGCCCTAAATACATTTTTTCCCCTAATTAAATACTTTTTTGTAGTAATTATTCCCAATTAAAGAGTAATGTTATAAGTTATCCTATAATTATCATAGGATCCTCCCAAATCTGATGTAACTTTTAAAATTACTTAAGTACTGATCTTTACAGCCCCTCAAACTCTTCCTCTTCCCACTCTTATTGAGTAGTTTGTCAATTGATGAGCACAACATTCTTCCTCAAACATTTATCCAACCTCTTTTCAAGGGATAGCTCAATCAGCTGTGGATTACGCCTAATAAAGCGAAAATCACTAGTTCGAATTCTCCCTCCCTTCACTTGTGTGGTTATGTCAATTTTTTATTTTTTTATTAAAAAAAATATCCATCCAACCTCAAACTTCTACGAAATTACAACAACCTAAAATAAACTGATAATAACAAAATACAAAAATCATACAAATTTCAAAATATTTAATGAATAAACCGTAGTATAGCTGATTAAGTTAGTCAAATCAAATGGGTACCACCAAATAAACAAAGTTGTAACATTAATAATGATTGGGGAATTAGATGACTACTCATTGTATATATGATTTAGTTTAAGACCGGTGTTGTTTAGTAGACTGTTATATAACTATTATATAATTAAAATGACACGACTTTGAAAATTAGTCCCGTTAAACCATCATTTGTTTCAATTTTCACCATCACATAACTAGTCCTTAATTAGTATTTTTTATTATTATATAGTTCAATTATATAATAATCTATAAAATAATATTATTACGATAAAAAATAAGTGGTGGGTATTAACTTTATTTGTCACGTTCTAAAGACTTTTCTTTGGTCCATTAATTTTTTGGTCACCAACCTACAAAATTTCAGTACTTTTCTAAAACTCAATTATCAATTTCTATTATTTAGAAGGAAAGATTGAAAGAAAAGCTAGCTTGCATGTTCCTTCTAGAAGATGGCTGTGTCAAATTTGTACGCCACGCGGCACGCCATCACGTAACTTCGTCCTCAATCCGACCCGGACACGCAAACCGCAACGACACAGAAATTTGTTTGTTTTTTCTATTAAAACACATGTCGCACACGCAGGTTTCGCTGTCGTTACTCGTACATTTCATTTCATGCGACTTTTATAAAATATTTTTGTAAAATTATTTTAGTTGTATAATTACAATAAAGTGGTTTTTTTTTTTTTTTAAGAAAAAAACCTCATTTAACGAGATGTGTTTGTTTTTTCTATTAAAACGTTCTTGTACATGCGTATTACACTCTCGGCTTGTTAGAATCAAGTTTATTAACTAATGCCTTGAAGGCGTACGAAATATAAAGAGTTTGTTTGAAATTGCGTTTGAAGAATTTAAAAATATTTTTAAAATTTAAATGTAAAAATTGAAAAGCTTTTTATCTTAAAATCTAATGTGTTTGACTTTATCAACTTCCTCCATAAGACAACTAATAGTTGGGATGTTTTGGACCCTAAGATATAATGGATAATCAAAATTTAAAATTTGAGAAACTCAAATTTTGAAAGAAGTCAAGGGATCCTAATCAATGACGGAGGGAGGGGGGGACCGGGGTGGGCCATGCCCCCCCCCAAAAATAAGGAAAAAAATAGAAGTAAAAAAAAAGAAAAAAAAAAGTAAAGTTTAGTTCTAATTTTAGTCATTTGGCCCCCTCCCAAAAAAATTCGGGCCCTATTTTTAGATTTTATGGCCATATCCAATAATTTTTTTTTGCCCTATTCTTGATTTTTTGGGTTATACCCATTAAGTTTTTATTTTTATTTTTGGCTCATACTATTAAATGCTCACTTTTTTTGCCCTTAGGTAGTCTTTAGTTTAAANGGACCTCAAACTGGGTTCCCACAATTCCATCCTTCAAGCCTCAACCTAAATTTCCTCTTAACAGGAATTTTCCCTCTCTTCAGATTATGGATCTTATTAACACCGACAGTCTCAGCTGGAAGGTCTCAGCAATTCATGCTCTTTTTGATTCTACTTCGGCAAGCGAAATTCTCAAGCTCCGTATTTCTGCAGATCCTAGCACCCAGTTTATTTGGACCCCATCTACCTTTGGAGCTTTCTCCACTTCCTCGGTCTACAGCCTCATCACAGCGTCCAGCCCCTCTTCCAGTTCTGTCTCCTCCCCTTTCTGGAAGTCTATCTGGAAACTGAATCTGAACGATCGGCTTAGATTATTTTTGTGGAAGATTGCTTGGGATATCCTACCGACCAAGGAGCGTCTAGGACTCTTGTTCCACATCTCTGATACCCAGTGTCCACTTTGTAAGGCGGCTGAAGACTCCCTCTCTCACCTGTTCTTTGAGTGTTTCTTTGCTCGAGTTGTTTGGCGTCTCTCATTTTGGCCTCTGGATTCAACTGCTTTCCATTTCTCTTCTATGGTGGACTGGATTGCTGCTATTATTACTCCAGATCGCTCTCTTGGAATCCCTCTTAGGACCAGCACAAATTCCAAATTTTTGCTTCTGTTGCTTGTGACATTCTTTGGTTCTACAGGAACAAAGCTCTCCACGACAATCTCTCTTTCGAAGCAAGATCTGTGTCGATGCACATCAATAAAATATCCCTCGAGCACTTCCAAGCTTGGCATTCCGTCTCCCAGGTTCAGTCAGAGACTTGGGTTCCCCCTCCACCAAATTGGATCAAAATTAATTTTGACACAGCTATTCGAGATTCATTCTTAGCTCAAGCTGTGGTCTGCCGTGATTCAAGGGGTCACGTTTTCCATATGTCATCTCAAATCAGTCCATCTTGCTCTCCAAATGTTGGCGAAGCTCGAGCAGCTCAACTGGCTTGTTCGATAGCCGCAGCACTTTCCTTTCCTCATTTTATTCTTGAAGGCGACTCTGAAGTGGTGGTTCATGCCCTCAACAACCCAAATTCAGTTAGAAATTGGAGGATCTCTTCTGTCATTTTAGACTCTTTAGATTCTATTCCTGATGCTTCCGTTTGGGAAGCTCAGAAGATCAAAAGAAGTTTTAACTTCTGTGCTCATTCTATAGCACGCTGGGCCGCAGTCAGATCCCATTCTGGCAGCATTCCCTTCTCTTCTATCCCCTTTCTTTTTTCCTCTCCTGTTAGTGGAGAGGACCCCCTTCCTGTTTGCCTTTTGTAGTTCGCTTTTGTTTGGTGTTTCTTTATAAAAAAAAAAAAAAAAAACGGTTTACCAAATGGCAAACAAGGTCTATATACCAAATAGCAAACCACATTAATATGACTAATAGAAAATTTTGAAGTTAAATTGGAAGAATGATAATTTTTTCAAGCTGCCAAACAGTTAAGAAGCTCGAAATTTATAGAATTATTTGAGTATGTTGATAATCACATTAAGCCACAATTTTTGGATATATATATATATTATAGGCAAAAAGATGAGGTGTATAGAGATTTATGGTGCCTAGCAATGTGGCAAAGCATATGGGACAATTGTCCCACATGCAAAGAGGTTGATCCCTATTTTTCTCTCAAGTGTGAGAATAATTAAGCTCTCACGCATGATATATAGCTTTGTGTATAGAGATTTATGGTGCATGCCTAGCAACGTGGCTAAGCATATGGGACATTTGTCCCCCATGCAAAGCTAGTGCTTGATCCCTATTTTTCTCAAGCTCTCTTTCACGCACGATAGCGTGTGTGAGGGAGAGAAGAAAAGAGAAAGAGAAGGAGAAAGAGAAGGAAGAAGAAAAAGGAGGAGGATAATGGATTCTCTCAAGGTAATTGTTCTATATATCTCAAACTATTTTGTGATTTTTCTATGAGCTTTATATGATTGGCCATTTTCCTTGATGGTTTATTATTTGATTAATTCTTTTGGGTGATGAATCTTATTTAATTTTGATGATGATTTTGAGGATAATGGATGCATTTTGCTGTTGGCTGATCTTATAAATGCCCATGAACAAATTTTACCATAGGTATATTATGGTAATACCAAGATAAAACAGTTACAGTTAGTTGTTATCTTCTTCGTTCTGCTCTTAATTAATTAATTTTATAATCTTTTTCTCCAACTACTATAAAATAATGGCAATATAATATAGAAATTCAAGACAAAATTCACAAGCCAAGCATTGAATTAAGTGACAAAATTGGGAGTTGTGACTTGGGACATGCAACGTGTGAGGTTCTGATGAAAGGTCACCAAAAACCAATAAACAACACCAACTTGCTGAAGTAGGTTCTGACGTGTGATTTTTTGCTTTTTTCCTTAAAAATGGATAAGGACCGACGGCAAATAGGTGTTTAAAATTATTGGATTTATTACGGGTAGTTTTTTTTTTTGTTTAATCGCTCATTTTTCCTACAAATTTGTAGTAAAATAACAAATTTCAAACATATTTACCCTATTTTTTTTTAAATATCAACATTAAAATATTCTAATTTTTTTATAACATCATTAACTTTTTATATTACATTATTTACTTTTTATTAATATTCAAAATAAACAAATTATTACAAAATAATTTTTTTTTTAACTTTTTTTATACTAATTGTTATTATTTTTTTTGGCGCGTACAGAACAGCTTGAAAAAAATGTTCTTTATTAAAAAGAAATGACATGTTACTAATAATAATTGAGGAATGTTGTTTATTAAAAAGAAATGACATGTTACTAAAAATAATTAAAGATATCTTCATTCGGTTCTTTTTGCGCTTTAAGTTATAGAAAAACTTTTTAAATTTAGGAAGAAGAAATGATTTTTTCAAAACTTAAAATTTTGAAAGGAAAATTCAATTGTAGGAGTGGCCAAAACCACCTTTATGGCAGTTCGTTACTTTGGTTGATAGAATGATGATGGGGAACTGTAACGGGTACTAAATTGATATTTATCCGTAAGTCACATATCATTTATAATACAAATTATAAAATTGAAACTTAGAAGAAAAAAATAAAATTATGTGCTAAAAAATAATTAATCCTAAAAATAATTTTAAATTCTTTAATTTGAGAATTACGTCATTTTAGAAGGTACAATTTCCTTAAAATTGGAAATCTGATCCATCCGATGACGATCCATCATCACTTAACATATTTCCAAAGAAAGCTTAAAGAACAGTGAGAGAGTGAGAGAGTGGACTCTCCCAGTGGTTTTTGTGCTCTGATAGCCGGTGACGGAGGGAAACAGTCGAGAAAGAAATGGCGACGTTGAAAGCACCGCGCATAAGCATAACGGTCGGCGGATTCACCAAGCTTATGTCGCGGCCCCGGCGCTTAGTTTCCGTGCGCGCATCCGATCGTCTCCTCACTCGCCAGGCACGCCACTACCCCCCTCCCCTCCCTCTGAATCTGTATATCCGTTGTTGCATTTCTGTGTCGAAAGTTGAAACCTCTTAGCAGTACTTTACTCTCTGATTATATCCTTTTACTCTTCTTATTCGTGTTATGATGATCGGTATTGTTTCCCAATCAAAGTTCAAATTTTCAGATACAGAGTATATAATGAGGGATTTTTTATGGCAGATAAGCACGGAGGCAGAGGCTGTTGCTTCTCGGCTTCATAAATCGGGACTGTTGCGAACCCAGGGGCTTATTGGAGGGAAATGGGTTGATGCATATGACAGGAAGACTATCAAGGTCTCCCATAAAAAGACAACCTTTTTGGGTATTCTTGTTCTGTGATTGTTCTTTTCTCTGGTTTGCTACATCACAACTATTTAATGTCATGGTAGGTTTACAATCCAGCAACTGGTGCAGTTATAGCAGATGTGCCATGCATGGGTGGAAAGGAGACAAACGATGCAATATCTTCAGCATATGAAGCATTTTATTGTACGGAACTTATACTCATTTAAACTGATTATGTTATATTCTGGGCTTTGGCATATCTTGTTAATCATAACAAAACCATTGGTGCTTGTATGCTTAGCATATACCACGCCTTTTTGTAGCCTCAGCGATGTGTGACTTGATCCATACACGCAGAAAGTAGCCCATCTCATATAACTTATTGTCAAATGTCGCAAAATTTTTGACGTTAATGCTTGTGACATGGTGTGAAGTTGACATTCATGAATTTGCACGCGGAAGGTTTAGTTAAATGGGAAGTATGATTTGGGGAATTTGGGAATTCATGGTATCTATTGGAAATAGTTTTTTGGAAGAGAACTTCAGAGTTATGAGATGGCATCAATGAGGATGCTTTTGAAGCTGCTCCATGCCTATCAGGTCTTGGGTATGGGTGGTTTTAAGAAAAATAAGAGGCTAACATATGTCCAGTGAGAAATGTGCCTATTCCCAACCCGAAATAACCATCTTTAATGCAACCTATGTATTGACCTAAAGGTTGGTTTCAGATGAATATAAGATGTCTGACAGAACTACTTTTATATAATAAACGAAAAAGGAAAATAGTATGGATTGGCTGTTGGTCTACCAAGTTGCGGTGAACTTGCACAGAAAGACTAAAGTATAGTAACTCAAGAAGGTGGTAAGACCCTCGCAGAGTTCCCCAACGGCATAGAGAAAAATTAAGAAAAATGAAAAAAAAAAGGGACGAGAACATTAGGAGTGTTAGGTTACACGAGTATCAGGTTTTTGATGAAACTGCGAGTCTATATATTCTTTCCTGCTTGGGTGTGAAGTAGAATGTAGGTTTTAGTTAAGATTAATGTCACACACACTCCCTTCCTCATACCCATAGGTGCCTTTTAAAACCACCATTGGATTAAAATCCAATAAAGATCTATCACAAATTTAATGTTGGTTTTAGAAGGCACCTATAAGTGTGGGGAAGTGGGAGTGTGTGTAGTATTATTCTTTAGTCTACGGTCCAAGACTAGATTTGATAAATGATAGGGTAGACTTTAGCTTTAACTGAATCACTTGCGACTGACATTGGACTGATTAAGTTCTTAGTGGCAGAGCAATGGGATATAGATATATACAAATATATTTCGAATAAAGTAGAGCAGCATCTTTTTCTTTTCTGTCAGTATTCATTTATTTCTACTTATTTTTCATAGATGGTGGTTAAGTTAATCAACTATTTGGTTCTTTTTATAGTCAAAATACAAAAATCTATGTACCCATTTAGGGTCCCAATACTTGATAGACTGGTATCAAACCAATGAATTCATTCAGTTGATACTTGAAATGCTAGGAGTCATGGGATCACTTCATTAATACATTGATATGGAAAGATAAGGACGAATAAAACATATAGTAGGGTGAACATAAATAATACTTAGAATGTAAACTGGAACTTTTCTCTGTCGTCCTTGTTTCCTGAATCATAATTGTTTGGAAACCTTTCCTTACATACATTTATTTGTAGATTTTGATATTGGTGGTGAGGGTCATGTGATTTGGATGCCAATAATATTAGAATTAGAGGCATAAAGTGACTGCTATTTTGGTATATGTAAGAGTTGTTATTGCCTCAAATGGATTTATATTGTATAACATAATAATGACAACTTGTCCTCCCTCCCTCTCTATCCCTCTGTGTGTGTGTACACTCGCACGCGCTTGTGCACGTGTTATATGTTGCGTGTAATTTCTTATGTATAAATGTAACAGACTGATGCTGCTATTGGTATTCTTGATTATAATGGGATGTAAAATATATTCTAGAAATTATTTTTACTAATATAACATATCTACATTATGACTGTGTAGCTTGGAGCAAACTTACTGCTGCTGAAAGGAGCAGATATCTTAGGAAATGGTACATTTGCTACCTTGTGAATCTTGTCTATCTGGTTTTATAGAAACTTCAAATCATCTATTCAACTCCTTAAACATATCCTCTCCAAAAATGCTGGCCAAGAAACTTTTTACTCTTAACAAATTTTCATATTAGTCTTACCACATGAACTTCAAGGTACGATCTACTGATTGCCCACAGAGAAGAGCTTGGACAACTTATAACCTTAGAGCAAGGAAAACCTCTAAAAGAAGCCCTGGGCGAGGTATCTCATTCAAAATTTTGCCTTAAGCTATTGAGCATTGGTTTTTGGCACTATATTTTCTTGTTTTCATCATCAACTATTTTTATTTTTGGGTTGCAAAAGTCATCAATTATTTGCAGCATGTTATGTGATAGACTCAATTTACAGGTTAGCTATGGGGCTGGTTTTATTGAGTTCTCTGCGGAAGAAGCCAAACGTGTATATGGTGATATAATTCCATCACCTCTTGCTGATCGCCGGTTGTTTGTTTTAAAGCAGGTGATCTTATTCAATTTTTTTTTTTTTTATGTTTTGAGTTCTATTTTATTAACCTTTATTAGATAAATATTTTGCCTAGTAGTCAAACTTGATTATATATATATAAGATGTCTCGTCCTTGCATGAGTCATTACTATGTTAAGGAACTTCTACAATATCCTTGTCTGTAATGATGGCATTCTTTTTCTTGGAAGAGTATTTGATTGACCGTGGTTCCTTTTTGATGAATAATAATTTATTGAAGAAGAAGAAAAGTTCGCCTACATGAAAAGTATACAAGAGAAGCAACCATTCTAATGGGATTGAAAATCTAAAAAGTAAACAAGATCTACAAGACTAGAGGAAGATAAATTAGGAACAAAAAATTCAACCCAATCTAAAAGAGAACTCAAGGAGGATTTTAGTTACAACACATTGGACTCGTGGTCTTCGAAAAGACGCAAATTCTTTCTCTTCAAATGCTCCACATTAGTAAAGTAGAGATGACTTTCCATATGGCCTCTTTAGATTGTCTCCACCTTTGCGTCTTCCAGCAATGAAGTAGCTCTAGAATATTGCTAGGCATGACGCACAAGACTCCAAATAAGGTGCCATGTTTTGCTAGTAAACCCACAATGAATGAGAAGGTGGTTTACGGTCTCCTCGCTCTTATTACAAAGATAACCTTGATTGACAAGAGTAAGACCCTGCCTCCGAAGGTTATCAATCCTAAGAACTTTACCCAAAGCTGCTGTCTAAGTGAAGAAAGCAATACGAGTTGGAGCCTTCACCTTTCAAATGCTCTTCCATGGAAAAAAGGAAGCCTCTCTAGACTGTAGATTATAGTAGTAGCTCTTCACTCCATACCTATGATTATGAGTTGTGACCACAACATTTTGTCTGTCTCTCTTGGGTAGGTTCTTGATATGTGTAATAGATTGAGGAATGCAACATGGGACTAAAGCTCCCAATCCATGACCGCCCTAAGAAAAGTCGGGTTCCAATGGACATAAGTGCATGAAGACTCCATGTAATCCAACACTGATGCCTCTTTGTCCCGAGCTATAGAATAGACTTCTAGGAATAAAGATTCGAGAGTCGCTTCTTCTCACCACCCATCCTGCTATAAATGAAGGAGAGATCTGTCCAGTTTGAGGAACTCTTTAAGCCATTTATAATATTCCTCCAATGACCCACCCTATATGGCACTCGAGTTTTCTTAGAACACCAACCCCCTCTTTGGATCCCATACTTCTCCACAATCACTTGTTTCCATAAAGAATTCTCTTCTTGAGCAAATCTTTGGAGCCACTTACCCAGTAAAGCTTTATTAAACAACAAGAGGTTTTTCACACCAACCCTTCTCTAAGAACTCGGAAGCAAACAAACTTCCATTTCACTAAATGGAGCTTACACTCTCCATCAACACCATCCCAAAGGAAATCCCTTTGAATACGCTCCAATCTTCTAGCCATACTAGTTGGAAAGTGGAAAATGGACAAGAAGTACATAGTTGAGATAGAAATAGTGCGCTTGATAAGAGTTAGATGGCCACCTCGAGACAAATAAATCTTCTTCCTACTATTTTTTCTATTTTCTCCACTACCCTATCCCAAATAGCTTTTGACTTGGAAGAAGCACCCAGAAGGAGGCGTAGATATTTAAACGGTAGGGAAGAAATACTACAATTCAGGATGTCAGCCAACTCTTCTTGATTTGGTACTTGATCCATAGTTCTTTGAGAGTGCCTTTTATTTTTATTTTTTTCGCTTGGTTGACGACCCTGGGGAAGATCATTACCATAGATAACCTTATGAAGCAGCATGTCATTGTGTTCAATAAGTGTTGTATGTGCAAAAGGAATGAGAAGTTTGTGGACTATTTGTTTCTCCATTGTGAGGTTGCTTGTGCCTTGTGGAATGCTTTTTTCAGTTGCTTTGGGTTGTCCTGGGTTATGTCTACGGGTAATTGACTTGTTTGCTTGCTGGTGGACTGGTGGTAGCACTTAAGAGTGTTGTTATGTGGAAGATGGTGTCTTCTTGCCTTTGTGATGCTTTTGTTGGGAAAGAAATGATCGAAATTTTGAGGACTGCAAAAGGACGTTTAGGGAGTTTACGTAATTTTCCTTTTATTCTCTTTATATTTGGACAACTGCATTTGTAGCTCTCTTGGAGTTTAGTTTTCATGATTTTCTTGTTATTTTTTCTCATTCTAGGAAGGTGTTTTTTTTGTATATTTCCTATGTATTTAGTTTGCGCTTTTCGCTTTTAATGATATTTCGATTACTTATAAATAAAATTATGTTAAGGATGCATGTCTAGATTTACAGATGCTAGGGTGAAGCTGCTATACATTCCTGAGGGTCCATGAGCTAGTGTCCCTGTTTTCCATCTAATTGACCGCGTGTTTTCATCTATTGTCTCTGTTTTCTGTCTAGTTAAATCTTCAATTGTTCTAAAAAGATTACTCTGCTGGGAAATTGTTCATTTAATCATTAATATTCTAATACTCATGTAGGGGCTCAAACAACCCCTCAATAATTGGAATCTAATATGTGAAATATTTAACTAAAATAAGAGATAAATTGTGGAGTCACAATTCGAATCCAGGCCATTACCCTGAGATCAAGTTGATTTAACACTCAATGATGAAAAGAGAAGATAAGAGAGAAGATGGAAGAGAGGGGGGTGGCGGTCCCGTGTTAGAGCTGGTCCTCATGGGATGGGTCTTTGGAAGGCCATTTGTATGGAATGGCACTGCTTCTCTAGTCACATAAGACTTATCCCGGGTGATGGTTCCAGAATCAGCTTTTGGGGGGAGGTGTGGTGTGGGAGTTCGTCTCTTAAGGAGGCGTTCCCGGGTCTTTACAGTTTAGCGTGCAACAAAGAGGCCTCCATTGCGGATAATCTTGATTTGTTGAGCGGCTCGCAGCAGTGGAATGTTTCGTTTATGCGTTCGCTGAATGATTGGGAAGTGGAAGACTTGGCTCCTTTCTATAGCCTTCTCTATTCGTCTACTTTGAATGGTGGGGTTGACAAAATGTGGTGGATTCCGAATAAGAAGGGGAAGTTTGAGGTGAGATCCTTCTACAACATTCTTATTTCGACTGTTAGCTTCCCTTTTCCTTGGAAGAGCATATGGCACACCAAGGCTCCGCCAAGGGTGGCTTTTTTTGTTTGGTCGGCTGCTCTTGGTAAGATTCTCACTTTGGACAACTTGAGGAAGAAGAATATGGTTTTGATTAATAGATGTGGTATGTGCAAGAAGGACGAGGAGTCTATTGATCACCTCCTTATTCATTGCGAGTGTGCCCAATTCTTATGGAACGCTTTCTTCTCTCATTTTGGCTTGGCATGGGCTATGCCCCGGGGGGTGGTGAATCTGTTGCAGTGTTGGTGGTCAGGGGGTCGCTCTAGTAGCGCCGTAGTTTGGAAAATGGTTCCGCTTTGTATCATGTGGTGCCTTTGGTCCGAACGAAATGAGAGGTTTTTCGAGGATTCCGAAAGGAGCTTGGAGGATCTTTTACATTTCTTTTTCATTACTTTATTCACATGGGCGGCAGCTTGGCTTGCCCCTCGTGTGATTTCTTTTTCTGATTTTCTCCTTCTCTTCTCTATCCCCCTTTAGGCGTTCTCTTGTATACTTCCTGTGTACTAGGGTTGCGCCCCTCTGCGCGTTTTCTATATAACATTACTTATCAAAAAAAAAAAAAAAAAAAGATGGAAGAGAGTGGCAGTGAGAGGGAAGGGACCTAGAATTAGCATTCCCATGTAATTAATGTATTATTTATATTTGTTTAGGATGGATACAGTTACATGAGTACCCTCAACATGATAAAGACTAATAAGATATAAAATTCCAATACAACCCAACAACATCTAAGACCTCTTAGAATAGTAAGGATTTCTAGTATGAAAAGGATTACCCTTCTTCACCAGCCTTGAAAGCATGAACATGATATCATTTTCAAGTCTTTATAAATCCCTTGCATATTGACGAGAGAGCAATTACCAGCATTCACCCTCATCTTTTGTATTAGTATCCTTTTTTCTGAGCTGTGTACATTGATTTGCCTTCTACCACTTGCAGACCCATTACCTTTGATGGACAATTTACCTGATATTCTAATGCCAGTTGTTATCTTAGATGTCTTATTCAAGGCTATTTGATATATGTGCTCTTGTAAATTTTATTTTGCAGCCTGTAGGTGTTGTTGGTGCAATTACTCCCTGGAACTTTCCCTTGGCTATGATTACTCGGAAGGTTTGCTCAAGTTAGGATTAATATAGTCTGATATCCTCTGGTTCATATTTTTTATAGTGCTTAGAGGAGCAGATGGCTTTGTTTATGAATGTATATCATTTTCAAAATCACCCGCTTTGTCTCTCACTTGTATCAGGTTGGTCCTGCACTTGCATGTGGTTGTACGGTAGTCATAAAACCCTCTGAAATTACACCTCTCACAGCTTTAGCAGCAGCTGAGCTCTCTCTTCAGGCTGGAATACCACCGGTAATTATTTTATTACGTGTGTTGTGTGCACAACAGACGCATAAGCATGTATACTTTTTTAGGGTATGATATAAGTTTGCCATCTCTTTGGGCCTTGTAAGTTAAAACTATGATGATAAGTATATATGTGTCTACTAGGCTGCAACTTTGGGTTGCTTTATGTTCCTATGATTAATGGTTTTCAGATGTTACTTTAAAAGTGAACCTCTAAAATGCTTTCCCAACATGAACATATTCAGAAAAGATATGATTCCAATGCTAACAAATTTACATCATGAACTAATTAATCAAAACCATGGGTTAACTCGGGTTGCAGAGGCACTGGCCCTAGCTCAATTGAAGTTGAACTTGTAGTTGAGGCTTGTGGTCTTAGGGAGTATCACCCCATAGATCTCAAATTCGAGACTTGCTAGGTGCAAACTTTCCCTTGTGGCCACACCCCCGGTGTAAAAGCCAGCGATTTACCTTGATTTGTGTAGGAAAACGTCCGAGGGTGCGGTGCATGGGTCCGAGGTTTACTCTGTAAGGGTGGGTCCGAAAGGCCCTGCCTTGTTGAGGTTCCCCGTCATAAAAAAAAAAAAAAATCAAAATCAAAACCATAGTTTAAGCTCGGGTTGCAGAGGCATTGGCCCTAGCTCAGTTGAAGTTGAACTTGTGTCGGAATTTTCCAGGCTGATTCAAATCCCAAGCTTGAAATTTCAAAATTAACTTGCTCAATGACTGGATGGGGTTTGTTTTGGGCTAAATTGCCTATTTTGTTGCCATAGTTTCAAGAGCATTTCTTAGCCTTTATTTCTTTTTTCCCTGAACATCCCGATAACATATTTATTGCGTCATTTGTTTCTTATGTTTATTCATTTTTTAATTGTTTAGGGAGTTGTCAACGTGGTTATGGGAAATGCTTCTGATATAGGAGATTCTTTACTTGCCAGTACACAGGTTTTTATTTTTTTTTAATTTTAATTTAATTTTATTTTTTATCTTTAATATATACCCCAATCTTCTCTCCATCTGATATCATGATGCAATATCCACAGAGATAATTAGGTGCTCTTGTTTTATTCAACTTATCCAGGTAAGAAAGATCACATTCACAGGCTCAACAGCAGTTGGAAAGAAGTTGATGGCAGGTGCCGCTGGGACTGTTAAAAAGGTATGCATAGGATATGAAACGAGTGCATGTGCTAAAAGATTGAATGGTCTGGGAGTCACCTTGTGGCTAATCGACTTCTTGACCTTTCTAGGTATCTCTGGAACTTGGTGGCAATGCACCCTGCATAGTTTTTGATGATGCAGACCTGGATGTGGCAGTAAAAGGAGCTGTAAGTCGGAGAGATTTTATATGTATACTGGTTATAGTGATGTTGGTTCCATGATAGGTATAACATGAGATCGTATGTATTTGGAGTGACTAAAATTTTGACATCATTTTATATCTGCATTTGACTTTGACATCATTAAGAGAGTTGTTGCTCTAGTCAATTGGAGTTGTATTGGTAAGGCTAATGGCGAATCTGTGGATCATTTACTCTTACATTGCATTGATGTAAGGCAGTTATGAGCTTGATATTTACATTTCTTGGTGTTCATTGGGTTATGCCTGGGAAGGTTATTGAGATATAAATCTATTGAGGGATGTTGGATCGTCATTCATAAGTTTTGTTTGGAATTCTGTGGTGGTCACTATAATGTAGACAGTATGGAAAGAAAACAAGCAGTCCTTCAATTTGTTGGAGTTAGCATAAATGACCTCAAGTCTATTTTCCTTCAATCTTTGTATGATCGGATGGCTGCCTGTGGCAGTGTCCATTTTCTTCATTCTTGCACTTTGTTGATTGTCTGAACCTTTATATGCAAATTTTAGGAGAAACTCTTGTAGTTTACTTGAGGTTTTTTTCTCTTTTCTAATAAACTCTCTTTATTACTTATCAAAACAAAAATTTAATCTAGGGTATAAAATACTTTTTTAATAAATGAAAGGCTAAGAGTTTTCCCATTGAAATTGTGTAATTTATTAACATTTGTGCGTGTGCGTGTGTTTATATATATATATCTTTTCTTTTTCTATTTAAATCGACTTTGGGCTTTTTACAGCATGAACAACTAGCATTGCAATGAACATTACATGACTTGGCAACACCCATTTTACTTGTGTTAACTCATTGATTAGTTAGAGGGTAGTATGGAACTATACGTTTAGTAGTGTTGCTGATACATTATAGGTTTGCCATGTTGACAACATAAGAGACGATAAGGATGTGTGGGATGCTTTTAGCTGGGATGGAATTTATTGCAGTATTAGAAATGCTTCTTGAGCATCTTGACACTAAACATATAGCTGGGATGGACTTGAGTGCAATATTACAAATACTTGTTGGCTTGTAGCTGACACTGCAGTCAATATACCATTGTAGCCAGTATCATGATACCTTAATCTATGCGACATTGTTGGCCTGTAGCCTATTACTTCCCTCTCTGTGACTGATAGGTCCCAATATAGATAGTGATAAGGAATGGAAATGGAAATGGAAGTAGGTAAAATAAGCTTCACTTCAGGCGGGAGTAAGCGTCATAGAGCAGCATGACTTTCAAAGACCCTGTCTACTGACTCTGACTTCTATTTAAACACCTACACTTCTACAACCTCTAATAACATCATTATTATACCTATGACATGTCCACATAGTTACAGAACTACATGTAACAATGAAACATACACCAGTTACATTCCACTAACACACTTGATCTTGAATGCACGAGCTCCAGCCATGGCACCCATGCGATACCCATGCCTCTTCCATGTACCTAGGTCAGCCCATGTTGTAAGTTGCTCGTCGCCCCTGCCTGCACAAATAACTCCTTTGTTCTCCCATGAAACAGAGGGCCTATATTGGGTTTGTGTTCGGCTTCTGCACTCTTTGGGTTCTATTATTCATCCTCCCTTCGAAAAGAACCTTGCCCTCAAGGTTCATGCAGTTGCTGCTCTGACTCTCCTTTGCTGGTCACTTCGACCACCCACAGATGGTTCTCAATGAAAAAGACATGATGTGTATGGAATTTATGCCCCAATGAATATCATTTGTTCATATCTTCCCATGAAAGCTTCTTTACCAGAGGAATGGGTGGTGGACAAGGGGTTGGTGATGCTGTTGCCACACTATCTTGTATGAGAATTGTTCTTTGCTCGTTCGGCTCATTCAGTCAATTTTGGTGCACCAATCTTTCATCCCTCATTGGGGACATTTCACTTGAATTTGTTTATGCAAGTTTCACATGAATTTAAGGAAATAGTGTCGTATTGTCATATGCAGTTGTGGCCATAAATGAAATTGTGTTTATGTAATCTTAGCCGCTTCTAGGTACCCTACAATAGGAGTTTGGCTGTGCCAAGAAGCTTGAACATAAATGACATTCCAGTGTGTGGTTTACGCACCTCAATGTGATTCTTTGCTTTCTGTTTTCCTTCAAGAAATGGGCATCATTTCTTAATAAAAAAAATAGCATTCTTGACATATATGAATGGTGAACACCTTTTCGAATGGCTTAAGCAGTTAATTAAATACTCTCTCTAGTAATTTTCTTAAGGGTGTTCTTTTTGCTAATGTTATTTCCATTGCTTTGTGTCTTCTGAAATTTTTTGTTGTAGCTTCTGGTCAGTAGTTAGTGCCTCTGTAGTATTGCAAGCTTTTGGTGATTGTTAAAAATTCTTTCTCCGTTTTCTTTAAAAAATGATAGGTAGGTGATATCACTATTTTGTTATATGATATTTATCATTTACTTTAACATTCTTTGTTCAAGAATATTATTGTTTTAGTGGTTTCAGTTACTGAAGAATTGCAATTCATTATTGCAGCTTGGAGCAAAGTTCCGTAATAGTGGACAGACATGTGTTTGTGCAAATAGAGTTATTGTGCAAGAAGGTATAGCTGGAAACATTGTTTTCACAGATTTATTTGTCTGGTTGATACTGATTTCTATTCAGTTTATATTGATCTGCTCGTAGATTGTTGAAATTAGATAAACTGAATGAAACTCTCGGTGTTTGTGGAGACCCTAATATTATGTATGGGTGAATGCATGAATCAATATTTTAAGCTTTGGTGCTATGTTCACACTAAGAAAGTGTTGCATTTTAGTCACAATTATACGACTATATAATGAAGTTGCCATAACCTGCGTGTAGCAAAGTCCTTAGCACAGGTGACACCAATTTGCGTAATAATTGTGATTTGGGCAAACGTTGAGCTGCTAGTATTTGGAGATGCCCAATTAGTAAGCTTAAAACCAACCAATGTGGGATCATTCTTTAAAACTGCCTCGTAGATGCTAGTACAACAAAAATAGACAAAATCCTACCGAACCCTGAAAACCACATTAATATAACAGACCCTACCAGCCCAACAGAACCAAAGACAAACATAACCAAAGGTGCCAAACACGAGTCTAAGAACAAACAAATGGTTAAACTGAGCTGTGATAACAAGTTAAAACATTCAACCTATAAGTTCAAGGTAGGAGTTGGGGAGGCCCAACTGGGACCTAAACCCACAACTAAGCTCAAACGCATACATTCTTCAACAACCTCCTCTCTTCATCCCTATATATATTAATACGTACATGTGTGTGTGTACCACCAGAAGTTCGGAAAATCTGGGATCTTCTTCCTTCCCAAATGCAAACTCCGAGGTAGATGTCCCAACCACCTCCTGTCCCTTCAGCTCAAGCACCTCAAATTTATCAGATGAGCCCTTCAACAACAATGGCAAGGCTGGAAAATTCCTCGGTCCCACAAGTGCCTCCGCAAACGACATATTCTCCCCCACGTAGTCTCAGTGCCAGCCTTGTCCACGCCCGGTGCTAAATGACTACTGTAATGAAGCCCATATGACCCCCTACCATGTCAGGACTGGAAGAACTGCATAACCACTCGTAGCTCTGCATTGAAGGACTTCCAGCCCCTGCCATCTCTCCCTTCTGGCACTAGGAAGAAGCCCCTCTGTCTACCCTCCCCCATACTCAACCACAACCAAGAACCGCCCAAGCTTATGTACATCGTTAGGCAAGGATAGCTAGGACGTCAACTCTGGAATATCTTCAAAATTCCTTTGTCCCCTCTAGAACCACTGCCTGGTGGTTAACAGCCAAGAAATATTGACTTTGCCCAAGCATAAAGATCAGACAATACCCCTGCTCCTCTCAAAAATCCTACACACTGGAGACCTACCCTCCCACCACCAACTCAAACAATTTGGATTCAATTTGACACCACCTTGATAACCCCATAAAAGAAGAGAAATGCCGGAACACGCTAGCACGCGCTGAGAGAGAGCAATATGATTTTGCTTCCTATGCTTTAAGTATGGTGATTTTGTCATTTTCACTCTACTATATTCCTGCTATTTAGTTTCAGATATTATAAGACTTGTGAACTCCCATATGATGGAAGAGTTATAGTTTCAGATGTGGCTGTAATTTTGTTTTATTATCAATAAAATGCACTCATATCAATTAATGGTTCAATTTTATTCTTTTTCCAGCTGCACGCAGATGTTATGTTCTGATTCATTAATTTTTAAAATACTTTTCACTACATGGTCTTAACTGGTTCATCTGTGTGTATTCTTATAACGGTTACTGGTATTCTCCTTCCAAATATACTGTTTCTTTTCCTTTGCAGATTTAATAGCTTTCCTTTGCAGGTATCTACGAGAAATTTGCAAATGCTTTTTCAAAAGCTGTCCAAAATCTCCAAGTTGGGGATGGCTTTACCGAGGGTGTGGCCCAGGTAGCATTTGTAACTGTATTCTGTGTCAGATTTCTGTTATGGTTGCCTTTCTGGGCCTCCCTCCCCCGTCGTCATTTGTGAAGCTACTCTATACTTCATGCTTTCATTAGTCACGAAATGATCTCATTGGTTTGTGACATTTGATATTGAATTCTTTTATTTTGCGTATCATGTGACACATTTGTATAGAAATGTAGTTTTGATGGCACTACTCTTAATTTGTTTTTTCCTCTTTTGTCCCCAATGAGATGTAACTAAAGGATCAGATTTCAACTTAAACTTTTCATTTCCTCACAGGGTCCTCTAATCAATGAAGCTGCAGTGCAAAAGGTATGATTGCTTTCAAATTTTCCAGTTTCCAATAAGCATTATATTGTGATCTTGCTGTCGCTTATATGAATTTCTCTATTACTTGGACGTTTCGGTTTTGCCTTACAGGTTGAATCGTTTCTTCAAGATGCAATCTCAAAGGTTTGTCTCTCAGCTACGCTGTTGAATTTAGTAATTTCTGAGTAGGAGGATGTCACATCTTTTCGGTGTTACATCCTTGAGTACCTACCATAGAATTTAAGTGTCTATTTATGAAAGAAGGATGCTTACTTGGAAACTAGTGTATCTTTAGATGATGTTGGTTCTGCAACTGAGGCCAATAATGGGTTAGGGGCTTGTTCATCCTTTGGAAGAAAAAAGTGCCAGATGTTAGTGTTTTATGTTCTCCCTTATTCCCAACATGCTATGGTACCCTGGGGTGGGTAGGAGAAATAGGAAGTCGATGATTAGCAGGAAAAAGAATCTTATACATGGAAGATATCATTGTTCATCTTTGATGTTTGGCACACGACCAAATGAAGTATTGAGCTTGTGTAATCAAGTGTCAGAATCAGAATCATTTGGAACAGTGCTCGACTTTTACAATGCAGCTGCCAAATCAGAATCACTGATAACTGATTAGAAGACCTTTTGCCAAATCATTTGGAACAGGGTCCTCTCCTCTAATCAGAATCTTCTCTTTTTTCTTTTTCCATTGCTTTGCATTGATAACTGAATAGTGGAAACAAAAAAGTAAAAGTCAGCGCCAAATTGACGGCTGGTGTAACAAACATTTGTTGACTTCATATAATACTTTGGTTTTCCTTTTTGCTCAGTATGCAATGTTAAATGTATGAGGTATAATTCGGGAAACAGCATGCAATTGCATAGACTTTTCTTTCTTAAAAAATTAATGTTGTATGCATCTCATTAATTACGATTTTATTTGAAGGGAGCAAAAGTCCTACTCGGGGGTAAACGACATAGTCTTGGAATGACTTTTTATGAACCTACTGTTGTCAGTGATGTCAACGGTGAGATGCTTCTATCAAGGTAAATGCTTATTTTCAAAACTCCACATTTTAATCGTTGTTATACTTTCACATTCTTTATCATAGGTGAGAGGCTTGTAGTTATTCTTGTGCATTTATATTCAAAAGATGCAATTTTTTATACTGTGCCCTTATTAATAGCTGTGTCGTTGTGTTAATTATTAGAGGGTCATTTCTTTTAACTGTCATGGATGAGTTTCTAGAGGCAAGTAAACAAAGAATGTGTGAACTTGATCATGATCTGCTAATTGTGTCAGAATACCAAACCTTTACCAAATCTGAATGTTGTATAGATAATATGACGTGGCCTGTGCCTGTTTGATATGTGAAATAAAGTTCAACTCACATGGCTCACCAATTAATTTGACAAGAAATTGACCCAATGATATATTTAATTATTGTCTCAAGAAATTGACCCATTTATGGTGTGCCTTCCTGTTTCTTTGGGAGTTCTCGTGGGGTTCGTCAAGGAGATCCTCTTTCTCCTTTTCTCTTTGTCTTGGTGATGGAGGCGTTTAGTAGGATGCTCGGTGCCCTTATCTCTAGGGGGCTGATTTCGGGTTTTATTGTGGGTTCGAGGGAGTTGAATCGTGTCAACGTCTCCCATCTTTTATTTGCTGATGACACTTTGGTTTTCTGTGGGGCTAATGAAAGTCAAATCAGGCACGTAGGGGCTCTTCTTGTTTGCTTTGAAGCGGTTTCAGGTCTCAAGGTCAATTTGTCTAAGATCGCTTTGGTTCCGGTTGGCTTGCGGGGTGAGGTGGATCAGTTAGCCGGTGTGTTGAGCTGTGGCACAGGTGATTTGCCGTTAAAGTATTTGGGTTTACCGCTGGGGGCTTCTTTCAAGCTCAAAGCTATGTGGGCGGATTTGGAGGATTTGATGTCACGGCGGTTGGCTCCTTGGAAACGGTCGTATCTTTCCAAGGGGGCGAGGGTCACCTTGATCAAAAGCACACGATCAAATTTGCCTACTTATATGTTGTCCTTATTTCCTATCCCGGCATATGTGGCTAAGCGTATTGAGAAGATTCAACGAGACTTCCTTTGGGGGGAATGAATGATGAGGTCAAATTTCACTTGGTTGAGTGGGCGAAAGTGTGCTCTCCCATTGATGAGGGTGGGTTAGGGATTCGGAATATGAGGAGGTTTAATCAAGCTCTCTTAGGCAAGTGGCTTGGCGTTTTGCTCATGAGGAGGGAGCGTGGTAGAGAATGGTTTTGGTAGCCAAGTATGGGTCGGGATGGGGAGGTTGGCGCTCCGGAGATATTTTCGGTTCTCATGGAGTGGGTCTCTGGAAATATATTTGTATGGGGCGGTAATTTTCAAGAGTCACATTAGATTCGATCTGGGGGAGGGCTCTAAGATTCGTTTTTGGGATGATGTTTGGTGTGGGGATAGACCTCTTAAAATTGCATTCCCCGGGCTGTTCAATATTGCCAGATTCAAGGAAGCGTCTGTTGCGGACAATGTGGAGCAATCTAATGGTACTATCCAATGGAACATCCAGTTTACGCAGTTGATTCATGATTGGGAGGTGGAGGTGTTGGCTTCGTTTTATCGGTGCTTGTATTCATGTAAGTTGAGAGAGGATGGGGAAGATAAGTTGTGGTGGGTGCCTTCGTGCAAGGGAGGTTTTGAGTTGAAAGTCTTTTTATCGAGCCCTCTTGGCCCATGGGCCCATTTCATTTCCTTGGAAGAGTATTTGGAGATCAAAGGCTCCTTCGAGAGTGGCGTTTTTTTGCGTGGACAATCGCTCGTAGTAAGATCCTCACCTTGGGATAACCTTAGGAGGAGGGGGATGGTGGTGGTGAATAGATGTTGGCTATGTGAATCGGATGGGGAGTCGGTTGATCATCTTTTTCTTCATTGTGGGCCTGCGAGGGCTTTGTGGAATGCTTTCTTCACCAGGTTTGGTCTTTGTTGGGTTATGCCTAGCATTGTCAAAGAATTTTATGCCAGCTAGTGGACGAGTGGCCGTTCGAGGAGTGCTGTTGTTTGGAAAATGGTTCCCCTTTGCATTATGTGGTGCATTTGGAGGGAGCGTAATGATAGGTGCTTTGAGGACAAGTCAAGGTGTCATGAGGAACTCCTCCATTTGTTCTTCTTTACACTTTTCACTTGGATTGCGGGGTGGTTGGCCCCGCGAGTGATTAGTTTTTTTGATTTTCTCTCTTTCTTCTCCCCTCCCCCCTAGTCCTGCTAACTTCATTTGGCTTTGAGTCTTGTTCACGGATCGTGTGTACTTGACTAATGGCTACTGCACATCAGAATCTGAAGTTTTATGGTCATAAATAGAGTTTCTCTTATTTAGGAATGTTATCCTTGAGTATGCATGCATTGATTTATAAGTGTACTTGACTTAGCAAGCTGGATGTTATCGCCCATGTTTTACAAATATCCTGGCATTTCTCTATTGTGTTAATTTAATTTGCTTGTTAACAATCCTATTAGCATGTAAAGATAATAAAATTGTGCTTGAAAGTAAATTCTAAGAGTCAGTACATGTGGAATCGAAGCATTTGTACATGCCAAGCATTAGATCACGATGATCAGTAATCTAGTATTTTTTATTAGGGAAAAATAAAACAAGTAGTTTTTGTTTTCTAGGGTTTCTTAAAGAATATTGTGTATGTAATTATTTTTGTATCAACTGAGAATAATTGACCAATGTTGACTGTGGCATGTATATCACATCTTTCGGTGCACTCATTACTTTGTTTCAAAGGAGCTTTGCTGGAGATCATTTTCCTTATATGTTTTTAGTTAACAGAGTAGCTCAAGTTTTTTGTATATCAGCATCTCTCTTGAATATTTTTGAACATGTATTATCATTATAACTATTTACATTTTGCTTTTAGTATTGTTTTATTCCTTCATGCTTGTAGAGCATAGATTGTTTCACGTTGTGACTTATATGGCTATTGGTTTCCACTCGAAGTCTATGTTGCTCGTATTATAGTGGACACTTCTGAGTCTTCAAAATTTTGATCTGGTTGTGTGCATAAAAGTATTAATCTCTAACTACATGTATTTTGCTTGTTAGTTTTTATGCATTTAAGCATTTTATCTTCTATCAGAGAGGAAGTATTTGGACCTGTGGCACCACTATTGCGGTTCAAAACTGAGGATGAAGCTATCCGCCTTGCTAATGACACCAATGCAGGTTCTTTTCTAGACATGATATATATTTTAATACCTCGAATTCAAAACGTACAAAAAATCCTGCTCTCTCCTGATTCATAAGAATTCCATTTTCACTGTAGGTCTGGTAAAGTTAATCCATTTTGATTCAAAATATTGTAATTTTGTCACTCCCAATTTTTTATGGTTGGCTGTTTTTCTGCTTACTTTTGGTAGGTTTAGCTGCTTACGTATTTACAAACAACATTCAACGTTCATGGCGTGTGTCTGAAGCTCTTGAATATGGAATTGTTGGTATCAATGAAGGCGTAATTTCAACAGAGGTTGGTCTCTTCCTGCACCCACCAACAAATTAAAAAATAATTGTAGATAGCTAGTGACCTGTATGTTTCAATGCAGGTGGCTCCATTTGGAGGTGTTAAGCAGTCTGGTCTTGGACGGGAAGGTTCCAAATATGGGCTGGACGAATATCTAGAAGTAAGCTTAATAATACTCATTTTTTGGTCCTTTTATTGCAATCTTTGTCTTTCTTATTTTTGGTCCTTTGTTTTAGCGTCTGCATTTGTGCTGGCGTGCATGCACTATTCAATAATACTCATTAACTCTCAACAAGCGGCTACTTATCACATAATTTTCTAATTGACTCTTCGATTAGGAAAACTTTTTATTTTTTGATTTAAAGTAAAAAACATATTGATGTGTTTACATATGCCTTCTGTCTCTTTTTTAAATATTCCAGTAAATAGTTACATATGGCTGCTTTTGACATAAATTTTTAAGATACAACTTCCAATTTTTAAGAAATTACAAAAACTGCCTCTTTGGAAACCCCGACCGAGGAAGAGAGAGAGAGAGAGATTTTACTAAAAAAATGAATAGAAAAACAAAAATTTAGCAAACGAGAGCAAGCTGATTGTAGTTGTGCGCTAGAGAGATGAGAGTGAATGGATTGTAATTAATGGGAGAGGGTTTATATAATTCAGATAGGTTAAATGATATTTAGGTCAATTTTATCCATTTCTATTATATATAATGTCTACTTTGGACGGTGGGGGAAGGGGGCACATTGTAACATTTCGTTACAATTAGGGGGTCAATCACCCAAATTGAATGTTTGGTTTGGACGTTATAACAAAGGTGTTAGTTTGAATGGTTTGCCCTTATAATTAAAACATCTATTGTTAATGCATCTTGTATTACCTAGTTTTGGACAAGCCCTTTGAAAATAACACCAAAATGGAGCGATTGCATGTTATTTTCCCTTGGTTTTCACCCTACTGAAGTTGTTATTGAATTATCTACTCATTCACTAATTATATATTGGCTCAAAAGTTTGGTTGTCTCCTATATAGTAATATGCTTATACCTGTTTGCTTTCATTTTGAGGCTTGTTTCCATATGATGATTGCAGATGAAATATGTGTGCTTGGGGAGCATGAACAGCAAATAATGTGGAAGGTCTATGCTTGGACTGTTGCCAAGCTGACAGCACATGTTTAACCTGCTTCCACCTTCTTTCAAACTAGTAATGGTAAAATCTTTACACAAATGTATCCAAAAAATAAGTGTAGACTTGCTAAGGCTTAGTTGAGTTGAGTTGAGTCAAGTTGTATCTTGGTGGTCCAATATTGTTAGGGCCGTTTTTGCTGAAGCTAGGTTGATGATATTACCTTCTCAAACTTACAAGTGAATTCTATTGATAAAATGGTTCCTTGCTGCTCGTGCAATCCCGTTTTGTCAAAATAAACGTGTGCTGTGTGGTTTTTAAGTTAATAACAAGTGAATCTTGTGATTCTACCTTTTGCTTCATCGTGTTGCACCAAAACTGGAGTTCCATTTTCTGATTTGGCTCCATGTTTGAAGTAAATTGGAGTCTCTTGGTAAGGTACCTTAAATTAACCAGACGCTATGGCTGTTCTCTAGGAATTGATAAATAGTTTATAACCCTCATTTTGATCACCGAAATGAGCCAATATCTAATACCTAATAATTTTGGCATATCACATCGTGTTATATGTCTTCATACACATAACAAAATGGTTTAGTAGAGAGAAAACACTGCCATATTGTTGAAAATGATCTCTCTTTATTGGCTCAATCTTCAGTTCCTCACATGTTCTAGGATGAGGCTTTTAAAACTGCTTGTTATTTAATCAATTTCCTACTCACACTTGTTCTCAAATTTGAATCTACTCATGAAATTTTATTTCGCACCATACAATTCTTTCTTTAACACATTTGTTGTGATTTTTGCTCATACGAGTCTCACAAAATAGATTTCTCTCATATGAAGAAAGAAGTTAAAAAAAGGTGTGGCGTCTCACATTGCTTGGGTGTGAGAATTGAGACGTGTTTATATAGAGTATGCTATTTCTAAATGATTAAAAAAAGGTGTGGCGTCTCACATTGCTTGGGTGTGAGAATTGAGACGTGTTTATATAGAGTATGCTATTTCTAAATGATATGAGGCATTTTAGGGCAAACTCAATAACAAAACCGTGCGGGCTTTAGCCTAAAGCGGACAATATCATATCATTAGGGTGGAGAGTTACATATAGGTATCAGAGCCATAGCGTAACTTGAGGGATTGGGATCCCTGGCAATGGGAAAAGAATTGCCCACAATTTTTTTTTTCAAATCCTAACCGTTCAATGTCATCCAATGATCCATATTGAGTCGTATCCCACTATTAACAAAATAATAAAGTATTATTTAAAATTTCAAAAGAAATTATAAAATAAAATAATAAAAATTTTGGGGTTACCGGCAACCCCATTTTTGCCATAGGGGGTGTGGCTGGCCGGCCCACCCCGGCTGAGCCATGGGGTGAAAAGCCACCCCAAAGGGCCAGCCTTCAAAGCTGCTATTTTGCAGCAGTAGCCCAAGCACAAGAGAGAGATTGAGATAGAGAAGAGAGCTGGAAAAAGGGAGATCGAGAGAGAGACCGTGAGAGGAGAAAAGAGGAGGAAAAGAGAAAGAAGAGGGGTTGTTTCCCTCTTGCCCAGACCATACCCCGAGAGAGAAATTCAGAGGAGAGAGAGAACTGGAGCTAGAAGAGAAAAACCGAAGGAAGAGGAAGAGTGTTCTCCTGCCCAACCAGAACAAGAAAGAGGAGGAAAGAAAGAAAGAGAGGGGCGTATCGTGGTGGCTGGGTCACTGGAGATGGGCGGTGGTTGTGTTTCCGGCGACATGGTAGCAAACCAGTCCTCAGTTGGGGTGGGCCAGCCATCCTTATGGTAAAAATGGGGTGGTCGGCCACCCCAAAATTTTTATTATTATTTTTTATTATTTTGTTTTATAATTTTTTTTTAAAAAAGTTTAAACTATAATTTATTATTTTGTTGATAGTGGGACATGTGGCTCAATATGGACCTTTAGATGACATTGAACGGCTAGGATTTGGAAAAAAATTTGTGGGCAGTTTTTCCTCATTGCCGGGGATCCCGATCCTAACTTGAGATGTGGTGAGCTTGTAAAAGCCTATGAGGGTCGCCAATGAGGATGCTGGGCCCCAAGAGGAGGTGATTGTGTCGTTCCACATTGCCTAGGTGTGCAAGAGATGATGCTTTTATATGAAAGATGCTCTCATTAAATAGTATGAGGCCTTTTGGGAATAAACCTAATAATAAAACCAGTGTGGACTTGACCTAAAGCTGACAATATCATATCATTTAATAGAAATATGAAATGGTTGGAGCAACATCAAAGAATATAAAGATGGGAGTGTACGATAGGTGTGTGCGGCATTACTCAATGAGTAAAGGTTAAACTGGCATTCATGCCCAGACATGAAGAACATTATTGTCCGGACATGAAGCAGACAATATGCATCATTGGAGAGTCATGTTTGGAGATGAAGGACTCCTATCCAGACATGGAAGGCAGTTAGATCAAGAAACCACCCTAATCGTGTATAGACATGCATTTAACCTGTCAAGACGCCTCCTCTCAGAAACATAGTTTTATGTCTTTAAAGAGCTAGTCTTGTTTTAGTCTTCACAATATCTCACAAAAAATTTCAGAACTTCATAGAGGGAGTTGAGAGATTGGTACCAAGTCCTTGTTGTGCATGTTGATACACAAGGGTCTTGGGGTTTGTGCTAAGAGTAGTGTTCATGTGTTGAAGGCTCTTGGAGTGAAGATCAAGCCATAGTGCTGATACTACACGTATTGATCAGCATCAATTGAAGTCTACTTGCAAGGATCGGTAAGGAGACAACTCTTAGAGGATCAGCCAACGAGGAAGTTGGAGCAAAGACACGTGAGGAGCCTGCCGTCATACAAATTGTTTAAGTGAAATACAAGCTTATAAGTTTAATTTGTATGTATTTATTTTTTCTAATAGTAGAGTGATATCTTGGATTTGACTATTCAAGATAGGTTTTTCTGAGATCGATTTGAGTTTAGATGATGTGGCCAGGGTTTAGGAAGAATCCGGTTAGATGATGTGGCCAGTTACATGCCAACGTGGAACCAGGGATATATGTCAGCCTTACAGCTCATTTACGTGGCGATGACATAGAATTCCATTAATTGGAACTAATGGAAACTAAAGAGGTATTAGTTTTGTATTTTCCCATAGATGAGGTACCAGATTTGAGAAGTGAGCTATTTGCAGAAGAAATGATCAATATTGCACTTTTAAGCAACCATATGCATAATTTAAATTGGCATTAATAAATCCAATTTTTAAATTTTTTTATATTTCTCATGTGAGACCATTTTTCTTTTTCTTTTTCTCAAAACTTATTAACTCCTTCCTTAATAAATTAACCAGTTCCAAATTATAACCTAAGGACATTTTAGATAGCTTTTTAAGAATCAATCCAATAATAACTTGCAGACATGTGTCAGCATGCCGGCCATACGATCAGTCATTAATTTTTTTTTTTTAACGTACACCCACCAATCATATGCTAAGACATGTAAACAAGTAGTAAAAGAATTTTAGGTCGGGATTAGACCAAATTATTTTTTTGGCGCAGAGACTATAGGTACGGTCAACCTTTGTAAATGCATGGAAGCTGGGCCAGGACTTATCTTCAAAGTGTGACATTGATGCTTACAGGCTCTTATATTATTGAGAAAAAGAAAAAGAGAAAGAAAAAGAAAAAGAAAACAAAACAAAAAACAAAAAACAAAAAACAAAAAACAAAAAGGTTAATAAATAGATATACGTAGGAGTAATGCTACAAGTCTCTTTTGTGCTCCTCCAAAAATGATGTGGCTCTTAAATCACCATTAAGCTTGTGATTGATTATTATAGAATTTTGATTAAATGGTAATTTTAAGAGCCACATCATTTTTGGAGGGATACAAGAGTGACACAAGAGGGACTTCTAAAATTACTCATACTCGTAGGTCTCATACTGTCCGAGATGAGAGCTGCCTCAGTATGTGCATTCCAATCAAACTTGTCGTCTCAAAGCCAAAGGATATCTGACTATGACAAAGGAATGTTATATATTCCCCACTACAATGCAACTTTCAGCTCTCACACGTACCCATCTATCATTCTCTCCACACGTACGCTTAATTTGCCTTATAATCTCCGCTCCAATTAAGTTAATTAGTTACTTATTTTAAAAGTTTAAGTAAAAGATTTAAATTTNTCTTTTGTGCCCCTCCAAAAATGATGTGGCTCTTAAATCACCACTAAGCTTGTGATTGATTATTATAGAATTTTGATTAAATGGTAATTTTAAGAGCCACATCATTTTTGGAGGGATATAAGAGTGACACAAGAGGGACTTCAGAATTACTCATACTCGTAGGTCTCATACTGTCCGAGATGAGAGCTGCCTCAGTATGTGCATTCCAATCAAACTTGTCGTCTCAAAGCCAAAGGATATCTGACTATGACAAAGGAATGTTATATATTCCCCACTACAATGCAACTTTCAGCTCTCACACGTACCCATCTATCATTCTCTCCACACGTACGCTTAATTTGCCTTATAATCTCCGCTCCAATTAAGTTAATTAGTTACTTATTTTAAAAGTTTAAGTAAAAGATTTAAATTTAATTATTGATTAATAATATAAAACATCTTTTAGCATTCCAAAGACGGTCCCTACCATTACTCTCAATTATTTAATCAACACGTTGAATATTTTAATTAAATAGAGGGTGAATTAATAGAGTTAGTATTCGAATTTAAGACCTCTGACTATGATACAATGTTAAATCATTACTTATATCAGAAGAGTGTTTTTTTTTTTTTGACATATCTGCACAAGATGGAAAGGGGTTGAGATTCGAATTAATGATTCCCATTTCATAAGACGTCGTCTCTGGTTGATTGAGCTAACCCTTGTGAACTCCAGAAGCTTAAACTTATAAGAAGAGATAAATTTAATTATTTTTCGGTCAATTTAATGTTAATATATGTATATATAGTAATCAGAAACGTTGCGTTGATGCAAGAAAGTAATGGATGGACGGTGGAGGAGCCAATGAAATCTTTAAGAGGAAGGAGATAGAAAAGGGAGAAGCTTTGCAAAGTATTCAAATTGGAGAAGAAGATGGGTCCCGCTAGCTCACATTGAAGGGGAATATATTCATTTTAGAGAATAATTCTGTAGAGAACATAAAGATGCTTGAAATTCAAGCAAACATGCCCTTAATACTAAGCCAACCAACTTTTCCCACTGCCTTGTACCTTTAATTTGCACATCTAAATGAACTAAAAGTTAAACCCTAACTTTGCTTCAATATATTATAAAGGGTGGTGGCTGAGAGAGCCATTGTGACAGTAATACTAGTCTAAAGAGGAATCTCCAAATCTAACTACTGTGTATTTTTTTTTATTTACAAAAAAATAAAAAATAAAAAATATATTTGCTTTGCCTTTCTCTATTCTTATATTTGCAAAGAGAGGTTCCAATAAAGCAATTACATATATATTATAAGCTAAGTAGCGGTGGGAGAAGGCACTTCTAGAGTCCAAATCATCTTGCTTGATTTTCCACCTGGCAACCAAGCTTAATTGGGCTTGATTGATAGACTGTCACGTGGGACCTTGTTGATCTTTTCTATGCTAGCAACTCACATGCATTCACTTAACTTTTCTAAAATATCAACACCCGACTATGTATTTTAGCTATTAACTCTTTTACTATTTTATTTAAACTATTACCTTTTTAATCTATTTTTGCTATTCCAAAAGACGAGAGAAAATCAGATTTATAAATTTGCTAATAACCATAACATGCTAGTCAAATCTTTAGCCAAAATGACTAGCCGGATGTGAAGCTTTTTCTTAGTACTTTTTTGCTATAGGACTAGCAAATGTGAGTACGGCATGTAAATTTGATTTTGTTGAAGGTTTAGAAATGAATTCATAATAGTACTAGGATTATACGATTAAGTAAAAACTAGTGGATTTCTAGATTTTTGGGAGAGGAATCTTTCTTTAATTGCGAAAGAAGAAAGCATCTATTCCCATTTGGATTTGGGTGATCACTTGCATGCACTTATATGATCTCTCTAGATTTTCATGACATCCTTCATCCTTGCATGGATTACATATGAGAGAGAGAGAGAGAGAGAGAGAGATGAGGTGCTAGGCTTCTTTAATTTGTTCTAAACCAATAACCACCCTGGTATTTTGCTTTATTTACTATTAGGGTAGGGCCCCTGGCCATGGTGTCAATTTGTGGGTTTGACTCCAATTTAACTTTTCTTGTCTGGTATGGTTTGGAAGGGAGTAGGAATGCATGAGAGGACAATCTTCAATTCCACAAAAGAGATAAGGGATTGAGCCCCAAAGAGCTTTAGAAGGAGAAGGTCCCCCACTCGTGTCATCAAAAGCTTCACATACCCAAATCCTTTTTCCAATATTGATGTTCATTTCTAAATATTACAAACCACAGACCCTAAAGTTGTAGTTCCATTTCCATGTCGTTTTTCAGTGCTTTTTCATCTATGGAAGGAACTCCCACATCTTCTAATTTACTCCATGCGTGCTATAGCTAGCTAGCTTCATCAGTATATATGTAATCATATTAATTATTTCTCATGATTATGGGAATGCATTAACTCATGAAAAAGATGCATGTAATATTGGTCAAACCCACATGATCAGAAAGATGTATATATATATATATGTACACTACGAAGAAAAAAAAAACTTAGCAACCCTTATATATATTGATCAATCCCACATGATCAGAAAGATGATAATGCCATTGAATCCAATATATATATATATAGATAGATAGATAGATAGATAGATAGATAGATAGATAGATAAAGAATCTGCTAAAAATAAATCTTCAGTCCAGAGCATCATGGAAACCTTTTTATTGGGGATGACATAAAGCTAGCATGTCTTTGCGTTCTTGGCATGATAGCTGATGGGGTTTGTGGGTTCATAATAATTAAGCTAAAAAGGGGTTGTACTACGAAACTGAAGGATCCAAATGAGTCATATATATATGGACTAATATTAAAGATTTGTGTGTATAATGGTTCCACTAAAAGAAGGGTAAAGTGCTCTACATATTGCATGCATGTGTCCATCATCATGATTGCATACCTTCATGCCACAAAAGCTTCTTCACATGGTAGAGGAATACCCTATTAAAGATACAGCCCTCTTTTGGAGATAACAAAAGATTTAGTATAGCGACTCTTATCGCATTTCAAAAAAAGTAACGCTATTTATATGCATTGATCATTCGAAGGCCGAATTTTACTGCTATTTCATCCTGTTATACGGTAATTATATACGAGTTTACTAAATAGAATTATGTATCCTTCGGAAATACACGTGATATGTACTCTATCTCATCCAAAAAAAAAGTAGAAAAGAAGCGAAAGAAATGTAAAGATTCTCTCTTTGTCTCTCTGAAAATGTAGTTATATTAGAGAGGGAACATTTTGGTAATCTTTTTCTCAATGTTGAAAGAGTATATCAGTACGTAGAGGGAGTGAGAGAGAATCTTTTTGCAAAGGAAGCTAGTCTGCGTAATAGAAGTAGTTTGTATTGAAATAATATTTAATTTGTATGCAAGAGGTTTGCTTGTCCCCTGTGCTTTACTAGAGAAGCCAAAGCCACCCGCCATCTTCTTCAAAAGCGCACCCTATTCTTCCCTATTTGCATCGCATTTGTTCTTGAATCTCTCGGTATTCCCAGAGCCCCTCAGAGAGAGAGAGAGAGAGAGAGAGAGAGAGAATGTTCCAACACAAGAAGCCTTCAACTATGAATTCCCATGACAGACCCATGTGTGTTCAAGGAGACTCCGGCCTTGTCCTCACCACCGACCCGAAGCCCCGCCTCCGGTGGACGGTCGAGCTCCATGAACGATTCGTCGACGCTGTTACTCAGCTCGGCGGCCCAGATAGTACTTTTCTTTTTCTGTTCCCATGTTTTCTCCATCCCATGAATATTAATCCTTGAAGCTTTTGTTTTTGCTTGTATTAATTACTATGTTGCCTTCTTCTGTCTGAATTTTGTAGAGGCCACACCGAAAACCATCATGAGAGTTATGGGTGTGAAGGGTCTCACCCTTTACCACCTCAAGAGCCACCTCCAGGTTTGAATACAACAATATTTCATGCTTCTTTTTGCTTTTCTAACAGAACACTTTTTTTATGATATTGGGTTGGCTTGATAATTTCCTTTTCGATCTTTTCTATTTCTTTTGACTATTTCTTCTTCTTCTTGATTAGAAATTCAGGCTTGGGAAGCAACCCCACAAGGAATTCAATGATCACTCGATTAAGGATGGTATGAGAGGTGACTCATCTTTCTAGGGTTTCCTTCACTTCTTTAAACTATATACTATACGCTTATAATTGTTTATTATTCCTAAAAGCACTTTGTTGTTTGTTTTCCACGGCAGCTTCAGCTTTAGAACTTCAACGAACTTCTGCATCTTCATCCGCCATAATTGGCCGCAATATGAACGAGTGAGTATCATCTCTCTCTCTCTCTCTCTCTCTCTTTTTCCCACTCTTTTCTTACCATGGTAAACGATGGAATTAATCCAATATATTTAGAAGTTTTTTTTTTATATATATATTTTTGTTATTTTTAATTTAATGGTAAAATGGGGGGGTTGGGTTTTCTTGTGGATTGTATGTGTGAAATTGTATATAACAGTAACTCACACATGGTTGATGGGATTAGGATGCAAATGGAGGTGCAAAGAAGGCTGACTGAACAATTAGAGGTAAGCAATTTCCAAACAACTCAACTCATCAATTTTCCCTTTCAATTCATAAAATTTGTGCAAGTCTGCCATGGGAATGCATATACACTACAAAAAAACATGAGCTTTCTGACGTTTTTGAATCGCAAACAATCGGCTAATAAACGCCGAGAAATAGTTTCTCGGCGTTTATTTGTTGGCGTTTTTGAAGTGTAGAGTTTTCGTGTGTCGGGAATTGGTATTTGTCGGCGTAAAATAAGTTTCAGAGTATTTTGGAACATATGGCAGGTGCAAAGACACCTTCAGCTGAGGATTGAGGCGCAAGGAAAATACATGCAAAGCATATTGGAGAAAGCCTGCCAAACCCTTGCAGGTGAAAACATGGCATCTGGAAGCTATAAAGGCATTGGTCCTCAAGGCCTCCCAGCCGACATGGGAGCCATGAAAGACTTTGGTTCCCCTCTCAACTTTCCATCTTTTCAAGACCTTAACATATATGGAGGTGATCAGCTTGACCTTCAACAGAACATGGAAAGGCCACCACTTGATGGATTCATGCAAAATAATGATAATATTTGTCTGGGAAAGAAGAGGCCCAGCCCTTACAGTGGTAGCGGCAAAAGTCCCTTAATCTGGTCCGATGATCTCCGCCTGCAAGACTTGGGAACGGCCTGCACCGTCGACGACCAAATTCAGATTGCACCGCCGTCGATGGACAGAGGCGCCGGCGCAGACATGGATTCCATATCAGACATTTATGAAACAAAGCCGGCTCTCCAGGGTGATGAAAAGAAATTCGAAGCATCTGTAAAGCTCGATAGGCCGTCACCACGAAGAGCGCCACTTGGGACGGATCGGATGAGCCCTATGATCAATACCGGCGCCATGCCACAAGGAAGAAATTCACCATTTGGGTGAATGTAAATTGACTGCTTAGACGACATTAGTGACTTGATATTAAGCTATGAGATCTAGGAGTTCGATCAGTTAGGGTTTCGAGTAAAAAAAAACTATGGTATAATGCCTTGCATGGCAAGTCTTATAAGTTATTGTTACTCTAACTAAGTACATTAATTGGTGCTTTATTTTGAAACAGGTATGTTGTTGATGCCTCTTACTAGTCTAATTAATATACCTCATAGCTTATTGATTTAGACACGTATCATTTTATGGCCTATTGCCAATTATTTGACATTAATTCCATTAATTGATACTACAAACACTTGCATGCTTGTAATTCGAGTGAGCAAACCAGTGGAAGTAGTATTTTTTTGTTCTCTCTCTTCTTATAATCACATTGGCTATTTTCTCCTGTGTTTGGTTATGCTTATTCATCTTATTTTCAGGTTGATTACCATGGAACATATATATATATATTTATATATTATGGTGGTAAAGTGTGGTGTGTGGGTCATGATACAAAACTGGGGCTTCAACTTTCCTTCATCTTTGCATGAAGAAATACATACCAAAAGAAGAAAAGAAAAGGAAAAAACATGCATGAAATTTTAAAATCTTATTTCCTTGCCTTCTTTTTCTCCTTTCTATTTGCCACGAAATGGGTCATGTTTGGTCAATAAAAAATGCTATACACTACACTTTTATTTTACTTTTCTGATCTCATGCCATACAAGTTAACCTTTAAATTAGTCATTATTGAAGGAAAAAAAATGGCTGTTTTATTTTGGTTACTCTTATTAGAGTTGTGTGTTATTTGTTTACATCCTACCCTATCTAACTGGATTGAAGTAACAGTGCCCATTTCTCTATCATGTTCGCCCTTGTTTAAAAAACGAAACAAGAAAAAAAATAAAAAATTAATCACGGCAACATGATCAGCGAAATGGGGAATGAGAAGAGGTAAATCTCACAAATAAAATTTTGTGGTCTTACTAATGCATGAGTAACCTTTTCCAACGGTTTGCTTTTAAGTTAGTTGCTCTAAGTTAGTTACTCCTATGATTGCAGACAAAACCATTGGAAATTTAAAAATACCCCAAACTAGATGAACCCCATCAAAGGAAAAGATAGGGTTTTGGGGAACACATATATATAACAGCCACCCTTCAAAAAAAGAAAAAAAGTTACTAAAAAAATAAAAAAAAAAATCATCTGGCAGTGAGTAGCTCTCCTTTCTCTTGAATACAAAACAATGCTCCTAGCCTCCAACGAGAGATGCCGACAAAGAGTATCTATCTTCCATGTTCTTTTATCTTCTTTAGTACTCTATATTCCTCAGGTGTAAAACAAACAGGACAACTAGGGTGGCTGTCATCATTACGTGACTCCCTCAGAAATTAATCTTGGCCGTTCACTCGTATAGTAGGTTGCTAATAGGTTAATCTTTACGATAAATTCGAAGCCATTTTTCTGGGATATAATAGTTTTAGAAGAAAGATAATGTTTTGGATATGTAATTTATATATAGAGAGTTAAATTAATTATTGAAGTTCATTGAAAAGAAACCCATCAGTTGGCTTCCAATTGATCGACATTCAAATATAATGTATTCCCTTTTTATTTTTTATTTTTGGATGAATTCCTTTCCTTTTTGTTATGTTATAAGAAGAACCCTCTCTCTCTCTCTAAGAGTAGATCGATCCATGGAGGTTTTTCTTTGTTGAGGGAAAAAGATGGTGGCCAGTGCCACTAGCTTTATTGATTGCAGAGAAAATGTAGGCACTGCAAGTTGGCAAGAAAGCTCCCTCACCCAAAAACGCTCAGAGAGAGAGGGAGAGAGAGGAAAAGCTAATAAAGCCTAAAGGGGAGGAAGAATACAACGCACTCCCATGCGTGCACATATCGAGGAAGCTTCTACCTTTATGTGCACAAAGTTAAAGAGCTTGCATTTTAAAAGCTAATGATGCATGGCTTTGTTTCCCTTATATTACGATTTTTCATGCATCGGAGTTTTTTTGTTTATTGGGAAATCATTCATGTATATGATAGAGTTATGAGTGTATCAAAATATGGCAAGTGATTCAAGGCACATTCTTCCATGCAAATCTATAATATCATATCATTTGCAGCTCAATTCAAGCACTTTGGATTCTGTTTCCTCTCTCCCATTTCTCAACTTTGGGCCTCGTAAACTATTTCCTAGATCTTATAACAAAGTACACCACAGAAGCTTCTTTTGTCTCCCCCCTTCTCTCTTCTCTCTCTCTCTCTCTCTCTCTCTCTCTCATAGTTGGAGCCTGCTAAAAGATTAGTCAAATTAAAACAACAAAAGAGGTAAAAGAAGAGGAAGAACCCACTATGATGTCAATCTTTGATGTCTTTTGTGAGTTGTAACCATAATTTTTTACCATAAGGGTCGATCGTTAGAGACTTGAAATTATTTTAAATAAAAGGCAATAATATTGATTAAACATATATAGTTTGATTTTAGCAAAAGCGAAAAAGAAAAAAGACAAAGAGGCACCTTTAGCTTGAGAAGTTATGTATATGGCAATTCGGATGTAATTAAAGTAGCTATCGCCCTTCATTTTGGATGCTTTCTTTTCTTCAAACGATTATCTAAACATAAAAAAATTGATTATTTAATAATTAAGATCAAATATATGTTTTCTAATTGTCATTGGAACCAATCAATTTGGTGGTGATCTGGCTAAAGCTAAGGTAATAACCACGCATTGTGCCATACTGAACGAGGTGTGGAGCCAATCATATATAATGTAACTATAGTAAGATCCATATATGACCGAAAAGTCTTTAAAATTTATTATTGTTTGTACCTTTTATGTAATACCCAAGAAAAATAAAAGCTAAAGGAACATAGAAATTAGGGGTAACTTCACTTTAGACCCTAGAATTACTACACGATTTGACAAATCCTCCAAACTTTAAAACCTCTTAATTTGGACCTCTGAACATTCAATTGCAATCAATTTGAACCCCTCTGTCAAATTGAATCATTAACCTCAAACGGAATCGTCATCATGTGACCGGCACGTGGTTTTTTAGCCCATCCATAACTGTTATACCCTCATCCTTACCCTTACTAACTTAAATGTTCAACATTGAAGAAATCAACCCACATGAAGCTGAAGACCCACTCGAAGATGAGGAACTAGACCCAAGCTGCAAAACAAAAGTCGAAGCTGAGGAACTAGCTTCCACCCATTCGAAGATGAAGAACAAAAGTCTTACCAAACTGAAAATCACGATCTACACACGCTCCCTGGCCTCTACCAGCGACGAGGTCACGACAATGAAGGAGTCTCACACGACGGCTCGGTGGGACATCTGAAAGGGCATAAGCGAGACCCAGTACCCAGTAAATATTAGGTTTGGCTAGTATTTAGACTATTGTTGGAGGCTCTAGGTCTATAATTGAGGATGTAATTGGATATTTATGATTTTAATAATCTCAGATATCATGTATTTCTGCTTTCTGCATATTTTACTCTATTATGTTCTTGGTGATTTTCCCTTGTCAGTTATCAGTTAATTGAAACAGGGGAATCAAAGAAAGAAAGATTTCTTATGGTGTGACAAGTTCATAATTTCAATTCCTGGTACATGTATGCACTTGTAAGATTTATTTTTGATGCATAATCAAAGAAAGAAATTTCTCTGATGATGAAATATGTTATATGTGGTATATAATGTGTTAGTGATCATGATCAAAAGAAAATAAGGTTACAAGGTTCTTTGGATGTGTTTTAGAAGTACTTAGATTTTGGTTCAAGTTCTTGAGGGATTAAAACACATAAGTATGAAATTAATTGGTCTTCAATGATTTTAGAAAGAGCTTTGTATCATGGTTAACATATTTTGCATTCGTGGTTTTGATATTTGGTAGTACAATGATTTAATCACCATGAATGTTAGGGCAGTACGAGTTTTGCTCGTGACTAAGCAAGCATAATAGCCACCTTACTGTGGTGGCCAGTCACCACCCTTGGATACTTTGGCATGATAATTTCCTAAAAGTGATTGGTTGTGAATTTTTCACAAGACTTAAACATGATGAATTCTAACAAGGATGAAATATGGTGTTTAAGATTCACAATTTCGGAAAGTTGTGAATAAGGATTGATTTGTGAGTTCAAACTCCATAAACTTAGGACATGATTCTAATGTGGTTGGAATGAGTGGAATGAGGATAACCTAATTCGATTAGGATAGTCATGTCCAATTTGGATGAAATGTTTCATTTATGGAGATGTTTTGAGGTAAATGTTTTTCATAAATAAGGAGTGAGAGTTAAAACTCCAAAGACCTAATATTTGACAAAGTTCCTATTGGAAGAAAGTTTCCTAATTTAATTAGGTCAACGATGTCATGTTAATTAGGACTCCTATTTTGGAAAAATAATTGGATTAATTATTTTAATGAATAAGATGCCTAGAACCTAATGAAAAAAAGAACCAAGCATTGTTGGGATCGCTTATGAGATTGAGAAGGTAATCCAATTAGAAAGGAGTGTTAGAATTGTAAAGTAATTATGATTGTTTAAATAAAACCCATAAGTTCAAAATATCAAGTGGGAGAGAGAATCAATAATTTGAATCTCGCAGTTGGTATATAGTAATGATGAAGTAAGTGCATCTCACCTTGGCTATGGGCCTTGCTCTCTGCAGAGTGTGTCTTTACTATGTAGATTACAAAATTAGACTTCCTTAAAGGATATATGAGATGTGGTTATATATCATGGGTGACCACGGTACCGTTAAGTCACTTGAAAATCATGTCAAATCGACTTAATGATATACACTTAACTAACTTAGGGTATTACCTCCTTGTAGAGCTTTGTCATCTTAAAGTTAAAGATTGGAGGGAAAACAGCAAGAAGTTAACATCTACTATTGGAACAAGTGACTCATATTCTACTACTAGCCCATTGGGTGTAATTAGTTTATGTGGGCCTGAGGAACAAGTAAGTTGTGGGGAGTATTTTGGGTTTTCCAAAATACTTATAATTAGGGTTTGCCTATAAATATGTTCTGTTGTAAACCTAAATCATTGAATATAAAAATATAGCCGTACTCTCCTGTGGATGTAGGCAAATTGCCGAACCACGTTAAATCTGTGTCTTAACTATCTCTTGATCTCTCTCTTTTTGATTCCATATTATTCATCATTGTTGTGCACGGTAACAACAATTGGTATCAGAGCCTAATTATACGATGGCTGGGATTGGCACATCTTCTGCGAAATTCGACGTGATGAAGTTCGATGGATCTGGTAATTTCGGGTTATGGCAGAGACATGTCAAGGATTTGTTGGTGTAACAAGGGATGGTGAAGGCGTTATATGGGACGAAACCAAAAGGGATGGCGGACATAGATTGGAAGGAACTTGAGGCAAAAGCGGTGGCTACTATTTGGCTTTGTCTGGGAGATGACGTGATGTATCATGTTATGGACGAAGAATCTCCGGCGGCAGTTTGGTTAAAACTGAAAAGTCAGTATATGTCAAAGTCGTTGACGAACAACCTCTATCTAAAGTAGAGATTATACAGCTTGAAGATGGCGGAGGGCTCAGATCTGAGTCAACACATTAACGTGTTCAATCAAATAATCGACGATTTGAAGAGGGTTGATGTGAAGTTCGAAGATGAAGACAAGGTGTTGATGCTGTTGAATTCACTCCCAACTTCTTCTACGTATAAGAATTTTGTTACAACTTGACATGGGGGAAAGAGACCTTAGAGTTAGAGGACATTACAGGAGCCCTATTGGCTTTTCATCAAATGAAGAAAAATATTGATGAAAATTTTCAAGGAGAAGAGCTAGCTGTAAAGTGTAACTATGAGTGTGGAAAAAGCAGTAACAAGGGTGATTCAAAAGGCAAGAATTCTCGGTCAAAGTCTAGGAGGAGGAAGGACATCAATTGCTATAAGTGTGGAATGAAAGGGCACATAAAGCGGGACTGTCCAGACCGAAAAAAGAACAAGGACGATAAGAATGAAGGTTCCTCAAAATCTGTGAACATAGTGGAAGACAATTCAGACAATGCTGATGGTGATATGCTTTCTGTTGCATCTAATTTAAAGCATCTTGTGGATTTTTGGATTTTGGACTCAGCATGTTCGTTTCACGTGATGCCCAACAGAGATTGGTTTGACACCTACAGGTCAGTTAATTTTGGTATAGTTACTATGGGTAATGGTGTACATTGCAAAATTACTGACATATGTAATATTAGAATTAAGATGTTTGATGGTGTAGTTAAAACTTTATGTGAGGTTAGACATGTACCAGAAGTGGAAAATAATTTGATTTCATTAGGTACCTTAGACTCAACCTTAGACTCAAACGGTTATGGTTATAAGTCTGAAGGTGGAGTAATAAAGGTGACTAAGGATGCAATGGTAGTGATGAAGGGGCAGAAAAGTTCAAAGAATATTTATAAACTGTTGGAAAGTATAGTTGTAGGTGGTATTGACTCTATAGAGTCTGACTCTTTTATGGCATGTTGGAGCTTCATAAGAGAAATTTATTGAAGGATGTCAAAACGTGCAATCTTGATCTCTGTAAGTTCTGTGTTTTGGGGAAGCAGAATCAGATACAATTCAAGACAGCTGCACACAAGACAGAGGATATTATGGACTATGTTTATTTTGATGTTTGGGGACTAGTGAGGACAGTGTCACAGGGAGGACATATGTATTTTGTCATTTTTATTGATGATTTTTCCAGAAAGGTTTGGGTGTACTTCATGCTAGGGGTGAAATAGCGGTTAGTGGCTAAAACCGCTAACCGCTAACCGCCTAGGCGGTTAGTAAAATCTACTAACCGCCTCCGCTAACCTAGGCGGTTAACCGCCGGTTAGCGGTTAACCGGATGCGGTTAACCGCTTTTTTACTAACCGCTTTTTATTGGGCTTTTTTTTTTTTGGGCCGGTTTTAATCCGGTTTTGAGAATTATGTTATGAGAATTAGGCTCTTTTGGGCTCACTTTAAACATTTTTTTTTTCCATTTTTTGTCTTTTCAAGGCCATTTTATAATCAAATTAGCCCATATTGAAGGAGCCCAATAGTAATTAATTAAAAAAAACTAAAATATTCCATAAATTTACATTAGTTTACTCAGAATGCATTTCAACACCCAAATAAAATTTCCAAAAACCAAATAATCTACTTGCAATCTTAATTTTATCCCATGAACACTCAAACATATATCCCTTAGCCATAATAATTAATTGCTATTTTCTTCAGTCACTTATAGGTCTGCTGCTCCAATGCTCACAGATCTGCCAACAAAGCCCCTATCAAAACAAAGCTTAATACAGTTAATCACAAAAAGATAATATCAAGTCCTAATCCAAGCAACAACATGTAAACAACAAAGAAACATAACAAAAAAAAGAAATCAAAATAAAAAAGGATCCAACAAAGAAACAAGACAGATCTAACAGATTAAACAAAGAAACACCACAGATCTAAAAAACAAATCTGTTGCAGGGACTAAGAAACATCTAAAAACAAATCTACAAGATTAATCTATCAGAGAAACTAAAATCCAAACTGAAATTGAAGAAATCCCAAAATAAAAAACCTAGGGCTTGAAATATTGAAATAAATTTCAAACGGTGAGAAAACGTTCTTACCACGTTTAATCAGTGAAAATGATCTCAAATCTTCAACAGAGATGGCCAAAATCCTTGTTCAAATCGTCCTGGGGATAAAATACCAGAAAACAAAATAAATCTATTCATACTTGAAAATGACATAAAATACCTGAAATAAAATACCTGGCAATAAAATAACTGAAAACCTAAAATTGCAAAACCTTCAATGGGCGTGAGAGAGACAAAGGCAGCAAGCGGCCAAGCGTGACAAGAGAGCTGAGAATCGAGAGATTGAGAGAGAATGAAGAAGAGGCTGCAGAGATGAGAGGAAGGGAGGAAAAGGCGTGAGTGTGAGTGAGAGTGATTTTCGTTTTTTAGGTTTAGGGTTAGTAAGAGAAGAATATATAGAAGTGCAAAACGACGTCGTTTTGCACTTCTATATTATATACATAATAAAAATATAAAGCTTAACAAAAGTGGCTGATTGGGGGATCGAACACGAGTCTGTTGGGCGAAAGGGCAGAGTAATTACCACTAGGCTACAATAATACATTGTTATTTATTATATGAAATTTATATATAATATAAGTATATATTATATTTTAATAAAAGGCGGTTAGCGGTTAGCGGTTATGCGGTTTTTCAAAACCCACTAACCGCTTTCAAAGCGGTTAGCTGTTAATGCGGTTAGCGGTTAGTGCGGTTAGCGGTTAGCGGATACGGTTAGGCGGTTTTAAATTTCACCCCTACTTCATGCGGCACAAATCAAAGATGTTTGCCAAGTTCAAATTATGGAAAGCTGAAGTGGATAACCAAACTAGGAAGAAGGTTAAGTGCCTTATGACAGATAATGGTACTGAGTACACAAATGACGAGTTCAGAGATTTCTGTGAGCAGCATGGTATAAAGAGACATTTCACAGTATGCAAGACACCACAACAAAATGGTGTGGTGGAAAGGATGAATATGGCTATTGCAGAGAGAGCACGATGTTTCAGGTTGAATGCTAGACTTGCAAAGATTTTCTAGACAAATGCAGTGAGTATGACATGCTACTTGATCAACAGGTCACCGAAGGCAGCACTAGATGGAAAAGTTGCAGAGGAGGTATGGACAGGTATTGAGGTAGATTACTCTAGTTTGAGAGTATTTGGTTGTCCAGCCTATGTGCATATACCTAGTGAAGAACGGTCAAAACTTGATCCGAAGTCTAGACAATATGTCTTTCTCGGATATGGGAAAAGGGTTAAAGGTTACAAGTTTTGGGATCCTACGGCAAACAAGGTGGTGATCAGTAGAGACGTGGTATTTGATGAAAATTTCATGTTGAAAAGCACTCAAGGTAAAGAGCAACAGGTGCCAGAAAGCAGTACCAGTGATAAGCAAGTGGTGCAGGTGGAGTTAGAGACTCCTGTGCAGGAGAACACTTCTCAGGGTACAGAGGTCTCTACTTCAGGAGTTAAGGAGTATCGTATTATAGCCACAGACAGGCCTAAATGCACTATCAGGCCACCAACCAGGTACGATTTTGAAGACATGGTTTCTTATACTCTTGTCATCAGCAGCGGAGATCATACTACTTTTCAAGAGGCTATCAATAGCCAAGAAAAGAGCAGATGGATAGGTGCTATGGTGGAAGAGATGGAGTCTTTGCATAAAAACCAGACGTGGGAATTGGTGGAGCTTCCAGAGAGGAAGAGGGCAATATGATGCAAATGGGTGTTCAAGAAAAAGGAAGCAGTATCAAAAAAAAGGGGGAGAAAAGTTCAAGGCTCACCTAGTAGCAAAGGGTTATTCACAGCAGAAAGAGGTTGATTATGAGGAAATATTTTCCCCAGTAGTCAGACATACTTCCATCAGAGCGGTATTGGCGTTGGTAGCTCATTATGACATGGCGTTGGAGCAAATGGATGCGAAGACAGCTTTTCTCCATGGTGATTTGGAGGAGCAGATTTACATGGAGCAACCAAAAGGGTTCAGTCAACCTGGACAAGAGCACTTGGTTTGTAAATTGAAGAAGTCACTTTATGGGCTGAAACAGTCTCAAAGGCAGTGGTATAAGTAATTTGACTTCTACATGATCAAAATTAGCTACATGAGATATGAGTATGACTGTTGGGTGTATGTGAGGAGTCTTGATGATGGCTCATTTATTTTTTTGTTACTGTATGTGGATGATATGCTTATTACAACAAAGAGTATAGTGGAAGTAAACAAACTTAAGGTTTTGTTGAGTAGAGAATTTGACATGAAGGATTTGGGTGCAGCTAAGAAGTTCTTGGAATGGAGATTCGCAGGGACAAAGATGCCAAGAGATTGTAGCTATCTCAAGCCGGCTATGTGAAGAAGGTGTTGGAGAGGTTTAGCATGAAGAATGCGAAACCAGTTAGTACATCTTTGGTGAATCATTTCCGTTTGTCTACCTCACAATGTCCAAAGATAGTTGAAGAAACTGAAGACATATCTAAGGTCCCATATGTCAGTGCATTGGGGTGTCTAATGTATGCTATGGTATGTACCAGGCCAGATTTGGCTCATGCAGTCAATGTGGTGAGCAAGTACATGGCAAATCCGGGGAGACAGCATTGGGATGCAGTTAAATAAATTTTCAGATACTTGAAAGGTACTAAAGACTACAACATCACTTTTGTCGGACAGAAAAGTGATTTGTCAGTCGTAGGATATGTAGATGTAGATTATGCAGGGGATTTGGATGACAGGAGGTCGACCACGGGTTATGTTCACTCTTTCAGGAGGACCCATATGTTGGAGGTCTATGATCCAGTCCACGGTTGCGATGTCCACGACTAAGGCGGAGTACATGGCGGCGGCAAAGGCTGCAAAGGAAGCTTTGTGGCTTATAGGGTTAGTCAGGGAGTTGGGTATTCAGCAAGTTGGAGTTTTGTTGTATTGTGACAGTTAGAGTGACATTTACTTGGCAAAGAACCACGTGTATCATGCGAGAACCAAGCACATTGATGTGAGGTTTCACAAGATCAGAGAATTGGTTGCTATAGGTGAATTGTTACTTAAGAAGATTCACACTTCTGAGAATGCAGCAGACATGTTGACGAAGCCTATTACCACAAACAAGTTCAAGCATTGCTTGGACTTGAAAAAATGTCTAGCTCCAGGTGCTAGAAAGGAGAGGAGAGGAGAGGAGAAGAGGCGGCATCCCTAAACTTATAAGTTCCAGGTAGAGGCCCAATACTTGATTATCTTCAAAGAGGTGAATACTCGCCAAGGTGGAGATTTTTGGAACAAGTGGCTCATATTCTACTACTGGCCCATTGGGTGTAATTAGTTTATGTGGGCCTGGGGAACAAATAAGTTGTGGGTGGTATTTTGAGGTTTTTCAAAATATTTATAATTAGGGTTTGTCTATAAATATGTTATGTTGTAACCCTAAATCATTGAATAGAAAAATATAGCCGCACTCTCCTATGGACGTAGGCAAATTGCCGAACTACGTTAAATCTGTGTCTCAACTATCTCTTAATCTCTCTCTTTTTTATTCCATATTATTCATTATTATTGTGCACGGTAGCAACATACAAGATGTTAATAATGAGAAAGTAGTCTCGCCTAAATTAAGGTAGTTAAATGTAGCTCGCCTTAGCCGTGGGCCCCGCTTCTTGCGGATGATGTTTTTAATTACAACAATTAGGTTGTTGTTGCTTTTTAATATTATATGTTTTCTTTGGGTGTCATATTATATTGATTTGATAAATTGTTATATCCCCTGATAATTGTTCTTTAATATTTTTCAATATTTTCATCCTTTGAGTCTTGTGCAATACTAGCTAGTTGGTCATCTGATCATCATTATTTCTAAGTTTACATATGAACAATGGAAACTAGAGTATAATAATTCTATGACAAAGGAAGGGCACAATCTTGCGCAAACTCATCTAGAGCAGCTTGCATTAGATGCCACAGATGATACTGTATTGAAATACAGTCAGTGAGAGCATACTAATTAATGATGTTGCAAGAGATTAAACTCTCAGGACATCATTGACACCTGAGCTTTAAAAGAAGTTACAAAACTTCCCTTGTGCTTCAGATATGTTAGAATATTTGGAAGCAATTCGGAAGACAATATCTTTTTCCCAAATAGGACATAGATACGGAGATGGCTGAAGTAATTTCAATAGATAACGAGGTTGTAAGGTTGAAAGAACTTGGTCGTGCTGTGGCAAATAATCAATCTAGGATTGATGAATTCCTCAAATTCATCATACTCTTAGTTGAGGAATTCAAACGTAAGATTAAAGGCAAAGAGGTTTGATCTTCGTCTGAATTAAAGAGTGATGCAGCTGATAGCATGATGGAACATTAGCTTGGTATGGTGGTTAATTGGTAACACTTCTTGCTCAGTACCGAGAAGTGACGAGGGGAAGGAAACCAAGAAGGATGGCAATGCATTTGCCATTGGTGTCAATAAAACTGGGAACAAGTCCAAAGGCAAGGCCAAATGGATATGCTTCTAATGCAAGGAGAATAGGCATTGAGTGAGAAATTTCCTTAATTAAGTATTTGACATTCAAACGTTTAGGTACAAGTTTTGTTTTTGGTTAAACACATGATTAGTAAAGAATCTCACTATGTTCCTGGTGTGTGGATTTGGGGCTAATCATGTCTGCAGTCGAATTGCAAGGGTTCTAGGAAACCAGAAAACCAAGAAAGGAAAAGACGGGCCTTGAAATTTGAAGTTGGAATGAAGATTCTAGAGTTGTCTTTTTAAATCATTGTTATTTTCAGACTATGCATTCAGAAAATTGTTTTCTGAGGATCTAATGGATATTTTAAATCATATGTTTATCCTTGAACTATCAAAACATATGTATTGCCAAAGTTATATTGTGCTTGTTCATACATAAAGGACCCAAAGACTGGTTCAAGATGGGCTCTTGAAGCCCATTAGATCTTGATCAAATATAAATATTTATGTGTTTATATTGTGATGGAGCCAGCTCCATATTACAAACTCTCTCTCTGGGTCTCTTTCTCTGACAAGGGGTTTTAAGGTAAGTGAATAGCTAGCATCATTTATTGGTAGTGAGCACCACCACCTAGGGGTCGACATTCCAACTATTTTGATATGACATCAAAGGTTGGTATTGTCCAACATATGACTAACTTGCATGTATGTTCAATTCAGCCAAACCATCAATAGATGAAGACTATAAGATGGAGGATGAGGAAAAGAAGGATGATATTTTGTCGTGCTCAATGCCCAAGATGCCAATGATACACACAAATTGGGAAGATGTATATGTGTGACAAACAAAGACTAAAATCAATGTATGATGCATTTTTATTTTTATACTCTTAAGTGCACACTTTTTGACATGATAGCGAAAATCATTATTAAATTTTGAATTCAATTGTAATTTCATTGTTACGTCAAAGAATATATATTTGAGAGTGTGAGCGTGGAGTGTATGTATAGCATTTCTCATAATACATTCATACTTTTAAGACTATCTAGTCTAAACAAGAAGAAATTTAGAAAAATGGATACTTAAAATAGATGCAACTCTGAGTCAAGGCATTTTGTGATAACAATGCATTAGAAACACCAAAACCCTTGCCAGAAAAACAAACACTAAATTCTTATTCCATATACTACTTGAATTGATCACTTCGTCTTAATGACAAGAAAATTTAAAAAGTAATGCTAACTACTATACTGACATCTCACTTTCGTTTCACTAAATTGATGTATCAGTGCCCATTAGTCCTTTAATTTTTATTTATTTATTTTAATAAGGACTAATGAAAACTGTCACATTAACTCAGTAAAAGGAGAGTGAAATAAAAGTGTAGTAACTAACATTACTCAAATTGAAAACATATATCTGCAAAACTACGTACAATAAACACATTAAATAAAAAAAAAAATTACACCATAAACCAACCAATATTATATTGTAATTAGCAACATAAGAGGAAAATACATTCCTAGGGTTAGTCAATCAAGGGGCCGGAGTGTACGTTATCGGCGATATCAGCCGGAGGGATGAAGTAGTCGAGAGAGAGACCGGGGACATTATAGACGACATCATCAATCTTCCAGACTTCCTCCATTCTTGTCCGACTATGTTGCTGGGACAGCTCCCCAAACCTGAAAACGGTGGCGACCGACCTTCCTTGATGAGCAATGAGCACGCCGTCGACGTCTTTGTAGTCTCCGATGCTGCTTCCGATGCTTGTCTCCCAATACACAGACTCGTTTTCAGGGGTGAGTACCCTTGTGAGGTGGGAGTCCTCTAGATATACGAGGAGGCCACTCTTTTGGCAAAAGTAGCCGTACAATACATGCCGGATCACCTCGGCGGGGCCCTCGTTCCTTTCCATCACCGCCGCCCGATCGGCGGATACTTTTAGCACAAAGCAGTCGTCGTGCCCGATTCGTTTCTCTCCCAAGCATTGGGCATTTGCAAATAAGCTGGCAGTGGTTTTTGGATCTAGGCCCTGCAAGATAATATTGATCATAATTACTAATTATAACCAAACCATTGAGTAAATAAATAATACAAGATCAATTTAATTAATGTTCTTTACTAGACTTTTATAGAATTTGATCCATGATGTTATACTTGGTTAACAGAATATTGAAGTCATAGATAATACTGATTGTAAGAATTTTTGTTTGTATTTATGACTTTATAACCTTATAGCATGTGGCTACGATTTTATAGAGCTTTATGCTTTGATGTGTACGTAAGAGCTTTATGATCGTGATCTTTAATCAATAAAATCTTCAGATTTTCTTTTCAAACAAAGAAAATCTCATTGTTATGTTGTTTTATTTGTATGACGGTCTAAAATAGTATACTAAATAATATTTTAAGCTAATTAAAGATAAATTAATGCTAAAAATTATATTTGTATTATTACAGTAAAAGTTTTAGATAATCTGTAATCTCATCTTGTATGTTATTGTATGTTACTTAAAACTTGATATTTCAATTAATTAAGATAAACCATTTTTAACTAGCTAACTTTTTCCACTATCCTAAAAACTCTAGAGATTTTCAATCTGAGTTACAAAATCTTCTTTATTTATTTTTCATCTTGAAGCCAGAGAAAAGGAAAAAGAAGAAAAGAAAAAAAGGCTGGCTCTGAAAGCTTAGGTTTACACATTTGAAAAAGATGTACTTTGAGTCTTTGATGCTTCTTCTATTACTTACTGAAAAATAAAAAATAAAAAAAAAATTACCAAAGAAAAAAAGTCTTTTAGTTTTATTTTTTACCAAAAAAAAAAAAAAGAAAAAAAAGAAAGAAAAAGAGGGAAAAAAACGACAAGAAAAAGCAGGGGTTATGATGCAATAAATGCGACATTATTGACTAAAGTGCAAAAAGGAAAAGTTAAAGGCAAAGGGGGAAAATGACAAAATAGCATAGGAATACACCACTTTAGGAACAGTGAGCAACAATCCCAAGACGACCAACAGCTACATATGATCGCAGATGACGTCACAAAGATAATCACGTGCTATCCCCTTACAGGGTCTGAGTGTTTACAAAAAGAAACCCTGTAGGGTAAAGCATGGGACAGTTTCTCTATCATTGTCAGCCAAACATACCATTTCTTCTACCTTTGTCCGCTAAAGGATTTTGAAATACCCTTCTCCCCCTTTCCCCTCCATCATCTCCTTCAATTAAGTGTTAATATATATATATATATATATATATAGTGGGAGTGTATTATTGTTTTTTTTTTTTTTTATTATTGTGTATCATAATTTTGTGTTGAATTCATCTCGATTTTTTAAATCGTATATAAATCTAGTACTATAAATGTTGAATGTTATCACCACTGATAAAAGCGAGAACAAGGTTTTGATTTAGCTTAAAATGACATGAATCCTCTTGATTTAACTAAACCCTACTTTCATCAGCTTGGCCATGTGTAGGCAAATGCCTCAAGGAGAACCATATTGTGACAAAGGTGATCATATCTATGCTTAGCCTTTTTGAATAATACTACCTTTTTTTTTTCTTTTTTTTTTTATACTAATTTGATGCATTTATTTTATATTGATTGATTGCTTAATAATACAAAAAAGTGTTATATAATCGGTATATAAACATGGTATATTAGTCGATATGAAATGAGTGTGAAGATGGTAATGGTACCTGTATGATACGGCGGAGCGGGCGTTGGGGCCCTTTGGCGGCGTGAGTGCCAAGCCAAGAGGTGTGCCGCCAAACGATCTTGCCATCACTACCAGCAATCACCTGATTGTTCCCCACAACCAGATCCAGAGACCACTTTCCGGGCAACATTTGCCAAAGAACAAAGCAACCATTCTCCCCGCTTCTTGTTCCCAACGTCTTCACATTTTTCCCAGTTGAAACCTCCGTTTCACAACATGTCATCTTCACCATCCCTGTCGCATACATGGTCTTAGCACACTCCCGTTTTAGACATCCGGTCGCGGCCAAATATTGCTGTATAATATAATGCGCAATGGAAGTGTCCTGTCCCGTAACATAAAAAATATTAGTTTAATTTAATATGGTGTCAGAGACCGACATAAATCGTAGTATAAACAACAACAACGTACCATAGGCATGTCTTTCTCTTTCATGTGGAGGGGATCAATAGGTTCATTGATGACCAGGGGAATTGGAGCGAGGGGACAACCTAATACACCAAGCAAGAGCCGCAAATCTTGCCTCCTGGCCGGAATATTCCCGTCCAACGAACCGGAAAAGTTGGGTCCGGGAGAACTTTTTGTTGCTCTAAACCATTCACGTATGACCTCCCAAGAGCTCTCCTTTTTGCTACCTTCTTCCTGGAGTTCCGGGTCGGGCCATTCAATGAGCGGCGTCAATGGCTGCGGGACGTACCACATCTGCTGCTTCCTTCGGAATTTGGAACCCATTGAGGAAAATGATTGAGGAAGATGATGGAGGAGGAACTGAAGAAGGAGATCGAAGTGTCGTCTAAAAGATGGCGAGTAGTATTAGTGGTGGTGGTGGGAGATGGAGTTGAAGCATTGGGAGAGACAAAAGGGGGAGCTGAATCAGCTGATCATGTGTCCAACGGATGAGATGAGATTGTATTATAATTATAGACATACTCTGTACGTTGGGCTGTCTATATTGCCTTTATTCTTCTTTGTGCAGGACGACTCATGTCGTTTTACTTTTATATCTATATTCTTAGAGCCACTCCAACTGAGAGGGGGAGGGGGGGACCCAGAAGCCCTTCTCTCTCTCTCTCTCTCTATAGGCTATAGACCCTAATGCCCCTCTATTAGTTCACTAAATTACCCAAGAGACGATCTTTCTTGGATAATGAACCCACACCACAATTTTCTTTAAACAACCATTATATTTATATGACAACAGAAATGGTGGGTACTCTCACTCTCAGTTTTAAGCTTTTAAATGTATATATTTTTAAGGTAACAAGTGAAATTCACTATTTGATTTTGTTACAATCCTAATGTCCTATATGAGCTAGTAATAATCTTAACCATGTGTATATGAATTTTTAGATAATCTCTCTTTGTAAGCTGATATTTAATGGTGAGTTTTACCCAAAGTTTATATTATGTGGTATTATAGTCAAATACAACGTCACAGGTATGAGTTACAAAAATGTGACTTATATGTTAGATTAAAATTATACTAATAAGTGAGTGAAGCTACCAAAAGATAAAGGACTATCATCGGGCCAGTGTTGATAGAGTGGGCAGTCGTAAATGTCTGTTAATGAAGTGAAATGATATGTTACGATCCTAATGTTTAACATGGGTTAAGAATCATTTTAACCATATATATATATAAACTCTTGGACACCTTCTCCTTATAATGTAGATTGACAAGCCTCATCTGTAGCATGTCCAGACGAGCCTCAACCTGAGAGTCTTGTCTGGAGTCCTTGTTCGGAAACCATCTGGACGCCTATGTTATTTACATGTTTATTAGGTTTTATGTCCGTGGCCTTTCGAACGGCTCTAAGTTTCGTTCGGACGAGCTTTGTAGAATTTCAATTTGATTTAAGTTTGTACTTTAATTAGGTTTAGGATTTTTATGGCTAATACATGCTTATAGCCTTAAGAACGGAGATTTGATTTATATGTGAGTTTTATTCAATAAGAAGCCTCAAAGTTGAGCGTTATTGAATAAAGAAGATTTCTTCGATTAGTTGATAGAATCAAGATCTAGAAATAAGCTATCCGTTCCTTATTGCTATTTTTCGTTGCAGCCACTAAGTCACGTTGTATCACCTTATAAGCTAATTTTTAAAGGTGAATTCTACTAAAAGTTTGTATCAGATTTTAGAATAATGATTTTCACTGTCACGTTATATAATGTACACTTAAAAATGTAGAAAAGAAAGTGTGTATAGCATTTCTCATACAACAATGTCTTAAGGATGATGACTCTTGAAACCAATAATTATTCATTGCCCCACAAAATGAATTGATGATTGATATCCTTTTTAGCTTCTAGAAATACTTGGACTGCTTTATGATCATGTTATAACGATAAAGTATGAATTAAGAAGTATAATTTTAAAATAACAATATTAAAATGTGTAATTTGAAAAATATATTTGAAAACCTCAGTTAAAATCGTAATTTGGACTTTAAAATCAAAGTTTGTTTTTGAGTTGAAGGGTTATTATGGTCAATTACATGGTTCCAGTGTTTTATTCCTTATGTTTTTAATGGAGGGCAGTGGCAGGGGCACCCACATCCATGTAGGACAAATCTAGCAAATCTAGATTAATTTAATTTAATTTAATTAGAGGTAATTAAAAAAGTTTGTATCAAATCCCGAACAAGAATCGATCACGCCGATCTAGCTAGATAATTAGTATCTTCCTTTGATCTTCATTCCTGCTTAACACACTTCCCAAAGTGGACCCTGCACCCACATAAATCTGTCTCCATATTTTTACTTACATAAATATTTTATTATTAATTATTTAGTATTTGATGATTTGGAAAGTAGTGAAGAGGGGTGATTGCGTGTATTCCATGTGGATAACAGTGCGTAAGGTGGGCCGGCAGATTAATATATATAGCATGTGGGGATCCAAGATGGTGGTGGGAGGTCGGCATCAGGTGGTGGAGCGGCAAGCGGACGGATGGTGATGGGTGGGTGATCTTCCAAGCCAAGCTCCAATTTTTTCCTGAAGGTTGAACTGTGACTTTCATTAGTTACGAACAATATATATATATAAAAGAAAAGGTCATCTTTTAGAAATTTTGGAAATTAAGAACTTGTCAATTCAAATATTTCATTACCTTTGCAATCATATCCTTAAACTTTGAAAATTGTTAATTTAGGATTTTAATGAAAAATTTTAATGAATTGGTGAAATTGAAAAAAAAAATTTAAAGATCAATAAATTAAATTGACATTTTTTAAAAGTTTAAGGGTATGATTGCAAAAATTATGAAAGATCAAGGGTGTAAGTGAATTTTTCTCTTATTTTATTTTTATATTTTTTTATTACATGCTCCTTTTCAAACCGACGCACAATTTGCAATCTCACCTCACGGGAACAAAGGACTGAAGTAATCTCCCTCCAAGCTATTAAAAACTTGTTACTGACCCCTTTTATCGCGCGAAACACAAAAATGCTCATAATTTTTTTTTAATAAGATAAAAATACTTGATAAATTCGATTTTTTTTTTTTTTTGGGGGGTAAAGATGCATGGTTAGGATTTGTTGACGTACACTTTCAATTCGAATTATTTAAGGTTTTCTTAGTTTTGGTATTTTTAATGTACGTATAATGAGATCCCATTGTGGAGAAAATTGATTAGTCTTTGTTACTATTGCTTGGATGATATGGTGCTCAAAATAATTTAATGAATGGTATCTTTGGTGGGGTAGATTTGTACTTTGGTTTTGATTGTGAAAATGCTTCAAGAATATCAAGTACAATAAGCCACATTTGCAAATCTGCATACGTCCGGACGTGATGTTGTGGCAATGTGTCCCGAGAATTTAACTAGATGAATAATTAAATTTCATGCACCTCCCACAAACTCATTTACCACGTAAATAAGTCTCAAGTCATCTGTCTCTATAACCTGCCATTAGTAATTAGTACAAATAATCAATTTGGAAGTTGAAGCAAATTTTTTACGTCAACTAATTAACAAGGAGTTAATTGGAAAAGACTACCCTAAACATCTATCAGAGTAAAAGAAATGCCGAACATAAAAGAATATTCAGTGATCTGGGCTATATTACAAAACCTCAATACAACTAACCAAAACATATTACTAATACTACAATCTTAGAGCATCTCCAGCAGTGTAGCTAAAATGGGAAAAATAGCTATATTTAGTTATTTTGGCCATTTCTTTTGCTCCAACAGAATAGCTTAGGATTATCTATTATACCTTAACTGCTACAGTGAATAGTTATTTGTAGCTATTCACTGTAGCACACTAGATTGAATTTTAATATAATATAATATTATTTTTAATATTACTTTTTCCCTTTAATTAAGTATAGGCAATAATATAATAAAAATATATGAAAAATATTATTTTGAAGCAAGTAGCTAATAGAATAGAAAATTTGTTAGAGTTGGCATTACAAAATGAGTAGCTAAAATGAAGAATTGTATTTTTTAACTAGTTATAATAGCTATTACTGTCGAAGATGCTCTTTACAAAATACATCAACTAAAATAAACTTAACCATCTCCAATAAGCACAAGCCTCATAAAAGACATCTAATCTCCTACAAACTTGTAGGACAAATAAATGTCCCACGGGTGGAAAGAAAACAACAATTGAGTAAATTCACGACTTAGCAAGTAAAATGCATTGCAATCGAACTCATGTTGTGAGCCCAACTTTTAATGCAGCAAAAACATCAAGCCAAAATATATTTCATGCGAATTTCATGCGGTTCACAATATATTTTAGGAAATATGTTGTCTCTACCATTACGCCAATGAAAAGAGATAAAGTTGAAGCATTAGTAATATGTTTTAGTTAATAAAAAAGCATTATTTACTACTTTCCCTACTATTTTTTATATATAAATTATGGGTATCAACCCGGTCCCAGTTCCTGATTATTGGCTAAAATCGGGAACCGAAAACGGCTGGTTCTGGTTTTTACCTGGTTATCCGGACTGAGTAACCGGGTTTTAAAAAATAATTTATTTTGGGTTAATTTAATAATATTTTTCTCTATCCTTCACACAAACACATCGTTAATCTAAAAAATTAAGGACATAGAAACATAGAAACATAGGTTCACACACAAACGGGGACCGGAACTGGGTCCCTGGATTTTGGTTTTTTTCCAACCGAAATCAGTTTCCCGGTTGCCTGGTTCCCCCGTTTTGGTTATGGTTTTCCGGTATTTTTTGACATCCCTAATACAAACTCCAACAAATTCTTCTATTCCATTCTCTAATTTCTTTTAAATATTATTTCTCAATATTTTTTTATTGTTTTCTTAAACCACCAACAGAAAAAAAAAAAAAAAAAAAGAAAAAAAAAAAGAAAGAGAAATGACCTGCAAAAACAGAGAGAAGAGAGAGAAATAATTAAAAAAAGAATAGGTAATCAAAAAGCAAAATATATGTTTTAAATATATTTGCCTCAAATTAGCTTCAAATATACACAACATTGAAGTTATAGAGCACATGCTGCTGGAGTTTCTAGGGGTCTGCAGGCCATCATCTGAAAGATATATGGCAAAAGAAGCTAAACACAGAAGAATTAGCAAGGTGTCGCAGAAATTCTGAGACTGAATTTCCCAGTGGGACCTAATTTTACCAGTAATCACTAGAATATGAAGTTAACAGTTAAGACAATTGGAAGATCATCATCATTTTCCAAGTCCAAAATTTATTTCACTCGAGACCAGATTTTCTGGCAGACCATAACATTTTTAAAAAAAAAAAAGAACTAAGAAGAAAAAATATTTGTGTTCAATTCCATTATAGTTGAAAGATATGAAAAGATTATTACAAGAATAAGTATAGGAACAAATAATTCTACAGCCTGTGTAGAAGGGGAAAGAAGTGAACCCCCATCAGCCAAAAAAAAGAATCCTCCAAACCTGTTCACCTTGTACATTTAAACTTTCTAATGTATACAAATCATTCTTTTTCTTTCAGGACACTATGATGGGAAAAAGAAGAAGAAAACCTCCTATTGAAGTCAAAACTTTCTACTTCTGACTCTACAATAATGCGATTCACTGGTTTGAGTTTAAAAGTGTTTAAGATAGCATAAATAACCTGCAATCAAGAAGTAGCATATTTTAAATTGTGACACAATCCTGGAGATATGGGTGGCTTTGGTTTATGTACCGTTCCCATAAAGGCTTATACCTGCCAATGGCCAACTTCAGCCATGGCTTCATATTGCCATTGAAGTGCACTACTGCTGCACTCTCAATCAAACGGTTGTCAATATTCAAATCATATCCGAGCCCTAACACGTGCCATCTCCGATCAAGCGGCTCTGTGAGACCATAAAAAGTTAAGAGACCAGCAGGAAGCGTGCCCAGCCTCCAGAGTGTCCCATCAGCATTCTGCTCCTGCCAATAATGGTACCGTGCGGTCACATTCGCTTTCTTCCATGCAATCAAATCAAAAACGTTCATACCAAATGCCCATCCACATGTCTGTGGATCAAACTTTGAGCTGATAATTTCGTTTGAGAAGTTGAGATACTTGTAATAACGATGAAATGCTTCAAGACAAGTTTCCACTGCTCCATTCACATTTCCATGCAAATCTAACGAAAAAAGTGGTGTCAGATCCTTCTGGACAACAACATCATCATCAAGAAAAACTACCTTCTCAAGGTGTGGATAGATCTCTGGAATGTAAAACCGAAGGTGATTCAGCAAATACAGGTACTTCGGGTTTCGGAGTTTTGGCTCAACCTTTAAATCTTGATCTCCTCCAAAATAGTAGCGCCATGAATTTGCATCAAGGAGCTGTTTCACAATGGGAGCATAAGATGCATTAAACCAAGAAAATTCCTCAATGTTCTGCACTTCTATGGTGGACCCTTTGAAGTCATTACTAAGGAACCAAGCCTGCATTGCCCCATAGTTGACTCCATTTGTGACAATGTGGAAGACCAGCTGCTTTGGATGATCAGCGTTAGAGACAGCAGAGTTGACAACAACAGAGGTTGCCAGCACATTATCTGAAAAGATGCAGAAGTGGTAGAGATTGTTGTCCACAAGTCGAGGAGAGTTTCTCCTGTCATCTGCAAGTTCTTGCAGAGATTGCTTTTTAAGCCAATCAGCTGTGAGTTTAACATTTAGGCAATGAAGGCTCTTGGGTAGTGCTTCAGCTGCCAGTTGCCCAAACACCGTGCTTTGAACTGTTGCTGCATTTGCACGCTCTTCAAGGGCTTGAATATGAGATTTCATTGTCATTATTGTGGTTGCAATATCATAATGGGCATCTTGTGCCTTAAAAATGAGAGATGCTAGGCTTTTAATTATTGGCTCCGCTTCCTCTAATGTGATGGGCTCCCCCCTCATGGCAGCTTTTGAAAGCAAAAGTTGGCAACTTCTGATTTTTGTGCTCAGCTCCCAAGCAAGATGAAGGTTATTGTGCTCTTTGGAAATAATGACATAAGCCTTGGCAAGTGTCATTTGCTCTGCTAATTGCCGGGAAAATGAGGTAGCACTCAATATTTGTTCAGTAATGTTCAAATCCTTGTAAGCGAGCCGTTCGTATCTTGCATTTCTCTCCTGGCAAAGGGAGGTAACATGCCAAGTCAAACAGCAAATCCGAAAGGCAATAAACCATATCACATAATAATTTTGCAGTAATAACTATTAAGTCATCATATGAAAAATGCCTCAAAAAGAATTTACTTTTGTGGAGTATAATACCCTTAAAGATAATAGAAGCAATAAGTTGGGCTTGCCCACAAGCAAATCATAACACAGGATACTGTATACCATAGAACATTAAAACTGATTGTATCACTGAACGCAACCAAATGAATAGTCTTAGGAAGATCCTCCATGCCCATCAAGGTGAGAAAAAGCAGCTGGAAAACAAGATTTAAAGTTTCTCTCTGCATGGTTGACGATTAGACAGTCCAAGCTAAATTATGTCAGCCTCTCTCTCTCACTCTCTCTTTTCCTTTTCTGCAAGAAATCTCTCTTCTTCATATCAACAAAAACTGAGGCATTTTTTTTTTTAATGTTTCAATTAACAAATTATAAATTTTATTGCAACTTGATTCCAAAAATCTCAGTTTTGCATAGCTTGTTTGGCTGGATTTAGATCGAAAGCCACTATATCATAAAGGAAATTTTGAAAGTAGGTATCTTAGTTTTAGAAGTTGGAATAGGCTCATGCTTATTTCCATCTCGAAGTTGAAAGATGTTAACATGTATTATAGTGATATATGCACAAATCATATAGGTGAAGGTTATCAGCAGCAGTAATGGTTGTATTGTAGTGACCCACATTTGTGGCCAGTAGCAGCAGCAGTGGTAGTGGCAGTGGTGGTGACAGTTCATTCACAATACTGGGAGATTTAGACAGTTAGTTGTAGCAGTGCTAATGCAAGTGAAAAATGATGGTGCTAGTGAATGGCTGCCAAAAGATGGGCGGCATGGTGGCCAAGGTAGTGACCAATGGCTAACGTATGTCGATATTTTTTTTCTTGTTTCGTCTAAAAAAAATTTCTTCTCCAATCAGTACAAGGCTTTGCCATTAAAACTCCAAATGCCTTAATTTAAATAAAAATAAATTTTCATCACAGATTATAATTCCAATGCTATACAGCACCCAAACATATTACCCAAAGCCCACTTCGATTTCAATGCTTCTCAACAAAACAAAAACAATCAAACCAATTCAAATTAGAAAATATTAATATTTAGTTTTATTTGCACTGAGATATGGAGATGTCCACACCAGAAAATTAGCTGCCTACACACATCTCTTAGCTACTAGTCTCACTTGTAATTTAAAGAGGTTTTATATAAATAATTTTTTTTTTTTATAAGATTATGTAAAATAATAAATTTATGGGAGAAACCAGGTCCGATGGTGTACACAATAGACCATGAAAAATACATAAAAGTAAATTTGGCCCAAAGAGCAGAAAATGACAGGTAGCACAAGCCCAAACAGTTTGTTTGAGTTGACAATAGCTTCTTATTTACATGTTTAAGTGAAATTAGAAACTTATATTCACAAGTGATATTGCTGAAAGTTCCATATCTAAATTCTGGCTATCAGTGGTTAAATTTTGCAAGTTTCCACTGGTAACAATTTCAATTGATTGTTGTATTGGGGAACGAACGGGGAACGAACAGTTTCAGGAATTGTAAACGACCACAAATTGGGATTGCAATAAGGATCACAGTTCCAAGGGCATGGGGAGAAGCTCAGCTTTTTCTTCATATATTAGTTCTAGGAACAATCACAATCAAATAGGCATTTGGTTTGTTATCTGTGTAACATGAATACAAGTAATTACAACCAAGAATTATGTCTATCATTAATACTACGAGTCTTAAATGTAATTAGATACTAAGTTTAAGGGTTTCTTAGAAAAATCAGGATCATCAACTGTCTCCCGAGAACACCTTTGCAATTGACCCCAAAAAATTAGCTGTTAAAATTAAACTCCATACTCTGCACGTCTTTATATATTTTTAAATCCTTTCTCTTTAAAGTATCTTGAGACACCCTACCATCAAAATTTTCACATATAAAATAATTAAGGCCTACTTCCCATCAATATTATTGCACAGGTGGCAGAGCACAAGTTTCATGCAGAAACTGATATTTACCAGAAAGAAAAAAATATCAACCCTTAATCCTAAAATCACAGAACACCAGCATGGAATGCCAAACCCAATCTCCAAAAATGCATTCATCATCCTATTAATGGAATGCAATTCAACATCAAAACTAACATCACCTATGAATGAAACATGCTATGACAACATCAGTGTCAACTATTGGTGAAAATTGACAAATTCTAAGCATTAATTAGAACCACCTACTTATTATTGGCCCCTTTTTCCCTATCCCCTTTGATATTGATAACTGAGTTAAGAAACTTCATGAGGATTTTTTCTGGGGTGGAATTGATGACAAGTTCAAATTCCATCTTAGCTGGTTTAAAATTTGTATGCTGATTTTCTCTAGTGGTTTGGAAGTTAGAAACCTGAACCATTTTAACCGACCTCTCTTGTAGAAATGGTTATTGCATTTTGCCAAAGAGATGGACGCCTTGTGGAGATTGATGGTGGAAGCTAAATATGATAGCATATAGGGAGGGTGGTGCTACAATGAGGTTTTGGGTTGCAATTGAGGTGTGGAAAAACATTAGGAGGGAGTGGGTAGGTTTCTTTAGATTTGTCAGATATAAGGTGGGTGATGGGTCTAAGATCAAGTTTTGTGGTATGATTTGTGGTGTGAGGACCACCCTTGAAGGCAGCTTCTCCGAAGTTGTTTAGTATTGCTCACTATAATGAGGCTTTGGTGGCTAAACTTGTGCAGTTTTCTAACATTACTCTTCAGTGGAATATTACTTTTACCAAACCAGTGCATGATTGGGGGGTGGAGTTGGTCAATTTAATGTATTGTACTCTCACAGGTTGAGACGAGGTAAAAAAGGATAAAATATGGCAAATCCCTTCCAAATGGCAAGAGTTTAAGCCCCCCCCACCCGATGGCTAGCTAGAGAGGTCAGTTGGGAAGCCACAGCAATTTAGAAGCCTAGAGAACAGCTCCTCTGTGCTTAATGTAATGCATTTGGAAAGAGCGGAATGATTGGAATACAACACTGATAGAGTTAAAAGCAATTATGTTCAAATTTCTTTATGTTTGGATGGCAGCTTACAACAATTTTCACTTTTCTAATTTACATAATTTTTGGTTTTGTGTTCTTCTCCCTAATTAGGGGTCTCTCTGGTATAGTTGTGCACTTCAGTTGCACCCCTTCGCTTTTTAATGAAATTGATTTACTTATCATAAGAAAGAGTGCAACTAAGACAACATGGTACATATATAACTCAAAAGGATGATATAATTCTTAGTGCATGTGATGAAACTCAAATAAATGGCATAAAAATTGTTTCTTAAAACATTAAAGAGAAAACTAAGCAAGCTGCTGCATACAACTTTAAGGGGAAATTACACTTTACCCCCCTGAACTATCCACCCATTTGTACTTTCACCTCCAAAGTTTCAAATGTGACACTTAACCCCCCTCCCCCCAAACTTTCAAATTGTTGCAATTCGACCATTTTAACATTTTTTTTTCCCAAAATGCCCCCATCACATATTTTATTTTATTTTTTTAAAAAAGAAGAAATATGCTGGGGTGGCCGAACTATCCCATAGGGGGTGGCCGGCCACCCTGTTTGGCTTGGGGGTGGCCCGAACCACCCCCAGGGCCCAAGGGGATGGCCGAACCACCCCCTAAGGCCATGGTGGTGGTTTGGCCACCCCTAGACCGGCTGCCTGGGGGTGGCCGAACCACCCCATTGGGCCCAATGGGGTGGTTCGGCCACCCCCAGACGGCCGGCCGAATAGGGTGGCCNGTTTTGGATTTTTTTTTTTTTTAAAAAAAAAAAAATGTGATAGGGGCATTTTGGGAAAAAAAAAGAGAGGTCAAAATGGTCGAATTGCAACAATTTGAAAGTTTGGGGGGGTTAAGAGTCACATTTGAAACTTTGAAGGTGAAAGTGTAAATGGGTGGATAGTTCAGGGGAGTAAAGTGTAATTTCCCCCAACTTTAATACTTACGAGCATCTATGCCATGTGTTTAGAACAATAGTTCTAACAACTAGACTATTGTTGAGTAACAGTGGAAAAGAGGAAAAGAGTAATAAGATAGAGAATGCTTGTTGTAGTACAAAGAGAAGGAAAACAGTACCTTGATATGTCACCCTAACATACAAGAAATTAATGTTTGGGAAAATTATTGTTCACCCCCCTGAAGTTAGCAGCGATTTTCAATTCGACCAACAAAGTTTCAATTTTCTCAATTGATCCCCCCCCCCCCAAAGTTTCAAAATCTTTCAATTTAGGCACTTTTGATGTTTTTTTTCCCAAATTGCCCTCGTCGGAATCACTGTTGAAGGGTTTGCCGGAATCACTGTTGAGGACATTTTGGGACCAAATTTTTTAAAAGTGCTTGAATTGAAACATTTTGAAACTTTGGGGGGGTCAATTGAGAAAATTGAAACTTTGGTGATCAAATTGAAAATCGCTGCCAACTTCAGGGGGGTGAACAATAATTTTCCCTTAATGTTTTGAGAATGAAATGCAAAATATATAACACCAGCGAATTGGGTAAATAATTGGTAGTAAAAACCTAAGCTCATGTGTAAGGTTTAATGAGTATAGCCATTTTGCACTATTACGTTTAGGCCATGTATCATCATATGACCTTGTTAAAGGGATATTCTACAACAAGACAGAAACTGATTTCAGGAAAAGAATAACTACTTCAATTGCTATTGTTAACAAGGTATTAGTCAAAATCATGAGATAAATATTTGAAGTTTAGTCATTTGGTTTCTCACCCCAGAAAAGACACAAATTTAAGGGAAAATACCATAATAGGTTTCAAAAGAGGTTGCATGTATTGTGAAGGATATATTTTGTCAAAATTTGAAAGTGAGGAAAATTATTTAGAATATTCATGGAAAGTACAATATAGGAAAATTTCCAATGGCACTTGAAGAACTTATACAAAAGCCATACTAAGTAATCCGACTACAGTAGAGATAATGTTGAGCTAACCAATTTTTTAAACGTCAAATTCCTTACCATGATAAGATACATAGACTCTACGGGGATGTATATTCTATTCCTCTAGAGAAAATATACATAAAGGTTTAAGCATCAAAGGAGGTGAACTGGATTCATGTTTAGCCTTATACTCCCATAGAGATCATAATAAGCCCCAATTTATGGAATCTAATTAGAAAGGAAACTCAAAGGTAAGGGATACTTTTCCTGATCACAGTAACTGAAGACTATCTTCTACAATCTTGATGGATTAAAAAAAGTATAAACCAACAAAAAGAGAGAAAAAAAAAAGTCGTTTAGACCTCCACATATTTTTTCTATTTTTGATAAATATATTGGAGTATCTATCGATAATAAAACCACCTAGACTAGCCGCCTCTTTAATTAGCATGAGATCCATGGTCTTTCTCCTTCTCAACTACAATCCCTACCATCCAAAAGAATTTTTTGGTCAAAAATTTTTCCCTATCAATTTAGTCATTGCGTTTTGAGGACACTTCAATGTTACCCTTACCCTCCTCTTGCAGTCACAAAATTTAAAAATTGCAATCTAGAAATTAGGGGCACTACTTGTAAATCTATACACAAAATTGATGCAATATATCCTAATAATTATTTGATGTTTTCTCCTCATTGTGAAACACAGCACTGTCAAAAATAGCTAGGCCTTGGAGATTGACCCAGCATAGGATCAATGGTAATAAAATTAATAGATCAAAAGAAACATTTAATCAAAAAGTATACAAGAGAAACATCTAATAAAGATAAAAAAAAAAGAGATTAAATTAATCGCATAGACAAGTTACGAGCTCTTTTGGGTAAATGGCTATGACGCTATATGCATGAAAGAGAAGCCTTGAGGATGGTGGTGCTGGATTCTAAAAATGGCAGTTCGTGGAGTGGGTGGTATTTGAATTAGATTCATGGGTTGGTGTTATAAATGAATATTAGAAAGGGCTGGGGAGAGTTTTCTAGTTTTGCTAGATTTGAGATGGGAGGAAGCCCAATACTAGATTTTGGCATGACAAGTGATGTGGGAATCATGCCCTTAAGGAAGATCTCCCGGATTTATTCAGTATTTCTTGTGTTAAGGGTGCTTCAATGGCAGATCCAGTGACTCTCATCAGTGGAATGCTAGTTTTAGTAGAGTGGCACACTACAAAATCCACCATTGTTTCACTCTATCCACAAATCTTTCTGACTTAAACCACATATTCTCAATCTTAAATTATTTTCTGCCACCATGAACACCTCCATAATCAAGGAAAATGGGAAAATTATCTGAGCAAAATGTAAGCAACCTCTTTCTGATACAATTCAGGAAACTGGGCTTCCCAATCAGGTGAGACAAAGAATCTATTAATTCCAGACCAAGAGCCATCACAGTTGTTCGACCACGTAAAAGTCTTGCTTGCAAGAGGAATATCCATGAGGCCCTGATAAAAAATAAAATCAAAGAACTCCACCATTGCAGGACAAAAACAAGCTTCACCCAATCTTTCACTAGGAAAATGAGTCATTTTGAAGTCTTCTCCAATGCACAAGGCATGTTCCACAACAACTAAGCAAACCAACCAATTCATCCCATCAATACCTATCAGAATTGGAATTAGGCACATAGACACCCACAAAAGCCCAGTAGAATTCATCGTCGACGTTTCTAAAAGAGCATGCAACAGTAAACTATCCCACTCTCACTTTTCAATTTTCTCCAGCACCCTCTTAGCCCACATAAGCAAGATCCTATTGGATGCCCATCTCAAATATAAACTACACCAATCCAAGTCAATCCCACAAACTACACACAACACTGCTGGATATGTAGTCCAGTTTATTTTCCCGCAAACAAATAACATATGCCTTCCACTTTCATAGAAAGTTTCTGACTCTTAAGGCATTTGTCCTCCTCATTCAACCCTCTCATATTCCACGACAGCAGTTTTGGTTTCATATGGAACCAAGAATAGACCTCCACTCAACTCTGCCTCGGCTAGAACTACCGCCCTTTGAATCATAGTTAATAGAACAGTGTGTATACTTCCTTGACTACACAGGATTCATATAAAACACTTGCCATCCACTTCAAGTTACATGACTAAATATTGGTTTGAACATCCAGTTCAGAATATTCAAAGGATTAAATCACAGGAAATCTAAATAGGAGAAGAGAACTTTATTGCACAATTCATCTTAAGAACAGTACTCAGATATCAATTCAAACCATATATATTTGCAAGTATATCAAATCAAATGGGTACGATAGAAAGCAATAAATTCAACAAACTAAAGCCACTAAATCCAAGAAGCACATGATATAATAACAAAATACAACAAGAAGGCAGCATCAGGGTCCTCTGTACTCTTACCACAACCGGTTGTTCCAGCCGATCTTCTCGCTGATTATGGTGAACTACAAACAAAATGAGGCCAGCAATGGAGAACGACCCAAGAAGCGCCCAGATCCAAAACGAAAGCCTCCTCCTAACCACGCGCCGGTACTCGGCCGGCCGCCGCCGCATCTTCTGCCGATTCCTTCCACAATTCACCGCCAAATCAAGAATGCCGACCAACCAATATCCCAGATTCAATCAAAAAGCCATTAGATCACTGTCAATTCACTGCCGAATCAAGAATTCACATTGACCCAAATCCCAGATTCAATCAACAACCCACCAGAACAAGGCCACTCAGCATATCAGACTGGTTTTCGCTCGCTTGGGTCAGACACAAATATTTCATAGATGAAAAACAAACTCGCTCTATGGCACATCCAAATACACGCTTCTGTGAATCAATCAACAATTGTATAAAGTAACAATAATCAGAATCTTTGGGTATTCTTGGCGAAGTGAATGATGAAAATGAAAAGAGCGGGACTGATTGTGATCTGCGAGTGCAGGAAAACAGTGGAAGAGAGTAAAGAAGTTAACCAAATGGGTTTTTTTTTTCCTACGTGATAAGAAGCTCCGACCATAGAGTCGGTGCTTGGCGAGGGAGAAGGAAAAAACAAAGGTAAAGCCCAGCACACGAAAGTGTGAAACCATGTGAGGATTGTTTTACGAGTCATAATCAGTGACATCCTGTTTTGGTAAAAAATTATATTACACTTGCCAAAACATGCTTGAAAGTTGAAATTTACTTGTGAAATATAAATTATATATATATATTTCATCTTTTCACCAGCTCTCTAGTGAATAGATCAATCGATTATTAAATTTGTGTGAGGTTCATGTGAGCCCACAACTTTAATAATTGATCTATTGAATTTATTAAAAAAAAAATGGTTTAAAGTAGTTTAAAGATAATTGTGTAACATGTATAGATAGATATGCAGTGTAATGATGTGTTGTATTATTAGTAATGTTCATTCCAGTGTACTAAACGTGTCCTAATTGTTATAAAAAAAATTATGATATGAAAATAACCTCATTAAAATAGGAGAAATGCTAAGTATTCTTCTAGTGTTTTTTCGGTGTCCTCTTAACTGTAATATGACTTTTAAAATCACCGTTGAATTTGTGATTATCATTATTGATTTTTAATCTATTGGTGATTTTATAAGTCACGTTACAATTGAGAGGACACCAGGAGAACGCTAGAAGAACACCTATTATTTCCCTCAAAATAGCATCCCAATCACTATGCCCATAAAATGATGTGTTGCAAGTTGTAAGATTATGAACAAGGAAAAATTGTTAAATTAATCCTTGTAGTTGGAGGTTCTATCAAATAACTAGGAGTTTTAAAAGTAACAAATAACTCTTTGTGGCATGCCTATCTAACAAATAACTTCATTGGTACAAATTTTGGCCATTTGTTTTATAAGGTCATTATCAATTACATATTTGCCTTAAGAATTATAAAATAAAATAAAAACAACTTAATATTAATAGTAAAAAGAAGAAAAGGGGTTGGCATTGGGGTGGTCGATCACTCCCATTGTTATAGGGGTGTTTTGGTCACCTCAATAATCAGCTAGAGGGCTGACCAAACCACCTTTAGGGTCTTTGGGTTGGTTTGACCACCCCAACAATTTGCAAGAGGTGATGGCTCAACACCCTAAATTCAATCTTTAAGTGTGGCTGAACTACCTCTATATTTGTGAAGGTGGCTCGGCTATCCCCATATTCGGTTAAAGGGGGTGGTCGACTCATCACCAAGGGCTTGGGGATGGTTTGGGCAACCCCAAATTCGACCGTTAGGGAGGGCTAAATCACCCCTAGCTTATGGGTGGGGTGGCTTGACTACCCCTATAATCATCGATCACCCTCATATTCAACTATTATGAGCAATTCAACCATCTTCTAATTTGATTGCTTGGGACGATTCAGTTGCTCGATAATTTACAAGAGAGGGTAGCTAAACCATCCCTAAGGGCTTGGGGGTTGTTCAGCCAACCTCACGTTCATTGGGGTTAGCCAAATGACCCCTATGCCTATGAGGTGGTTCGGCAACCCCCATAAGTGTGGTTCAACCATCCTCATATTCGACCTCTGCAAGTTGTGCAACAATCCCCTAATTTGATCACTAGGGTGGCTAAACGGTGGGGGTGGTTCAGCCACCTCCTCTGATCGATCATATGGGTGGTTTTGAACTACCCCTAGCCATGAAGGTGGTTGGCCACTTCAACGTCAGTCCAAACCTTTTTTTTTTTTTTTCCTTTCCTTTTGCTTTCTATTTTTTTTTTATATCTTTTAGGATAAATTTTTAACTTCATAATGATTATGTAAGAAAAATGGCCAGAATTTATAAGAAGTGAGTTATTTGTTACACAAACATATCATGGGGGGTTATTTACATTTTTAAACCCTAAAGGAAGTATTTGTCACAACCATGAGGGATCAATTTAGTAATTTTTCCTACGAAAAATGCAAACAAATTTGCCGGATTCAAAACCTGAAATTTCATCAACTTGTCTTATAATCTTATAGACTAGTGAGGTTTTAATAATTACATGCAATATAATTAAGGTTCTTTCGGTTCAAATAAATCGGGAGGATCATGTTCCAACCATAATACTATTAAATTTGGTTGCCATTAATTACTGATGCTTGTAGTGGGACATGCCACTTGCTTCTTTCCCATCCTCTGACTACATATCACATGCAAATATTTTGAGTTCCACAATCTATGTTTCCAGATTCTTTACTCTTTTTCTTTTCCTTTTTTTTTTTCTTCTTTTTTTTTTTTTTTTAATTTATTTATTCAAAGATGGGAAAAAGGAAAAGGGTGATCCAGATTCTTTACTTATAATTAGGACAATGAATATGTTTATGGTCTACCTTTTTGTTTACTCTCTCTCTCTCTCTCTCTCTCTCTTTCTCTCTATATATAAGCCAAAAGTTCAGGTTTTTAAAATATTGGAATGCACCAAGACACGAGTGTTGGATATATCTCTCCACATTTTTTTACACTAAATATCATGTTGTCGTTTTGTAAAATATATTTTATGAAAACTACTTACACATTATATTATAGGGTTGGTCCAGCCAACCCTTCCTTGTATTTTTTTAATTTTCCAATATTATCATATTTTTAATTAATATATAGACACATGTCGCTTTTTTAATAGTGCTAACGTGATTTTTCGTCAAATTTTGGACAAATTTAGATGAAGGTACCATCTTCATTTTTATGTAAACCCAAATTACCCCCTGTAATAAAAACTAAATCTTAGAAGACAAAATAAAATTGTTAAACCACAACTAGCAAAAAAGTATTTAACCCTATATTATATTATCATTTCTAACTACAATATTTCTAGGTCACCATCCATTTCTATGTTAACGTAAGAATTGGTTAACAATGAATTTCAACCTACCCTGGCCTCTACAACACAAATCTGCCTCTTTTCTCTTCCCAAACACCATTTTAACTCCAAAAGTAACAATTTTTACGTTCAAAACCTAAGTCAAACATTTCCTCTTCTTTTTCCATTTTCTCTAAAAGTCAATTTTCTATCCCTTTTGTGTCACCCCAAAAATTATATGATTTTTAAAATCACCTTAAATTTCTCAAAATTCAATAATGAATAATTACAAGTCCAATTGTGATTTTAGATGTCACATCATTCTTGGAATGACACAAGGACACAAAAAAACTTCTAGCATTACTCTATCTCCCAGACATTCTCTTAAACTAAAAAACTACCTACTTATACAACACAACAGTTCATCCACCTCGTATCTCAAATCTCACACCTTGTATCTCTTATATTACCATGTTAGGTTGATTTTATTGTGTAATATTGACTATTCATTTTTTTACCGTATTTCTTATTTTATCTGCCCTATTCAAATATAAATAGCCAATTCCTATATGTAATTTAGAACACATAGAAATACAGCATTCAATTCGAACTTCTATTCTCTAGTTATTCAAACATGGTATCAGAGCCAAGTTTCTGTAACCTTGTCTAAAGTATTGGGGAATCCGTTGAAAATGATATCCAAAACTCCAATTGATTAAATAATGTTTTAATTATTATTATAGAACAATTGAGGTATACACTTATATTCTTATATGGCATATATGTGTGATTGTGTATTATACTATTATCCAATTATATGCATGTGAGATCCCTAAGATGCATTGTATTTGAGTAATGGCATGGGTATCACATAAGATCATACTAAAAAGTTCTTGCAACTTATAAACTTCTTGTTCATAGTCGTAAATGAAACTGAGAACTTCATCTGCACTATAACATATCGAACCTCAACGATTTGTCTTGGTCAGCAGAAGCCGGTAGGCTTTGGGTTGATATGTTGGGGTATTGGCAAGGATATGTCATACACCGAACAGGACCATGTGGGTCATCATTCGTCTATAAATGTTGTCATAAAAAATGATGCATATGCGCGATAACTTATAATATGTACTCTAAATCTTGAGGAGTTTGTGAATGCAGATGTGAAGTATAGGTTACTTTGATGTATCAAAGAATGAAACCTATCATCGATCGAAATAACCTTGATACATTGAGTAATCACATGTGGCATTTTTGGAACACTAACTTCAAAAAGGAATCCAATTATTTTGTCAAAGAACAAAGAGATAAGGAATATTCCCATTGTTTTCATTCTAATGGGAAATGTTATTCTAGAGCTCAAGTCAAAGTGTTTTTAGTAGGTAAACTGAAAACTTATACATGTACAAGGTGACATGCAATATCACAAGGTATATAAGGATAATTATGAATTTAAATCAGTGACTCAAGGAGAAAATGTAGTGAACAAAATGACACGACATAGACTTTGGTTCGACTACGAAATGATTCTATGGATGGGTAACATGCAATAAATAAAAACGTCATGATGATTAATTGATTAAATAAAAAGTACTTATTAGAATGCAGTCACAATTATTTAGTAGAATTAATTGTGGTTAAACAGAGTCGTGTGACATGATGAAGGTAAACATAATCACAGGCCTATTAAGCTAACATTATTTTCCTTTAGGTTCCTCTTTGAGCTGATGTAAATTGACTAATATTTATGTTAGGCCTCAAATATTTATTTATTTGGAATGTTTTATTTTAAATAAAACATGGGCCTTGATATTTATTTATCTTATTGGTTAATTTGAAAAGTTGGACTTAGGGAATTAAATAGAACATTTGGCTTATAATTTAATTCATAAAGGCTAAAGAATTAAAAGGAGCATTGGGCTCATAATTTTAATTCTTGTAGGCTTGTAAATAAATTTTGGGCTCAATAGAATTAATTCTAAGTGCCAAAGTTAACTCTAAATAGCATTGGTCAAGCCCAAAGTGCTAAGCATGTTGGAGTGGACTAGGGCTAAAGCCCTAGGCGCATGGGAGAGAGAAATTCTCCCCCATGGCCGTGTACCATGGGGAGTGACAAGGAGTGTAAATAATCACTCCTTGGCCGACTTCCCCTCTAAATAAGATTTATAATCCTAGTCCTACATGGCTTAAATTATTTTTTCTCATGGGATCCCAGTATTATAAACGGATGTACAATAGTGAAACAAGTTCCCAAGTGGTAGCTCAATCGGCTGTGAACCGCGCCTTATGAAGCGGAGGTCACAAGTTCGAATCCCCCTTCCCCATATCCTTGCGTGGACATATCAAAAAAAAAAAAAAATAGTGAAACAAATACACAACTTACGATTTTTTGAAAACAAAACACACTCCTCTCTCCATAGAGAAATACACGGCCACTAGGTAGAAAATTATCTCTCTAGTTTTGCTTCTAGTCTTTCTCTAGTTCTTGAGAAAAACTTGACGAGCCCATATTCACAGTCATTAAAGAGAAGATCTAATAGAGTAATTGTCTCCTCAATTGTTTCAAAGATCTTGAAGTTTCTTAAAGAATTTTAAGATTAACATGTTCTTCATGAACACTACGAAGATCATCAAGATTTTCCTCAAGTTCATTAAGAACACAAAGCAAATGGGATGAATATTGACTCATACTATGAGTACGCAAGTTTGCTTGAGCTTCAATTACTCAGCCCCAAACCATTGGAAGAACGGATGCACACACACACACATATACCTACAATAACGTCCTCAAGCCTGGCCTTGACGAGTATAGTAGAGTTACTGGCAATTACCTTAAATTTAACTAACTGGTAGCTAATTGGAGAATTGCTCATTTCTATTATAATCAGAGTAAATGCATAGGAATGTGACGTAAATATGAGGAATCCAAAATCATCAAATAAATAATTAAGTATAATTATTAAACAAGAACAAGGAGCTACTAACCAAAACACAGATAATCTAATAAAACTTTATTAAACAAGGTGGGCATTCGTCTCATCTTAATAACCTAAGGTGGCAATCTCATCACTATCCTGTTCCTAAAAAGAAGTTTCCTACAATATGTAATAACTGCATAAGTCTAAAAACTTAGTAAGTAAACTTTACAATTGAGTATGAAATGAGCAAGTTATTAATGAACATAAATAAACGTAAGGTTTCAATAAAAATTTAAAAGAGGTATGTCTTTGTTAATACATCATAACATTATCGTTTTATTTGAAATAAAGATGTGTAATTCCAGCGGCAATCGCCTAAGAGTTTTAATGCATAAAACTAATGCTTTAATAGGTCATAACTATTATATATAATCTACCCGCGATAGTACTCATTCTCAGCACAGTTGACGCTGTTTTGAGGGACTGTAATAAAATGAGGATGCTCCAAGTTCTCCAACCATTGTATGCTACTGTTCATATACCTTTTAGTTTACTATGTATCACTATTTTTTTTTTTTGATGGAAAAGTATGTCTTGTTGCTCCATAGCATAGTATATTGCCATGTCAGAGTATTTTGATCACTCTTGTGTGTCCCTTTTTTTTCTCAGAAAAGAGCAGTGCAGATCCTGACATTGTTAATTTTCTTAAACTTTTGATTTGAGTTACTTTGCCCTCTCTTCACAAGGACAAGTACTGGGAATTTTTAATATCATTTCTGGAAATGTATGTATGCTGATTTATTTTTGTATATAATCTTCACCTAGATTTTCTAATATTACTGTGTTTCAAATTTCAGTGTACAAATTTTGTATTGTATAGCAATACAAGCATTTTAGTCCACTTCTAATATTTTTTGTCATATCAGGAGGAAGTGATATGTATAACTTGAAACTTCATTAAAGCGAGGCCTTCGGATCTACTTCTATAGAGTAAATCCCGAACATCTATAATCCCCCACAAACCACATGAATCACTACTTAAGTTCAGATTCATACACAAGACCTTGATGTATAACACCATTGAGGCTTCCATTCGAGCTGCCCGTGGGAGACGAGAAGTGAAATATTTGATCTGTCAAGACACATGGTGTAACACATCTATCCTATATTGGGAAGATGATGAATGGTTCATATAAAGTAGGTAGTTTATAAGAATAATCATGAATGCTAAGTTTTGCATTACCTAATTACTAGGTAAAATTGAATTTAATAAATTTTTTTAGAAAAACTCAAAATTAACTATTCATTTTAAAGTAATAATATAAATAAGGCTATCGCTTTTTCTCTGTGCCATTACACATGTCGGTAATTAGTCATATTTTTGTCCTCAAAATACTTCCATTTTTGTTTCTTCCTTTGTTGCTTGGTTTCTTCTCTGAAATGATTTTGTTGAGGAACTCAACATACTGTCATCATATTCCGCAATTAAGTCATCATGTATTTAATTCCGCAATTGACGTCAAAAAAGCCAACCATGGCATTTGGGGAGTAAAGAAGTCATGCCATCGTCTGTCTTCTTCTCTATGCTCCCTAAATTCAATGCATATGATCATCATACTTTAAAGGTCTAAAAAGCGCTTTTTAACGTAAAAGCTTTATTTCTCAAACATAATCTCAAACATGTTCTAAGATAAACAAATATTTAAAACAAAACTTATGAATATTTTCATACTGAGAACCTGCCCAAAACAAAGGATAATTATATAAAAACCGGATTGGTATACATATCCGAATTGCTACTAATTTAGGCAGGTAAGGTGAGAGGGGCATATGAAACTTAACTGCCAAATCTGATTTTGAGCTGTTCTGCAACCTATCTGTTTTGCAATCATAATCTCAAATTATCAAAATCTAAAATGTCGGTATTCCATGTTTAAGCTACTTTTAATTTTTCCCATTTCGTTAGGATTTTCTGGTCAATACTATTGGAATATGCCAAAACAGCTAAAATACCCAAATTTTTGTATACCTGATTAAGGATCCGTTTGGGATTATGGTTTCAATAAGTAAGATTTTAAAAATTACGTTTTTGAAGTCACTATTTTTTAAAATCGCAAAGGTGTTGGTAAAATTAAAACATGTTAAAAAAATACTTTTTTTATCAAATATTTGTTATATGAAATCGTGATTTTGGTTTAAATTCACGCATTTTCAAATAAATACTTCCTAACCTGCTTATAGAAATCGCGATTTTTTTTCCTATTTTAAATTAAGTGATTTTTAAATCGCAGTGTCAAACAATTTACATTTTGTGATTTTTTTAAAATGCAGATTATTCTTGCAAAATTGCAATCCCAAACACACCCTAAATATCATAAAATTTTGAACTCTTTTTTTTTTTTTTTTAATGTTTTCTACTGAATTTATGGTACAAAAACACACATTTAGACCAACTCTCAAATATCAAAAATAGAAACATTTCACCTCCTAAGAGCAATTTTATATATTTATTTATTTTATATATTCAAATGGGAAAAATGCAAATTACAAAGTGGGTCTTTCCCACAATTCCAAGAACAAATTCAATTCAGTTAGTTTCCCATATAGCTTATTTTCAGCAGAAAATAGCCATTAATTTTATACTTTAAAGTCTATTTATTAATTACCCATGCATATTATCCCATATTCTATTTTATTTTTCTTACAATTCATTAAACCTTACAGCCAAATCTGAGGCATTTATATATTAAGCCAAAAGCCAGAAATTTTTATGGCGCTTAGTTGTAATCAAATAGCCTCCAAGCTTCCTGCTCTTCCTCCTCACTGCAATCGTCATACACGAAGCATTTTGGATGCAGTAATCAGCAACTCCGCCGCCATTTTTGTTTCCTGCACATCTCTTGAGAAGGCACCATAGCAAAGAAGATTGCTTTCTTTGTCCTATAACCAATAGTGACACTCTTTGCCTCTTTGCTTCCTCTGCTATTATTGGACCCTTTTCCTGCCCTTCCACCAAAGCCACATCCACTTTCACCTACTTACCAAACAGAGCATAATGTTCAAACTCAAGCATCTTGATATATATTAAGGGTTTTTTTTTCAATCACAATCTCGAATTATCAAAATATTGGTATCCCGTGTTTAAGTTGTTTTTAATTTTACCTATTTCGTTAAGATTTACTGTTAAATCTTAAAGGAAGAAGCCGAAATAGCCAAAATATCCGGATTTGTTTTATTTTTTGAAAAAACTAAACATTTGTTGACCCAAAGTCAAGACCTTTAGTTGTTTTTTCCCTTCAATTTCTTAAGGGTAAATTTGTATTTTTATAAATTATACGTGGGTATAAAAAAAACATGATGGTAAGATTGCAAAACCCTTAACAATTTGGAGGGTAAGGAAATAAAAAATTTATGTTGTCGGTTTGAAAAGCATCAACAAAGTGAATAGACGTGATGAGGGAGAAAATACAGAACCAGCAGCTGAGTTGTCTGATACTAAATTAATGGCATTAAAATATCTTCTACAGAAAAGACGTGCATCTTTTTTAGGATCTGATGTATAATAACAACAATATAATAATTGGAAGAAGAAATATATAAAATATTGCTTATAACTTACCCCAGGCCTTCTCAGTTGGCATATATTTTTCATGGATTGCAGAAATTCATAAGCTCCTGCACCAGTAGCCTAAAATTACCTTAGATGTATTTGTTTCAATTTATCTACCAACAAATTCAATTATAAATGAAACGAAATGAAAATAAATGCATCATCTATATATATATATATATGTAGATAGATATATATCTCACCAGCTTGTTTGGGGATCTTGGAAACATGAAGGAGAACAACATTATCCTGGCTCTGAACAGCGTGAGTGAGTGCCCATTCAAGAGCTCCCATTGCTTCAAGGCTTGAATCAACCACCACCATTATTTTATTTCCATTCTCCGAACCCCCACCACCTTTGATATCCACCCTTTCAGAGTCAGCGCTGGAGTCATCTCCCCTGCCACTGCCATTCCTCAAAAGCTCTGTTTTCTGCACAGCTTTGCTGCAGTACTTGGAGTTTGGCTTGGATCCGAAACATGTCCGAAAACAGAGCAACCTCGGCACTCTCACCCGTTTCCTGCCCATGTTTTTTCAGAAGGTTCTTGGTGGGAAACAAGGCAGCTGTTTATATACACGCAATCACAGTTCACACATCCTCGTGGCTATTGTTTTGTTGACCTTTTGAACTCCCCTGTTCCATTATCCTTGTCTGTTAGCTCTGTTTTTCTATCCTGTGGGGCTCTTCTTTAAACGTGCTAGCCATGAAGTGTTGTACGTATCTGCCCATGTATGTGAACTCTTTAGTGGCTCTGCACGTTTGTTATAGACTATATCTCACCCACCATTTTAGAAAAATGTACCTCATTAATTTAACTATAACTATATATATATATATATATATATGCAAGGCAGACGTGAGACACTGCAAACTCAGAGATTTTGTTTGGATTAGGGTTTAAAGTCCAGCTGTCTCATTCCACGAAAAATAAATTTTGATTCCATGGTGACTTGCTTGCACTTTCATCAATTAATTCTCTCTCTTGTTGACTTCCATACAATCCATGCCACCGTTTAGGAATCATCTCTTCTAGCCTTCGGTGAATGACGATTGACTCAAATTTAAAACTAGAAAAACAAAAGAAAAGAAGAACCATTTCCTGGTTGGCTTGGGTGTGTTTATTTTAAATTAAATTGCATAAAATTTATTGATTGGCATTAAGTTTTTTAAAAATCTGCGTTTTGAAATCGCAGGTAAGAATGTGAATTTTTAAAAGGGTTAAATACCTTATTCACCTCTTTACTTTAACTTCTTTAATTTTTGACTCTTAAGGTTTACATTTTATCATAGGAGATCCCTCTAATTTGCCTAAAGACGGAGATGGTTCCTCCATCAGAATTCAGTCCACAATTTTACGGAACACCATGTCAGTACCAATCATGGTTTGACACATGTACACAATTAATTAATTAAAAAATATTTTTTAAAATTAAAAACATTAAAAATAAAATAAAATTTAGGGGTGGCTCAATGGCTTTCTGGCAATTTTTTTTTTTTTTTTTCAATTGGCCCTTGGGGGTGGCCATTTTAAAAAATATATATATTTAAATATAGTTTTTTTAATGCTTTTAAAAAATTATTATTTTTTTAATTAATTATATAGACACATGTCAAACTCTTATTGGTGCTAACGTGGAGTTCCATCAAATTTTGGACGGAGGGACTATCTCCGTCTTTAAACAAATCAAAGGGACATTGTATGATAAAAAGTAAATTTTAGGAGTCAAAAAATAAAGAAGTTAAACTACAGGGATAAATAAGGTATTTAACCATTTTTAAAATCGCACAATTTTAAAGGCTAAACTGCGATTTTAAAGGTCAAACTCCAATTTTGTCAAACGCTTTAACTTCATTTCTAAAAATCGCATTTTCAAATTACGTATTTTAAAATCGTTATTTTTAATCGCACTTTTTGAATTCATAAATCCAAACAAATTAAGCCTTAGTTAGAGAAATATTGGTTTTCTCAATCATTAACATTTAAGTTGGGAACTTGGGCCGACAAGCCCAAACAACTTATGTACTAAGGCCCCAAACCTTAAATTAAATCCTTAGCTGTTACCCAAACTCAAAAATAAAGCTAATTTTTATTTTTTTTGACAAGTTTACACAAGAAAAGGGAGAGGAACTCGAATAAGTGATATCTGCTTCATTAAGTGTGATTCCAATCGATTGAGCTACCTCTTAGGAACAAAATAAAGATAATTAATAGGAAATATATCACAGCAGTTGATAATATTGGTATATAAGAAACAACTAAAATACTAATTAATATTGATTTGCATGGCACAAATTTATTACAAAAGGGTTTTTTTTTTTTTTTTCCCTGACATGTCCACACAAAGGAAGGGGAAAGGGGATTCGAATTAGTGACTTTCGTTTCGATAGGCGTAATACACAGTCGATTAAACTACCCTTAGAGACATTATAAAAGGGCATTAAATATACCATGATTAACAAGAAATATGCTACACTTACTAAATTTTATCTCAAAAATTGGTTCTCAAGTGATGTGTTACCATCTCATGAAATCTATTATTTTGAGAGATGATTCTAATAGCTTATGTAATTGGATTAGTCTTTTAGATAGAGTTGTATAAGCTTTTTATAAAGTTTAGGCTATGTACTTCTATTTTAACTTGAGAGAAAAATGTTCCAATGGTGCTTACGCATCCCATCAAAAGATGACACATGCCCAATTTAATAAAGAAATTTTAAAAACGTCAAATTAAGTACAAAAGGATTATAAATATAAAAAACAAAAGCACAAAAAAAAAAAGTGTTTGTGGTCGGACCAACCCCTAGAGTGCCTAGAAGGGGGGCTTAAACACTCCAATGGCCTTGGGGATGGTTCAGCTACCCTCTTTGGCCAGCGTGTGAGTGATTGAACCACCCCAAAAAACCCTATGGCAAAACCTCTTGGGGTGGTATGACCACTCCTTGTTGGGATTAGTGTTCTAAACTCCAATTGCTTGAAAGGTTTTTTTTGTTCTAATTGAATAATATTCTCTATTTCTAGTTTTATTATTGAATATTGGACATATATGCCTACACTTTGATGTATCAAGGAGTGAGACCTTTACTATAGTCAAAATCTCGGTTCAATAGGTGATCCATGTAACATTGTGAGAATACCATCTTTAAGAAGAAATCTAAGTTCTTTGTATAGAACAAACAGATAAGGCGATTTTCTCTTGATGTAAATTTAATGGGAATGATTATTCTAAAGCTCGGACATGAGTGTTTCGGTAGGAAAGATTGAAAACTTATATGTACATAGCAAGATGAGGTCTTACAAAGTACAAAAGGATAATCATGTAATTAAATTTGGTACTCAATTATAAGATGTAGGGAATTAAAGTGACAATTTATTGACTTTGATTCAACTATGAAATATTCCATAGAGGAATAATATGTATTAAATAAGCATTTCACAGAGATTAATTGATTACATACAAAACTATAAATTATAGTGCAATCACATTTGTTTAGTGAAATCAATTGTGATTAATAGGAATCTGTGACAAGTCATATATGATAAGTCTCACAGGCCTATTGAAGCTATTGTATTTTTCCCTTGATGTAATAATTTGACTATGAATTTATGACCTTCAGTTATTTATTTATTTATTTGGGTTGTTTTTTATTTGATAAAACATGGTCATAGAATTTATGTTCATAAGGCTAGTTTTATTTTATAAAAACATGGGCTAGATAATTATATATATATTGAGAAAAATGATTATATTTGATAAATCAATCAAATAGAGAGTGCATATTGCTGTCTCATGCAAGAAGAATTTCAAGAAGATTTATATAGCACGACATGCCTAGAAGAAGCCAAAATTTCACATAACACTAACATGTGCATTATTTTTAATAATCTAGTCTTGTTTATCTTGAAGAAAATATCAGTGGGATTATTTTTCATTGCCTATAAATTTATATGCATGATCCCGATTCCCAACACCTCTAATTAAGTAGCTTGAGGCTAGGGTGGTTTGGCCATCCCTTGAATATTTAGTTTTATTTTATTGTTTTAGGTTTCTTATATTAATATTTTTAATTTTATTATATATATTTTTTCTTTTTTATATTTTTAATTAATTGGGACATGTGTCATCTTCTGATTGGCTATTACATGACAACATCATTAAAAAATTAATGGAATGATCTATTTGATAATGCCTCATTAATTATTGACCAATATATGAAGCATTTTTCTCTAGACTTACTCCAATTTTTTATTTTTTTAAGAAGGAATATTGATTAACTCATAATCATGAAAATAGAACATTCGCTCTAATACAACATTATCACTAATATAAGGAGTTTCTTCCATTCAAATCTCATCATTGATATGTTTGATGGTGGTTCTCACTAAATGAGTAATGCTAGAAGTCAGTCTTGTGTTACTCTAAAAATGATGTGGCTTCTAAAATCATTATTGGGCTTATGATTGATCATTATTGAATTTTAATCAAATTGTGATTTTAAAGACACAAAAGAGACACAAGAGTAATTTATAGAATTACTCAAGTATATATTCCAAAGTCCCGACTAAATTCAGCTACATCATCTACAGATTTTAACCTCCCAAATTTGGTCACACTTTATACGATGATTATGATCTGTACCTTATCTTGTTAATTATTCTTTTTAATTTATTATACTCAAAGGGTAGTTCATTCGGCTGTGGACCATGCCTTATGAAGCAGAAGTCACTAGTTCGAATCTCTCATCCCCCTTCTCTTGTGTGGACATGTCAAAAAAAGTAAAATAAAAGTCTTAATTATGTGATATGTGGGTCCAAATGAAGACGTGTGATCTCACTAATAAGATCAATTAATATTACTTAATATATAATTGTTGTCCTTTACAAATTATAAAATGTAAAAATCCTACATGGCGAACACTTGGGACCTACACATCCATAAAGGATACATCCAGGATGAATCTGGTCCGATAGACAAGCATAATCTTAAAAAATTAATGCACTAAAAGTCGTAATTAATTAATATTTGACTATTCTGATTTCTTAAGATTTTCATGCACTCTCTTAATTTCTCACATCTCTTTGAAATCTGAAACCGATAAACTCCCAAACCCTAATCACCCCCAATAGAACATTAACGCCCAAGTGCATGTGTTTTTAGAAAGAAAAAATAATAATACTACATATACTTGATCTCCAAGCATGTTTTTCATTATCACGTCAAAAAAATAAGTACACTTAAGAATAAATACTTGAGAGGTGTGTAGCACTCTTCATATTTGTATGTGTGGTAAATTAAAAAACATATAATTCCTCTATATATATATGTGTGTGTGTTTAGCGCCCATGCAACATATATTATCATAATCTACCAACTCAATGTAGGTTTTAACTTTTCTGAGTTTGTATATTTCCCTCACTCAAATCCTTGATATTCTTTGCAAGGTTCACATAATGTTCCAGTAGTGCCTTAATTAGCGCCATATAGGGTTAGTATACGTTGGCTCTAATACCTTATAGTGTTAGTATGTTGGCTCTAATACCAACATAGACTGGCTCAGTACTGCGTTAGCTAAGTTTCATTGGCGATTTACTAAGTTATGTACTTATGTGACTTGTCACCTCTAAAACTATATTGTTTTATAGATTAACATGTGATAGTTCCGAGAGTAAAGACTATATGTATTCATGAAGATGTACGTGAAGCAGCTTTGTGAAGTTTTGCAGAGATCGCAAATTTATGTTTATTTATGCATATTATTGTATGTTGAGATAATGGTGTAATTATAGATGTTATTGTGTTTATGGATGCTCTTGGGAGAAAAGAGAAAAAATAGTAATAAGAAAAACAAGAGAAATACCATGGCAAATAGCATTTTAGTTCAGATCAATGTAACACTCTAGCTGCATTTATTCAGCTACTATATATGGTAATAAAGGAGGTAATTCAAGTTAATTAATTTGCGAGCGCTATAGTTAGGGTTTAATGTAATAGAGCCTAGGTCAAAACGGGTCGACCTAATTAGACACGATTAATAAGTAGGCCTAATTTATGTCAACCCACTTGACTCTCATAAACTGTATAATTAAATAAATTTTTTAATTATGGTTATATATGCTTATTAATTATCAAAGTAAGTTTGTGACCAATCTACTTATGAATGTGTACATGCAGTTAATTGATATAATTTATGGCTATAGGTAAGATCAAGTATTGTGTCAACTATAAATAGATTGGTACAAGCCATGTTTGTGCTAACTCAACACAATCTGTTTATTAAATGAGTTATGCGAGTAGTATCATGTCACCCATTTAGTTAAAATATTGTGTCAAAGTTGAGGAATTTGATATGATTAATTAAATGAGTCGTATTACCCATTGCTTAACATGGCACAACACGAATCTGACCCGTGAAACCAAGACACTTTGCCTAGGCGAAGCCATGGCTATGACATTATTTGTTGTGCAAATTAAGCCTCACTCAATTTCTGAAAATGTACCTCTTTTAAACAACTTCCATAACCACTTTGGCTTGAATAAGACCAACTGCATAGATTTTGAGGTGTTGGACTACAAATTTAAGTGAGGTTTTTTTTTTAATATTAAAATATTAATTTTAATTTTTTTAGTTTATATTTTTAATTTAAAAATCGTTCTTCTCACTTTTTGCTCTTAAATATTTTCAAATAAGGCCTTCAAGAGGTAGTTCAATCGGCTGGGACTACGCCTAATAAAGCGGAGATCACTAGTTCGAATCTCCATCTCCCCTCTTGTGTGGACATGTAAAAAAAAAAAAAAAAAAAAATCAAATAAAATGTAGAATTCATTTCTACTATGAGACATTTAGTTTTAACTTTTAACGATGTCCTTCGGGACATCTGATAAAATTGGAACGATACAGAGAAGATTAGCATGACCCCTGCGCAAGGATGACATGCATAAATCGAGAAATGGTCTAAATTTTTCCCAGTGTACCAAGGGTTGCATTCCTCTGTGCTTTTGATATATTCTATTGACTTTTTTTTTTTTTAAAAAAAATATTTTGTGTTAATTAAGCTACATATAATTATTTTTGTATATAATTTAATTTGAACAAAGCAGAAACTTATTTATTTTAAACGAAAGATCGACTTAGAGCCTGTTTGGGATTGCGTTTGCAAAGCCAAAAAGTACTTATGAGACCCCAGAAGCCCGTTTAGAAAAAAAAACAACTGTTTGGTAAAAAATTTTAAAAGCACTTTCAATAGTCGAAAAGCTCAAAACAACGATTTGGTCGAAGCTGAAAAAGGAAGCTTTCCCTCAACCGCACTTTCAAATGAAAAGGCGCACCGCAGTTGAGGTTTATGAAAATCTTAAGTTGACAAAAATATCCATATAAATTTAACATAATTACAACAATACCAGTATACATACATCTTTCCCACGCCTGCTTTTCCAAACCCTTTACATCTTCTGTAAATTTGAGAGTGGTGGATTTGGGAGTTGTGGAGAGTTCTTCATATCTACGAATTTGAGAACCGGAGTGACAATCATTGTGGTAAGTCCAACTTCTCCTTTAACTTTCTTTTGGGATATTGTTCTTTCAATGGGTTATGAGATTCAAATAGAGAGAGAAATCAATCTGGAGAAGAGAACGAAGGAGAGAGAGAGAGAGAAAGAAAGAAAGAGAAAAGGATTATGTGGAGAGGACGATAGAGGAGGAAAAAAAAAATATGAGAGAAAGATATTGTAGGGAGGAGTAAAGAGGGGGAAGAAAAATCTAATATTCTGTACGGGAGATAGAGAGGCAAAAAAGTAAAGAGAAGAAAGAAAAAGAAATAAAAGGACAAGATTGCTTTAATTAAGGTCACGTGGTCATGTACAAAATATTTGTGAAGACCAATAAAGAAGAGTGGAAAGAATTGATAAAAAAAAAAAAAAGAGTGAGATTTTTATGAAAAGCTTTATATTTTTGTTCACATTGAGAATAAAATTTTACCAGCTTATTTATTGTGTGATAAACATGAGAATAAAAGGTCAAAGTAATGTTGTTGTTGCTACTACAAAAACTCAAGATATTCATACAAAGAAAGTAGTTTAGACTAAAAAAATGATAGAAGATTATATTGACATATGTATTACTGAGATTTATGCTGGTAACCGCTCAGGAATACATTATTAAAATGTTGACTCTTTCTTATCTATATTTTTTTACTTAAGTTCTCCAAAAAGTAATATTAGTTAATAATACTAGTTGCTTGTTTTGAGATAATATTGCTTATTGTTGCCCTATTATTTGTGAACATGCGTGCTTTTCATGTCAATATATTTGAGATAATATTACTTATTGTTGCCTTGTTGTTTGTGAACATGCGTGCTTTTCATGTATATATATATTTCATTTTATCAAAGTCAGCACTTTAAAAAAATTATTAATTTTTAATAGTGTTTAACATATTTTTTTCATTTATAATTTTATCAGCTTATTTATTGTTTGACAAACATGAGTAAAAAAAGTCAAAGCAATGTTGTTGTTGCTACCACAGATACTTAGATAAAGAAAGTTGTTTGGACTGAAAAAATGCTATAAGATTATCTTGACATATGTATTACTGAGATTCATGCTAGTAACCGCCCAGGAACACATTTCAATAGGACTAGATGGAAAAATGTAATAGATAAATTTAATGAAAAAACTGGAAAACAATACTGCTATAAACAACTAAAAAACAAGTGGGATAGTTTGAAAAAAGATTGGAACATTTGGAAGAGATTGATAAGCAATGAAACTGACCTTGGATGGGATCCGGTGAAAAAGACAATTGATGCCCCCGATGATTGGTGGAAAAAAAAATTGCAAGTATTATATTTGTATTTATTTGTTTTTGTTTAAGTGGTTTATAAAATGTATATTATTGATTTTTATATATAATTAACTACAGGAAGTTCCAGAAGCAACAAAGTTTCGCACAACTGGTTTGGCTTATGCTATAAAGGTGAAAATATTATTTAGAGATATAACTGTCACCGGGGAGGGATCTTGGGCACCATCCATAGGGTTGGTTCCTAATGATATTGATGCCATAAATGGTGTAGATGTCAACTTTGATGAAGATGACAATGTTCTAGAAGGTGAAGATGTTTTTGATGATGAACCAAATCTCAATACACATGGCATTGATGATATTCCTGCTGATTTAGATACGCGGGATAAAGGAAATAAAAAGTTTGGTCTTGCGGTTCAATGCAAGAAAAAAAAGAAAGGAGTTCAAATCGTTAGTCAACATTTGAGTCGTATTTGTGATGTAATCGAAAGTAGGAATATAGTGATATCTAAGATATATGATAAACCTAGATGTAATATTGAAGAGGTTATGGATGTTGTTCGGGGAATTGCTGAAAGAGAAAATGACATTGACATGCTTAAGTTTGCAACAGAGGTATTTCTTAAGAGATCACACAGAGAGATGTTTGTGACTATTAAAGAGTCATGGTTGCAGATTGACTTTATCAAGCGAATGGAAAATAGAGAAATTAACCGTCGTAGTATGGAATAATGTTGTTATTCTTTAATGTTGTGTTTTGTTATGAACTATTTAAAAAGTTTTAAGGATCTATTTGAATGTTATTTTTTTTTTTATATGTGTTGATTTGTGTACTAAGGTGAGTATATTAGAATATTTCATAACTACGTAGATATCTCTTTTTCTTATTTTTATGGGTGCTTATAAATTTATTTTGTGTTTATTTCTTTATTTGTTTTCTTTACAGACATGGATAATAGTGATTATATCAGTACTCAAGATAATACAAGTGATTAGTGATTATGGTGAAGAGAAAAATGAAAATGATGTTTTTATTCTAGCAACTGCAGCAGTAGAATTTGTTGAGAACTATTATATGCCATATATTACAAAGGAACCTTGTAAGACATTTTCTCAAACAGGTTATAAATGGGTTATGGAGATTTTACAAGGTAATCTTGATAGATGCAAACAAAATTTCAGAATGAAAATACACGTATTCCTTTACTTGTGTAAAGAGTTGAATGAAAGATATCATTTAAGAGGTACTAGGAAATTAACTGTTGAAGAGTTGGTGGCTATGTTTTTGAATACTTTAGGCCATGGGTTTGGGAATAGAATAGTGCAAGAAAGGTTTCAACATTCAGGATAAACAGTTAGTAGACATTTTACTCGTGTTTTAATGGCTGTTTCAAGAATGACGATTGACATTATTAATCTTATTGATATGGAGTTTAGGGATGTTCCAAGCAAAATTCGTGATGATGAGTAATATTGGCCATACTTCAAAGATTGTATTAGATCCATTGATGGAACTCATATACCAGTTAAAATTTCTCCATTAAAACAAATACCATATATTGGTCGAAAAAGAACTCCTACTCAGAATGTTATGGCTGTTTGTGATTTTCGGATGTGTTTCACCTTTGTTTGGGCTAGATGGGAAGGTACTGTACATGATACACGTATTTTTTTGGAAGTTATTCGAAAGGAAGAATTGCGATTTCCACACCCTCCTAGAGGTTTGTATTTAATAAAAATAACAATTATGAATTATACATTAAAAAATATATATTTCAATATTTTTTATGAGCGTTATTCGCATATTTATTACAGGAAAGTATTACTTGGTAGACGCGAGATATCCTTACATGAAGGGATACATGGGGCCATACAAAGGGGAGCGGTATCATCTACCAGACTTTCGTCGTGGAAGCCAATCGAGGGGTATGCATGAAATTTTTAATCATGCACATTCATCACTTAGATGCACTATTGAAAGAACATTTGGAGTTTGGAAAAATAAGTGGAAGTTATTGCATTGCATGTCGAATTTTCCTTATGATAAACAAGTGAAAATCTTGGTGGCATCTATGGCTCTTCATAACTTCATTAGGAAGCATGCAATAAAGGATGCTGAGTTCTAACAATACGACGATAATGAGGATTCACTACCTACTGATAGTATAAGCGATAACGAAGTACAAGATGAGTCAAGCATACAACAATTAGATACATTAAATGAAAATTCTATTAACATTGAGCGTGATCATATTGCTAATCTACTTATGACCCGTTAATGTTCTCTTTTTTATTTTTTTGTTATAAACAATTTAAAATGTTATAATGATCTCCTTGAATGTTATTCTTTTTTACTATGAAGTGTTGTGGTGTTAAATGATTGACATCACTTTTTATTACATATAAGTAAAAAAAAAAAATGTTGCGTTTTAATTTGTTACATAAAACATTACAAAATAATTTGTACTTGTGAAATCTAACATTAACAATTTTTATATAAAAAAGGTTGGTATAAAATGGGAAGAAAAAGAAATATCATTACCAACCTTATGCCTTTATTGTCATTCCCAACATGTAATGATTTCAAGTAAAATGACATATATTTTGTGTCGCGTAATGATTTTCTTTTTTTTTTTTTTTTCAGCTATACGAAAAAAAATTAATTATATGTCTTTATATGTCATTTTTGCAACTAAAACCACTTTTTTAGTTTTGTTACCAAACATCAATAATATTAAAAAAGCACTTTAAGACATGCAGTTACCAAATATGTAATTGCTTTTCAGTAATAGTACTTTTGACAAAAGCTCATAGGCAAAAGCTCTATATCCAAAAGCTCTATGTTTTACCGCAATCCCAAACAGGCTTTTAGTCGACATGTTGGTTTTAAGTTCAAGCGTAACTACCTGTTTAACAAAAAATTAATTAATTATATTTTTGTTATTGGGGGCCAAATTTCATTAAAAGCCTTAAGTCACCGCCTAATTCACCTAGCTAGGCAATAAACCAGCTCTAGTATGAACTTGTACAAAAGACAGAATCCTTAAAAGCAATAATATTGTTTTAGTCATAGGTTTAAGTTCCTATTCTTTGTTGGACAAAAAATACTTATTCCTCATATTCCATATTCCTTAATAGATCGATAAGGAATATCACATTCTTTGTCTGATAAGGAAAACACTTACTTTCCTTTCAAATAAACAACTGATTCTGACAAGACATTTGAGGTAATTGTACAACAAAAATATTCATACATACATAATGATATAATTAAGGATCGGTTCTTATACCAAATTAGTTTGTAATTTAATTATTAGAGTAAGGAAATAGCTTATAATACGTACATACAAACATTTGGGGCTGTTCCACCACGCATGCATGATCAGTATATCGGAGATTGGGATCCACATCCCTATCAAGTTTCTATAGACAAAAAAATATTCATAGAGATACAGTTAGGGTATCTATATATCTATATTATATATTGATATCTTATTGATTAAGATGGCGAAGCATCCAAGGCGGCAGGAGTGCATTGGCTCGATGAGGTGGAGTTCCTTCGTCCACTCTTCCATGGTCACTTGCTTGATAAGACCCTCTACAATGCACATATTTTAGTCTTTCAAGCATATGCAGGAATGTAGAACAAAGCATGTATATATATAGATATGCATATATATAATGCAGATGACAGCAGAAGCATGCAAACGAGAGAGAGAGTTACCCAATGTTCAATGGCTGTAACGGCTGTGGAGGCTGGGCAGAGGCTGAATTGAGGGAATGACACTGCTGCTCCCACTGCGCCTGTTGGGCTAGTTCCTTTTCCTTTTCTTTCACCTAGTGTTGGCTCAAAATGTATCATGGAATATATACCTTTCAAAACTATTGAAGTATGCAGGAGCTAATTACTTTGAATGGAATGGGATTCAAATTTTTTTTTATCGTAAAAAGAAAATGTTTACCTTCTTTGCAAGCACGTTGTTTTGCTCCTGCAATGCCTTATCCTGTCATATAACGCTGTTAGGCAGCCCCCCATTAAACAATATAGAGCTTATTTGATCAAACCTTTTAGATTGAAAAAGTATCTAGTATGGTTTTGAGTGTTTTGTAAGTCTTTTGCTTTTGTAGCTATGTGTTGATGCTTTTTGTTTTTTTTTAACTAAAACGAAAAAAGCTACCCTAAAATACAATGTCGAGCAAGGGCTGTAGAATTTTATGGCTGCCGACTAGTTTGTTTTTGTTAAATTATTAATTAAATGATTAAATTCACTCATGCATATTAACTTAAAGTTTTGGGGTACGTACATAATGAGTTAGCAGTTTTGTATGTAAAACTCTATCCTATATTAAAGGACATGATCAACAAGAGGACCAAGCAAAGTTGACAATTGTAAAACAACTATTTCCATGAATAACAATGAAAATTATTTACCATTTATATATAGGTAGATGGATTTCCACTTTATTAATGAAGAAAAAACATGGGGTCGCTTGAGCTTACCTTTCTCTGAAGCTCTGAAATCGATTCGTACATAAGTTGGTTCTGGAAGTGAAAGATTTATGTATGTATTTAATTAACAAAATAATTAATGGATAAACTACAACACCAATAACATTAATTAGTAAAATGATTTTACCTTTCTTGATCTGATGTGTTTGAGGGCAGAATCAAGCTGTTGCTCCAAATTTTGAAGCTCTTTAAGACTCAAGGAATCCAGATCTTCTCCAACGAAATGCCTGTAAAGATCAATAAGAAAGTAATATTTGGGTTTTGTTTCTTTCATTATACTAACTATATAAATGCCTGCATTCAAGTTTGTACTTCTGATTTCTTTGTAAAACCTCAATCCTAGCCTTGAGCTTTGCATGTTCCAGAGTCCAGCTTCCCTATAAAAAGATTAATGGTGTGTCAATAAACAAAAATTCCCTATAATAAGAGTCTGGAATTTGAAATTTATTCAATCGATTGATGGCATACATTTTGTTCAAGATCATTTGCAAGAAGCTGCCTCTCAGCATATGAATATCTCTCGTACCGTTCAAGGATCCTTTCCATACTGTTACAAAGGAAGAATGATAATCTATTAGTAGGTACTGATCAGAATCTGAATCAAAACTACCAGCCGACAGAAAGGAGTTTGAAGTAAAACATATAATTTTACTATATTATTCTTAAGAATAGCTTTGAGGAGTTTTAGAAGAAATCTATGCATGTTGAAAACATCAACAACACCCTTTAAAAAAAAAAATCAACAACAGCAGTAGAAAACAAAAGGAAAGCCTCAATCCTAGCCTTCAAAAAAAAAAAAAACAAAAAAACAAAACAGAAGGCCAGGAAAGCCTCATCAATGTATGAATTAATTAGGCATTTATGAGCATCGAAAGAATTGAAAACCCTAGCATACTATTGGACTCAGATGCAACAGATCCCACATGCATGCTCTTGCATTTTTTTTCTGTTAAATTTTACATTAGAAAGATGAAAAAGAGAAAAGAAAATGGTGCATGCTATTTATATGTCCAATTTTTATGATTTCACACCATCTTCCTGCATGCGTGAGAGACAAGTGTAGAAATATCATTTCCTAATGAAAAACCTCACAGCATGCAATAGTGTAATTCCACTCTTGATAACTTAAATAAGATATATATATAAAATAAAAGTGAAATAACATGCAATAGTGTATATAATTCCACTCCTGCATGATAAGTTGAAAACACTTGAATAGACAATCTTTGTGACAAGTAAGACACAATCCATCCTGAAGATTGACCTCCTCGACAGCCAGACAAACCCTTAAGTAAACTACAGCTTTGCCTTTACTATCTTGAAAGAGAATTATGTAGATTAAAAAAAATACCATAATCAAAAGCTAACGTAATAACTGCCACATTAAAGAGTAAGCACTTGAAAATATAAAAAATAATGACAGTTCACAGACTTGGGTATTTGAGAGATGGCTGCCCCAAATTAGCGAGAGCACTTGAAATGCCTTTTTGGTTACACCCAGAGAAGTCCATTTGATTTGGGTACATAATATATAAGGGAAAAGTGCTAAAGAGTCAAACAAATAAATTAAAAAAATTTCTAAATTGACGTGGCAAATAAGAAAAAGAAAATTACTTTTTTTTTAATTTAAAAACCTTTACAATATCAATTTGAATTTTTTTTTTTTGTTCATTTATTTGAATTTCTAGCACTTCTCGATAATGTTATTATACGAATGCTAATCAACAGTATACGTGCCTGCCAATGTACTAAATATTCTGGGGACAATGGATTCTCTTTCTGAGTAGGTGAATCAGGTTTTACCACCTGTCATCCTAGGGAGATGCATTAAGGAAGGAAATTTCACTGTTAAAACAATATCCCTTCAAATCTGTTTCAACTCTAAAATACGTACGATATGACAATGTGTGTCAACTTTATGTCCCAAGACCAGAGTAAACAAACCACAGTAGTAAACGTCATTCCAGCCTTGATCATGCAATTGAAATTCGGTCTCCTTGGACGTGCCATTTGATACCTAAAAAGTCTGTCAAAATGGATACGATCCTCTCATTCTTTTTGTGCATAATGAATATATTATTTATTTATTTAAAAGTTATTAATTCTTTTGCACCTTTTTTATTCATTTTTTCGTATGTAAAATGTACAAATTTATCATTGAATTAATGACGCTTACTTATTTAATTATAAATTTATAAAAATAACATCAAACCGTCTGTTTTTGAAATGCCATGGCAAACAAAATGATATATACATATGTACGTTACTGCGATTATAGATATTAGCACCTCCATGATATGACCCTTAAAAGCTTTGGAATATGCTTAATCAGCCATTGCAAGAGTCCCAAGTGGAAGCTGTCATTTACTCTCAACAATCTAATTCGTAACCAAAAAAGCGTTGGGATATCATAATTAAGGGATAAGACTAACTATGATTGAGTCACCACAAAATCAGAAAATTCAATCAAATCAACCTTTTAACAAAGAATTATATTTAATCCCATAATTAAATATTCAGGAACTAGTTTTTTTTTTTTTTTTTTTTTTAGAGAATAGATTAAATTACAATTTTTATTATTATTATTATTTTTTATATATAATCAACTTTTTAAACTTATTATTAAAATATGCAATCTAATTTGAAGGAACTAGGGTTTTATTTTATTTTTTCTTTATATATATATTATCACTGACATGCATCTTGAAGAGAGAGGAAAAGACTGAAGTAGCATATACAATCATATTTTTGCACCTCATTTCTTCTCTCCCCCGCTCCTATTTCACTCACTGCTTCCACTGCTCAAATACTCTTTTGTTTCTATTGGACTGCTGACCATCATCTTTTCTTATTCTGGAAAACGACAACCTTTTATGTTACACATTAGATACCACTTGGTACGTCTGTTATCTCTTTGATTTGTTCATATATATATATATTTACCATGCTAAATTAGCTCATCAATCCATAAATAATCATACTATAGCTTATAAAATTTGAGAAAATACACAATAGTTTCATGGTAGAAAAAATTTGAATCATTACATTGACCGAACCTATTCTTATTTCTACCTTGTGCAACTTCAAAAAATGAAAAAAGATATCCTTTTACAATTCTCACCCACTAGCATTCATTTCTTTCCAATTCCAGTGGGGACAAAGCACATATATTTGAGGCTCCTGTTAGTATACTTTAAAGTAAGTCAATCACATGAAGACCCAGAAGCACCTGAATTGAAGGAACCCTAGCAAAAGATGAAAAAGCAGCCATCCAAAAAAAAAAAAAATGCAAGAGGAACAAAAACTAGCCTAATTCTCTAATCTTGAGCATTTCATCAAGCACCCAAAAGACAATTTCCCACCAAGAAATGAACCCAAGAAGATATAAAAGAAATACTACATATATGGGCTTACCATGAATCTGTAGAATACTCAAAGAGCTTCCCTTTGGTGGAGAAGACAATCAAGGCGACCTCAGCATCGCAAAGCACAGAGATCTCATGGGCTTTCTTCAGCAATCCAGACCTTCTTTTGGAGAAGGTGACCTGCCTGTTGATTTTGTTCTCGATCCTTTTCAACTGAACCCTTCCTCTCCCCATAATTCCCCTTATTGTTCACAATTCTGCAGGTCTCTCACTCTCTATCTGGGTATGATCTTTTTCACCAGATTAATGGTGTGAAAGCAAGCTTTGTCCGCCTCATACAGTGCAAGTGTGGAAGAAGATGATGGGTGCGTGTGTATTTATAGAAAAGTTGAAAACCAGTTGAACAAGTGGAGAGGGGAGGGAGGGTAGGTTTGATGGAGGAGGAAAGGCGGGATTGTGAAACCAGGGCGGTTTCGTCAAAAACGTTGTCGAGTTGTCATTGGGTGGAGTCACTGTGGGGCACTCATTTTACTACTACATTTGTCTCCATCGCTTTCTCTCTCCGTCTGGCGTTGGAAGCCACACATGTATTGCCCGTTGGGTCCCCTGACGATGTTCGTACGTACGATGTTTATATATATATATATATATATATATGAGAAAATGCTAGTTGTTATTCTAGTGTTTTTTTAGTATTCTCTTAATTGTTATGTTACTTTTAAAATTATTAATAAATTAAAAGTTAATAATGATAATTTTAAATTTAATGGTGATTTTAAAAATCATCTTACTGTTGAGAGAATACAAAAAAAATATTAGAAGAACACTTAACATTTATATATATATATATAGTGTGTTTTTTGCGTTGTGGGGAGGGTGTATGGACGGGGGACCTTTTTTTTTTGTTGGCGTTTCTTTTTTGCTTTGCTTGGGCTTCTTTTATGTTACACTTTGATGTGGTAAAATAGTTTTCGTCGGAAAATGTTTTCAGTAAAATTCCGGTGGAGCCGAGTTTTGGATGAGTCATGATAGGGTTTGTCAATTTGAAATGAGATGCTTAAAGTCAAAAAATAGTTTATGATTTTAAAACTGTAAATTATTTTTTGAAAATTAAAGAAGAATTTTCAGTTAAAATGAAAATATTTTTTATTGACCACTATTTTACGTCGCAGTAAACACCGTAAAATGCAAAAATCATTTTCTAAAAATTATTTTATGTCTAAATTAAAGAATAGAGCCTTAATGTATTTAGTAAATTTTTTTTTATTATTTATTTATTTATTTATTTTGTGTTTGTAAAGTTTTAGGGACCCCTGCTAACGTAACAAGTTGGAACTGCATGGAATCTAGCTGTTCCTACATGTTGTGGGGAGTAGGACCTAGCTAGTTGCTACTTGCCAGTACTTACGGGTTGTGGTCGATCGTTTGTTACAGTATATGTGAGTGTACCAAATGTGAAATACATGAAACCCAAAGACAAGATCATGGCCTCTTAACGTAAGAACTAGCATGGGCTGTCGAAAAACAAAAACAAAAACAAACAATATATACGAAAGGGATTACTATGTTACATTACAATGAGTTGTGGGCATGTCTTATATATATGTGAGTTCCCATCTAATATATATGTTGGTGCATTGTCTAGTCCAAGAATTTGCTAATTAGTGATTTTCTTGATGGTTAAGTTGTGACGAATTCTCTGTATGGTAATAAAACTCCTGCAAAACAGAAACAAGGTAATAGGATCTTTGGTTGAGGCCGAAGAAATTGAAAGAGATATAAGGGTATCTGAGAGTCCATCCAGAGAATGAGGTGTATGGGGAGGAAGAAGCATCAATAGAATAAAAGCCTTTTCTCCTTCCTTCGCCATTAGGTGAGTGGGTAATATTGGCATAGGGTAAATAAGAGTAAAACAATGAAACTATGCATAAATCCCTAGTGTATGTGTTCAAGAATCAAACCACAGCAATGTAAATTTCACGTCTCATCAAACGTTCTTGTACATCAAGATCAGTAATAGTACCCTAATTTGGAAATCAAGCTATACAATTTTGTTCACTGCGAAGAATTTGAAGTGATTAATGGTAGGTGCAAAAACGACAGGTTACCCAAAAATGGTAAGACTTGCATGTGGGTTAGTCTTTCTTCTCCTAAAACGTGCGTCATTGTCGGTGGGTATATATCTGGACCCTATTTGAGCATTAGTGGAAGAAAATATATATATATATATACACACAGCACTAATATATACTTTTTGGGGGGAGATAATTAGCTAGTGGTGCCTTAATTTACTTGGGGATATAATTAATTAGCTAGCTAATCAATCCTATTTTCAGTCCTTTTGCGTGAGTTGTTACCTTGTCAAACCACACATCGCCGCCACGCACCATATCTATCTTTTCTCATTGGATAATCCACAGGCCTATAGTCCTATGGTTGTTAGATTATCGGAAACTATCCTTCTGGTCATAGTTTGGCTCTTTTGATGACCACTTTAGTTCAAGGTCACCACCCCATTCTCTCATATATATATGTCGAGGTATTTCTCATCTATTGAGGAAGCTAGGTGATCATGTACGTGATGGCATTAATTAAATGCTTATGTGAATTTTGTAAGATTTGGCGTACATGCTGTTATTAAAATAACAGCACGTATGCTGTAGTAAAAGCAACGGTTAAGTGTAGTGCCCCGGCTTTACTTAATGAAATGAAAAAATGTAAATCTTCAATTCCCACTACTATCTCTACCTCAATATCATTATAGATTATAAATCTTGTAGCGGAATATATAAATATAAATATATATATATTTTAATAACCCTCACAGAACACAGAGCTGATAATATGACTTCTATATTAAAATGATTTTTACATTATATTTTACACATAAGAAAACACACTAGTCAAAAGTGCCACAAACAGCACACATAAGTAACTGTACACCAAAGTACATAGAACATGTCCAACTATAAATACATTTCAAAATATAGACATCTTCGTGATATTTTACAACAAACTAAAGCACCAGAAAATCTTATCCGTATAATAACCTTGAGACATTAATCTTTGCTTTAGATTATTATTTCAAGTATTTTCCTTACTTTTAGATTACTGTATTATATTATGTTTTTACTTTTTGATTAACGTTTAAATATATGTTATTTCACATTGCGCTTCAGCGTTTAAACGTTAGTCCTTTTTGATATATATATATATTATTGCTTTATTCACTACTTTTACTTTTTGGTTAACATTTAAATGTTATTTCACATTGCGTTATGGAGTTTAAATGTTAATATTTGTCTTAAAATATACAATTGTAAGGTTAAAGCTTTAATTGTAAAAAATTTATTTATGACATTAACTAAGTGAAAACCAAAGTAAAAGTGATGTACAAAATAATTATAAAGAGTTGAGGACCCAAAAACAACAAAGGTCTCATAAAGAAACTAATATATATATATATATATACAGCCAAAAACTGAGAAACAATAATAAAAAAAAAAAAAAGAAGACAGAGTAATTCGTGAATAACTCATATTTATTTAAGAGTAAAGTACCTCAAGCATCGCATTCCTCGCCAAAGCATGGATTACATAAGTATAAGATTGGAATCTAGGTATTTCTTAGAAATTAATTAAGCATAACGTAAGGATAATATAACTTCATAATCCAAACAGTAAATTATTTAACATAAGCATAAATATAAACATTAATAGTCGCTACTTTTCATGTGATCATCCCTTTCCTCTTTGGTGAAGAAATAATGCCCGTACCCACTCTTGAAGCACTTATACATCGCAAAAGCATGGCTAGCTAGCCATCTGGTGTTGCAGCATTCTCTCCTGGGTGGGAAAGCTTTAGCACAATTGTTGCATGAAACCTCAACTAGTGGAGCCATGGCAGCTTGGTTGGAGAGGAATCTAAGAGATGAAAGGGGGAGGTAGGAGTTTGTGTAATGGGATGGTAAAATGGCTAGGATAAAATGGCAAAAAACACACAAGATGCATACATCGAAACTCAAGTTTTCAAGCAATGAATATTCCAAATTATCTTAAAAAATTTAAAATATACATGAGACATATAGAAACCAAGAACACTTTTTGTTTAACCCAAGCAATGCCAAAGAATCCATTCAACCCATCCCCAACCATTGAATAGTAAAAACAATTTATAAGTTGAGGAGAAGGTTTCACCACGATAAAGGTTTTGACAAGCAAATCAAATCAAAAGTCAAACCTTATCATATAATATACTAGGACCTAGCCACTCTCATCCAATGCTTCATCTTTTGATATAAAGCATAAGCTGGACACTGTGAAATAAAATCCTTCGGAATATAATCTTTTAATTTCTTGTTTCACAATTTTTCTTAATGAGAATGTGTCTTTAAACATTTTGCGCTTTGAGAAATGATGAAATTTATAAACCCTAGGTTCAACTAGCATATGATCAAATTGATAGATACAACTAGTTAAAAACCCTCATATAGTTATCTCACAGAACTCATATTTTAAGAATAAAATCAATTTAAGCTTAAATGTGCACAATTGTTTAAAGCATGAGCAAAACGTACAAATTAAGCTTAGGCTTTAGGAACCACAAAACATTAGTCCATTGAAACAATATGACAACTCATGCATATTAAAAACATTTTAAGACAAAAGGAATTAAATCCATGGAAGAAGCATGAGCACATAATGGACACTCAAGGTGCATCAGACAAAAGAAGGAAGAAATAAAAATAACCAAATTAAAATATTTTTTTCTTTTTGAAAATTTTCAAAATAAAATGCACACAAAAAATCAATGCAAAAACAAAAACAAAAACAAAAACAAAAACAAAAACAAAGCGATAGAAAACAACATGCTCTAGGATATTCAAAATAATGCATGACAACCAATCCTAGGCATGTGGGTGACTCACCTAACATAAGGTGAGATCACCACCACTCACCCTCAAGGGTTGAATGGTATCATCCTTCTTAACCCAAACTTTCTTCATTTTAGGAACAGAAGTGAGACTTTTATTCAAGTCATTTAACTGGTTGATAACACCCCTTAACATGTTGAATAATTCATCATGACTATTCATAGAATGAAAATAGTCTCTTTTTGACTCATGATTATTCAAATGAAAACAGTTCGGGCGAATATGTCCAATCTTACCACAGTGATGACATATAGGAATGAACCTTTGAGAAGGTTGGTTCCTTGGCATATGAGCACGTCTCGGTGTAGAATGAGACGCATAGGAATCAGTTAGAATTCCTTTACCTTTCTCACCTCTTGAAACTGGAGGATACACTACCCTCTTCTTAGCCAAGTTCTCTTCTTTACACACTGGTTTCACAAAATTCAACTTTAGAGGAGAAACAACATTAGTAGAAGAAACAACAGATATATCGAAGCCCAATCCAGTTCTATCAAAAGAATGTTTTTGATTATGTAACATGTGATTTAGCTTTTCACTAGAGAACTTTTTCAGGTGATTCTTTGATTCATTAAGATCATTCTCTAAGGATTTCACTTTGGCAATTTAATATGTGATTTTCAGACATCAGAGTATCATGAATAACATGTGAATCAGTTAAGGTACTATACAATTTATCATTTTCAAGATTAACTTCTTTAAGTTTCTGCAAGTGTTGCTTATTCAACTTTTTCAATTTACTGCATTCCAAAAATAGATTATTATAAGTATTTTGCAGATCACCCTCCTCTTATGATTCATTATCACAAATACCATATTCACTATCTAGAGAGTTAGACTCTCTAGCATCATGCTCATTATCATAAGAAATCCCAAAAGCTACATAATTAGCAACGTTTTTAGCTTTTTCCTCATTGTTTGACTCATCACTTTGAGTCACATTAAAGGCCATGCCTTTTGAATTTTTCAAATTCCCACAATCAACATGAATATGACCAATACCACCACATTCATGACACTTACGACCACGAGATCATTTATCTTTATGATTTTCATCATTTCTCCCTTCATAATTATCTCTAACCTCATGACTAGGATTCACAGAATTTTTAGACTCCTTACTTCTAAAATTTCCATTGTTTTTGAAATTTTTTCTAAATTTCCTAGCAAGCATAGCTATTTCTTCATCATCTCCAGACTCTTCATTAGACAGATTTACAGATTTACCTTTAGTAGTCTTGATCTTAAGAGCAAGATTTTTTGAATTTTGGGGCTTAAGTAGCAAGAGCTCAAAAGCCTAAAGTGAACCTACAAGTTCCTCTACTCTCATGGTTTCTAGATCTTGGCTCTGTGTTATTGCAGCAATCTGAGGTATAAATCTAGCAAGTAATGATCTTAAGATTTTTTTATTTATTTTTTTGTAAACACAGATATTAGATATCCATTGAAAGCATAAGAAAGATTACAGGGCAGACTCTGATAAACTAAGAAGCTTTATACAGAGAACCCAATCCAACCAGACTATAAACTCCTTAAAGATGGAAATCATCTGCGAATGCAGCCCGAGAAAACCCTTGCCGCGGCCCAATCTGATGGAGTTAACCATCTGGAGTACGAATACTCTAATGAAGCAACTAAACATACTTTCAAAAAAGCCATGGAGATTTAGCAGCACAGTAACAGTGGAAAAATGGTTTCCAAAAAGAAAAGAAAAATAAAAAAAGATCTTCACTGTCGAGGAGCCTAAAACCTAACAGGATTGGATTGAGCTTAAAGCAACACAAACAAGTTACAGAGTTACAACACAACAAAGATGCAGAACAGCAAAACAAGCTAAAAAGCAGAGTAAGATGTCTAGAGAACGGCAATGACAGAGTAGTTGAAGTAGTCGCACAAAGCCACGAGCCGGAAAGGGAACCAGAAGACCGGTGAAGGAGGTGGATGGTGGTGGATCGGCGAGAAAAAGGCCACACGCAATGGCACTTGGATGGCACGTGCCCGCGAGTAAGATCTACTCGCAGGCGCGCGCGTGTTGAACACGTATCAGAGCGTGATGGTCAGATGGGTGGATCGCTGGCGGCAGAGGCTAGCGTAGACGGCCAGGAACCCATTAAAGTGGCTCGTGAGCATCCTAGACTTCCTGAAAACAAGAGAGCAGATTTTGAAAAAAAACATACCCAAAGCTTACAAGAAGTGAGCGAAAACCAGACTTGGAACGGCTGAGAATGACGGAGGTCGACGGATTTGCAGAGGGGGATGGGCCGTTGCAATTTTCAAACAGAGATAAGGCCTTAAAGGAGGCGGATAGGGTCTCTAACGAGACATTTGTGGCCTCTAAAGAGGCCAGAAAGGGAGGAGGGGGAAGGGGAATGGAAAAAGATAAGAAAAGGGGGGAGGAGGAAGCCTCCTCCAGGGCTTTCGAAGGGGTGCTTGGGGGATTCTAGAGGAGAGAGAAGAGAGCGTTTGGCTCTCTGTTTTTTATCTTAAGATTTTCTTGATTATCTTAGCATCAGTCATTTTCTTTCCAAGATTAATGGTAGAGTTTCTAATAGTGCTAAGCTTAGAGTAAAACTCATCAAATGTCTCTTTCTCTTCCATCCCAATCTCTTCAAATTTAGACACTAACATTTGAATTTTAGAAGCTTTCACAATTTTCGATCCTTCATGAGTAATTTTCAAAGTTTCCCATGTTTCTTTAGCTATCACACATCGAGAAATTCTTGCGAATTCTTCAGTGGAGATAGATGTAAAGATAGCATTTAATGCTTTGTCATTAGCAAAAAGAATCAATCTTTTCACTCCTTGACAATTCAACAATTGTCTTATCAAGATCATTCCATCCCGATTCAACAATATACCAAACATCCACGGATTTGAGATAAGCTCTCATACGAATTTTTCAAAACGTATAATTGGATCCGTCAAAGACGGGAAGTGAGTTAGGTGCAACTGTGTGAGACATATTAGGCAGAGTCTAGGATCACACTCAAGAAATTAATCTCAACAGAGTGAACCCGCTCTGATACCAATTGAAAAATCTATATACGACTCCAAACGACACCTATTTAGATTGTATAGGTGTTTCACACAATATTAAGTGGGAATAAATCTGACCTAACAAAATATAATTAACCAAAAACAGATATGCAATAAACAATAAATAACACACAGATTTTGGTTACGAAGAGAAAACCAATTAGATAACTCTCTAAAAGTAAAACATCTTCGGAGCAGCCAAACCTAGGAAATCAACTAACTCAGTAAAAGAATAAATGATTACAAACCGTTTACACTTACAAAACCTTTGTAATTGACACGATCTTTTATAAGACAAGCGACCAACTTGACTTCTACCGCAGTACGTAGCCCTTTCCATAACATCTGGCACAATCCTTCTATGTAATTTTCCTTCACTGGAACTCCGGTTGACTTTCCTTCAACAATTAACAAGAACAACGAGCAAATACTCTAAGAGAGAGAACACAATGCTCAATATCACAGACTCTCTTAGCACACGACGGTAAATTCTAAATGTAGAATACGTACCTAATACAGATATATAGAGATCTATATATAATACCTAAAGACTTCTAATCCAATTAGAACTCAAATACATTGTAAAAAAGACTTAGAAGCTACGGGCCATCTGGACGGGCTATTAAAAAACACGGGAGATTTGGCTTCTTGCGCGGCGCGTTCGGACGGGCTTGCAGACGCAATTTCAGACGAAGCTCTCGGGATAGAAAACATTTAAATCCCATTCGGACAGCTATGAATCCCGTCCGGACGCTCATAGTAATTTTGCTCCGAACATTTAGCCAATAATTAAAACTAACATTTAGATAGAGGTCATTTATTTTGTTTAATATCTTGAATTGTTAATTGCCATATAAATGAATTGAAGTATATATTCTTATCATTATCTCAATATTATCTCAATATTTTGATAGAGTGAAAAATATGTATTAATACCTTACTTAAAAAACCATAAATAGAATCTCATATATAGAAAAAAAAAAAAAAAAAAAACCCAATATATATGAGTTTTTTAAAAAAATCAAAAACCATAAAAAATTCATAGTGTATAGTATTATATATATATGGGATTTTTTTAAAAAGAAAAAAAAAATCATTTATGTGATAATCGTTGTGGTTCAATTCTTACCAAAGTGGTGGATTTGGTGCTCAGAAAGGTATATTATTTTTTATCTAATATATTATTATCTTTTAAAGTGGGTTTTAGATTTAAATTTTTTCTACTTATTTTCTTGTTTATTGTCTTTCATATCATATATTATCTCTCTCTAAAATCTCCATGCAGCCGGCAAATACTACAAATTCACATAATCCAGCAAACTAACAATCTATACATTTCATTGGAGTGAAAGAAAGTATACAAAAAAATAGTATTTTTTAGGGGTAATTTCACTTAACCCTCATAAAGTTCCGCGCCTTTTGAAAACACCCCTCCAAACTTCAAAGTCTCTCACTTTGGTCTATCGAACTTTTGTTTCGTTTCAAATACCCTCATACCGGTAAATATTATAGTTAAATTAAACGGGAAAATGAAAAAAATAACTAAGAATATTTTAGTAATTTCATACCCATCCATTAGGATTTAACGAAATGAGTTATTTGAAACGAAACAGAAGTTCGATACACTAAAATGAGAGACTTTGAAGTTTGGAGGGGCGTTTGCAAAAGGTGCGGAACTTCATGGGGGTTAAGTGAAACTACCCCTATTTTTATTTGTTTGTATTTATTTCTGATTTTTTGTTCTAATTTACATATTATATGTGCAACTTAAGGTGGTTGAAAGAAACGTGTGCTTAAATCTTGAAATTAAATTATAATGATTTACTCAAATATTTTTTTTGAAATTTTTTGCTTTTGAAACTACCCCTATTTTTATTTGTTTGTATTTATTTCTGATTTTTTGTTCTAATTTACATATTATATGTGCAACTTAAGGTGGTTGAAAGAAAAATGTGCTTAAATCTTGAAATTAAATTATAATGATTTACTCAAATATTTTTTTTGAAATTTTTTGCTTTTGAAAGCAAAATAAGACACAAATTTATTTGATTATTGTCGAGAAAAAAAATAGAAACGTTTTCAAAACACCAAAAATATAATTAAGCATTGAAAATGACTCTAATTCAGACAAAGAGCAACCTCTTTGCCTTTAATCTTACGTTGGAATTCCTCAAATGAGAGTATGACAGATTTCATCAATCCTAGCTAGATTGATCATTTACCTCAGAACTTAGCAAACCAAGTTCTTTCAACTTGACAACCTCGTCTATTGAGTTACCTCAGTCGTCTCGGTATCTATGTCCTATTTGGGATCGAAAAAGATATTGTCTCTCGAACATTATTTCCTGTGATTCCCCAAATTTTTGAGATTTATTTATCCAAAAAGCAACCATCATAATGCGGGTTATGAGCTAGTTATTATAAATACAGAAGACCTAGCCCATACGTGTAGGAGAGTTGAATTTTGTTATGATCAGTTTATCAACGAGAAATACTCGGGGGGTTAGGTTTTCTTTTATGTTTGCCTTGAATCCTTGATAAAATCTAGGTTTTGAGAAGAATTGTGAATTGTTTGTCTTTGCGACTCATGATGTCCCGCTGCATCATTATGTAATTTTAACAATATGTTAAAACTTAAATCCCTTTATAATTAACAAGTAGTTTCGCTCGAGCAAGAGTTAAGCGACTCCCAGGTACTTGTAATATCGCAAGGACCCCTTCTTAAAGTATTCTTCCTCCTCTCAAAACTCTATATGAAATTGTGGGCAATCTAGTCTACATCATTTAGAAATTATTTAGGGGATCATGATGTTAGCATTTGGTTTTGGCGTTTATGAAATTGTATATAATTATGTTTATGCAGTGGCCACCGAAGACTCCTCTTTTAGAGTAGCCATTGTTCGCAACTATCAATAGGGATTATTATTAAAAAATAAATTTGGAAGAAATATCATTCAACATATTTAAAATAATACCATGTGTTGATAAACATTTATAAGGCACATTAAATTCTTAACGTCATTAATAACAAGTTACTAACTTGAACTAGATTTAATGTGTCTTATAAATGTTTATCAACACATGACATTATTTTAAATAAGTTGGATGATATATTTTTTTTCAAACTGGTTTGAAAGAAATTTATGTCAATCAAAAAATCAACAAGAATTATTAAGCTATGGTGGGCCGGTGGCATGACCCACGACATTGCACAATGAGAACAAAGTTAGGGTTCTTTTGATGAGTAGTTTACTTTTTGTTGATGTGGCATTTTTATAATAGGGGTTTGCTAGGGGTTTTTTCACCTAATGTTCTCTTAACGTTCTCTCAGTCTTACGTAGAACATGATTTAAGAAAAAATAAAATTGTGGTACCATTTTTTTGTCAACAGATTAATTTTTATGAGTTAATATTTAAGTTCTAATGCTTTAAAACTTGTTTTTGGATTCAAAACTAAAACCTAAGGGTGAAAGGTTAACCTTTTAAGGATGATATCACCTAAAATGGATTTGATCATCCTAAATTTAATGCTAATGTCTCAATTTTGGTACCAATGTCTCAAATTTGATGCTAATACCTCAAATTTGGTGCTAATACCTAAAATTTGATGTTAATGCCTAAAAAAACCGATGGTGGATGTCACCACAATTTTATTTTTTCTTAAATCATGTTCTACATAAGACTGGAAGAACGCTAGGAAAACACTAAGGGGAGAACCCCTAACATTTTCCTTTATAATATAACCTTTTATGATGTGTCAATGTGTCATTGACCACCGTAGTACACATGGCATTCACAATTAGTTCTTCAAAATGTATTTAAATTAGGAAGGAACTTCACAAAGGACCATGAACTACCACGTATTTTGAAAAGACACTAAAAATTTTTATAACTTTCAATTTCACTCCTCGAACTTTCAATTTGATGCAATTTATCCCCTCCGTCAATTTTTGTTGTTAAACCCTAAAAAGGCAAAATTACCCTTCAATTTTCTTTTCCAAAAAAAAAGGTCACAAGGTAGCCCAACCATGGGTCATAGGTTACCTTGTGAATTTTTTTTAATAATAAATTTCTTTTTTTTAAAAAAAAAAAAAATTGAAATTAAGAATAAATTTAAAATTTTATAAAAACAAGTCAGAGGTATAATGGTCATTGTATCACTTTTAATGTTTAAAAACTAACATAAGAGTTTAAGCAATTGAAAGTTGAGAAGTTCAAATTAAGAGTTTTTGAACTTTGAGGGGTCTTCTCAAACTCTAAATTGAAATTTCTCATTAAATTTAACTTTAAAAATCCACTAAAAATATCAAACTCTCCAAATTTTTTTTCTGCCTCAACCAAATAAAACCATCTTCTGAACTCTTTGCATTAAAAATCTATTTCTTAGTTGAGAGAAAAGAGTTATGAAAAAAAAAAAAAAGCATTAAAAAATAAATTACATTTAGAGAGCAATTAAACTTAACATTGAGTAGAGAGTTTGTCAAATGACCTTTTTGTGAGTGTTTTCAAATTTTTAAAGAAAAGTTAAATTTAAAGAATTCAACATGGTGAAGCTTACTAGAGCTAATTCTGAAATGTGTACGCATGATGCAAAACTAATGAATATGACACGGAATTCAACTTTTTTTTTTTTAATTATATTTTTTTATTCAAAGTTGTGGAAAGGAAAAAGGAAATTACAAGAAAATAAAAAACAAAAAGCGACAGAGTTTTCTGAAGAACTGTCGGGAATGGGTCAAATAAATAACCCGGCCCATCAAAAAGAATTTCACGAATGTGCCATCAGAAAAACTAATGAAATGCTACGAAAGAAACAGAGTATACCTTAAGTATCAATTTGATCAATATTAAATCCCAATAGGTGATTTGATAAAAAGTCCAACCCAAATACAATATTTGTTCCTTCTTGTTTTTTATTGTTCATTCTTGGTGCTTATATGGCTTAATCCCAGCCCAGAATTCTAAAGAATTGCAGAGACCTTAATCCATGTTGCATTAATTTCCCCAGAAAATCACAGAGTGGTTTGCATATAAGCCTTTAACCTTTGGTTCTCAGTAGCCCTTCAGTCTTTCCTATAATTTTTTAGGAAGCAAAACACGAGCAATATTACAGGAAAACAACAGGGTATGTACAAATCAGAAACATCAAAATGTAGCTTTACATTCAATCTTATAAACTATACATTATTTAAGCAATTTGGGAAGCATGAAAAAATGAGCACTAGGCAAAACAAATAAACAATACTAGATTTATAAAAGAGCAGGCTCCTCTGGTTTCTTCACCCCCTTGGCTTCTTTTGGTGACCCAAAGGTCCCAAACGATCAGTGCATTCATCATGTTTCACATGCTTGGTGGTTTCTATCCTGTTTTTCTCATAATGGTTTTCCATCTGGGCAACTTCAACCAATGTGAGTTCTGAAATTTCATCTACAAGCCCAGAGACACGCTCAGTTGGAGGACGGCAAACTCAGTTGTAATTCTAGATTTATAAGGTACAGTTTTATAAATCATCTCCCCTTTGTTGTTTTGGTGATTCATGTTAGGTTTATTCTTTATTGAAAGACTATGATATAAACCTAGAGATGGCCTCAATTTTACGAACAAGGGATTTATCATCCATCCGGAAAACCCCTTGCTTCCCCTGTGGTATGGCACTAAATCCCAAAATCCCATTGACCTAATGAGTTCCCTCAAAGTTTCTGTTGACCTGCAAAGAAAGAGGAATATTCTTTGATCTATTTCCACTTCTACCTATGAAGCCCTCCTATGAAATGTGTTTTTTTGCCCAGAGCTGATCCTAGCATTCAGATAGGATATTTCACTATAAATATACATTTCAACAAGAGGAATTACCCATTGTATTTGAAGGACAGACGAAAATGACAGAGTTGACATCCTCTTCTCCCTAGATAGTGTAGGTAAGCTTTCACACACATATACAGAGAAGACAGTGATAAACATATGTCGTAAGAAGCAGCTAGAGAGAGCCTTTTGGCATTTACCTCACTGAACAGAAAAACCTTCATGAGACCGTCAGAGTAATTGGTAGTCTCAACACTTCACTCCCTCAAAGAATGTAGCAGTCTTCTGTGTATAACCTGATTATAGAAACTTTTGGTTCGAAAGTACAACCCCATGGCAGCAAGAGACCCCAGAAGGGTAGCAGACGCCATGATAACAAAAGATAACATGAAGCAGTGAGTTCCAGTGCATGTGTAGCCTTCTGCTGATGCTTCCTTGTAATAAATATACCCAATAACACTCACAGAAAATATATAAGATCCAACAGGATTTGCTATTGTAATTGTATTGAATATGGTGCCCATATGTACCACACCAAATATCTCGGAAGTGATTGTAGGCATTAAGGACCATTGTGAACCATAACAAACACCAACCAATACTGAACCAGCATACAGAGCACCAGGCAGACCAGAAGCAATCACCACATGACCAATGCTCATGGTTGCTTGAGTGATGACCATGAACAATGGCCTCGCCCATCCTCTCGCGTGTAAGAAATAATCTGATACATAGCCAGCTCCAAAACGGCCAAGAAAATTCCAGATGCTCCACAAAGAGACCAAAGTACTTATCTGGAACCCGGTATAACCAAGAGATCCTCCTATCTGGGAGATGTTATTCACTGTGGCAAGTCCTGAGCCCATACCACATGCCATGGCAAGAAACAAAAGCCAGAAGTCCATGGAGTGCATGGCTTGCAACAGATTCACATTTTCTTCTGCTTGCAAGGTCCTATTATCCTTACTATCTATCTCTTGATCAGTACTGCTGGGAAAATGGTGATACCCAGCAGAATCTTGTCTCACATGTATGTTCTCAGCATCCAGTTGGTTGGGATCATCCATTAGTTGCTCCCTCTCCCTATCAGCATCCCTTTCATGGGCTCTAATTGCTATGCAAAAAGGTGAGGCAAGCAACAGCATGAGCAGGACAAATGTGACAACACGTACCGACAATTGAAAAGTAAGAACGTTCTCTAATATTATAACGACCATAAGATAAGCAACGACAACCAGAGCTATCAACGAGAAACAATCCAGGTGCTTCTTTTCATGCCCTACATTCGTGTTGTGAATTCTCACAAACCACATGAGCAACAAAGTATTGATAGTAGGCAAAAGAGCCAGCATCAGAAGATAGGATGTAGGCTCGTTGTTGAATATTGTCTCATATACCTGAACTAAAATGGCTCCACTCAGACCAAGAAAACCCTAGCAACAGAAAAGATAAAATTTTCAGGGTCCATACTTAATCACGACAATCAAACGAACAAATACCAATCCCACTACCAAAACCCCCAACTCTTATATCAATGAACACAAATTTTGCTTCTCAGACACATTCTATAGACATCTACTAAGTTATCAACGACGCAACCTCTGATCATCACGAAAAAAGCATAAACCTTACACCATTCAAAAGCTTTCACACTAAAAATAAAATTAACGTACCTTCATAATTCCAACGATGGTGCCACTGTAATTGGGAAAGTTGCGTACACCAGTGACCACATTGCAAGTGTTAAAGAAGGGCGAAGCGTGGGCCGCAACCAACATGAAGAAGCACATGGACGGAACGGGCGGCCGGGGGATCAGTCCGACGACGGAGGCCCACATGAGGAAGAAACCCAAGAAGCTCTGGGCAGCGCCCGCCAGGAGGACGACCCAAGGCCCAGAATGGCGGCGCCGATCCCCTGAGGCGGCGGAGTAGAGGAGACCGGCGAGGACGCCGACATTGGCGCCGATGTCCTTGAAGACGGAGACGGTGTCGAGCGTGGATTGGTCGTAGCCCTGGCTTGATTTGAGCGCCGAGGAGTAGATGGAGAAGGTGTAGAGGGAGCCGCTGGTGCACTGAATCCATATACTGGCTACGGTGGAGACCCATTTGGTCGAGCTGATCCATTTCTCGTCGGTTGACTCAATTTCAATGATTTTTTATTTTATTTTATTTTTTAATTTCAAGGATTTGTTGGTTTGGTCAAATACTTGTAGTCCACAGGTGTCGACCCTTATTTATAGTATAGTTATTTATGTTTAAAAAATAAAAAAGAAAGTCCTTAATAAAAATAAATTATATTTGTATCATAAGGGTATTTTAGGAAATTTGACTACAATATGATTCTATTCCCTGCATATTGGATTGTACCAAACAAAGGACTGCATTATAAGGGTTATATTCCATCGTTACAACCAAACTAAGGAATAGGAATAGCTATTCCATTCCACAGTCTTCTATTCCTAGGAATAGCTATTCCTTTTCCTGATAGAATAGTCATTCCGCAAACCAAACGGAGCCTTAGTCAAAGCAAAGCATGGGCATATAGCATGCAGGCCATTAATAACGCCCATGTAAATTAAATTAAATGGTTCAAAAGTTCATTAAGCATGAGCAATAGAATCATTTTATTTTTTTTCAAAATATTGAAAAGAAAGTGCTTTCTCTTGACTTGGCTTTCAACATGGCCAAGTAAGGAGTCAATTTTATTATCTAAAGCAAGTAACAGCCTAAACTCAGGAAAAAAAGAGATGTCCCAAGGATAGGTGAAAGTTCCATTGTTAATAATATGAGTGCCAAATCCTTAATTTCAAATGCCAAATACCCCCGACGACATCCAAACCATTATCAAACAATTGAGTAATACTAAAAGTCTTTCTTATGCCCCTCTTGTGTTCCTTCAAAACTGATATGACTTTTAAAATTATTAGATTAAAATTTGACGATAATTTATCACAAATCTAATGGCGATATTAAAGTCATATCAATTCTGGAATGACACGAGAGACGACGACTTTTAGTATTACTCCATACAATTTGGTGCACCTTACCACTGCTGATCTTCCATTTAAATCAGAATCTACCAACAAAATTGATGAGGGCAAGAAAAAAGGTGTTTAGAACCTAGTATATCATTAAACATAAATGAAGAAAATGGTTACCTATTAATTAAAATGTAGGTACAGTTTCCAATTTGCTAACATATTTATCATTCTCTCAAGGGCATTAGCTCCAAAGTCACACCTATCTCAACAACTGAGATGGTTTGAAAATAAAGCAATTGAAAGATTAATCATGGATGGGACAAGAGAGGCTCTCCAATGGAACAGAAGTGCAGAAAATAGAGGCTACCGGCCACAATAGGTATTTCTGCTCAAACCCAAGATCCAACAAAGTAACATGTACACTGGGTTTCCTTTGGTTGTGTGTGCCTCCTCTGTTCCTTGCACCTCCTCTCCTCTAACAATAATCTCAACCATCAAGTGCACCAAGCGCTTTCATGTCCTCTAGAAAGGCGACATATGAGTCATCAATGCTCTGTGCCTTCGGTGCTGATGACGAGTTAGCTGGCTCTGGCTTCATAATGGTGGGAGCAGCCGGCTGGGTGGCTGCTGCCGTAGTTGAAACTGATGCCTTCGGTTTTGCTTTTGGGACAGCAGTCTCTCTCCTCACTCTAACAGATGCAGGAACCTGAACTCAGAACCAGAAAAAGCTCAAGTCATGGAGGGTATAGAGCACAACAAAATTCGAAATTAAACTTGGTGTAATGTAGAGCCAGACAAGCTAGGGTAGTAGTATCTTAATATGGTATCCTTTTTATTCCATATTAGCTCATTTTCATATATATATATATATATATATGCCATTTTAGATCATTATGGATTTGGCTATTTGATTGCACATCTAATAAAAAAGCACAAATTTGGGTAATCCAAAAATGATGAGGCTTTGGAACAAAATTATTCAAACTCGCTCACCTTGCTATTGCTTATTATAAACAATTCACAATATGACAATTGTCTCCATATTGAAAATTACTCTGCCAAACTTTCCAATTCACTGATACCATACGGCTTTATAGATGGAAGAGAATGTTCTTTATCTATTACGCTAAAAGTTTATGCAAGTTTGCCACCTATATTTCATACAAACTTACAAATTTGGACAAAGATTAATGATTAACCCATGAATGTTAAAAACCATAAAATTCAGGGTCATACATAGTCACTCCCCCAGATGATATAATCAATTTTTCTTTTTTGTAAAATAGATTTCTTTTCTGCAAGTTGACATATTCAGTACCCTGTTTCTGAAGCTGGAACATAAAATGCATGTATACACAAATATGTCATGTATGTATACAAAGATGCAATAGCCACAAATAATTCAACCTCCATATTTGTAATTATTTATATTTAGCATTTTTAATATTTTTACTTTTGCTGACTTGATATAGATTGCCAAGTCGCCTCTAATTGAGCCTCATAAATGGCCAGAGGATGCAAACACATAACAACCAGAAAAATCTGTTAATCTTAGTAGTTCACATGCATGCAACTGCAAAACTAACCATATAGCACATATAGCTAGAGAAGGAGAATCAACTAACCATAGCTGTCAGTTCTGGAGTGTGCTGAGCTAGTGGCCTCTTAACAACAGTAGATGCAGCAGATTTTACATAAGATGGTTTCTGAGCAAGAGGCCGATTAGCACCATACTCATCTTCCTGGAAGGTAGGTGGAGGTCCAGGTGGAAGTGGTGGTCTCATCATGGGGGGAGGGCCAGGGGGAGGACCATATGGTGGCCTTGGCATTAGCGGATGCATCACTCCAGGGGGACCTGCTAGGCCAGGAAGTCCAGGAGCAGCCAATGAAGTATGCATATCTGGCGGAGGTAGTGGTGTAGGATGACGTGATATTCCTGGGGGTAATACATCAGGATGTAAAGTTGGGAGCAGGGTGGGTCCAGGTATTGGAGGTGGTTGTATTGGAGGGGGCGGTGGTGGAATCATTTTGGAGAGATCCTTGTTTGCTGAAAAATTGTTGGTATCAGCATCAGGTGCAGCACCTTCTGACTGGTTTATTGACTTCTGTGGCAGCCCAGGAGGGGGCGGAGGAAGCACGCTAGGCACCTACGAAGGAGATAGTATCGCTATTAAAAACTACAACTTGGAATAAGCAGTATAAAGCCTTCAGGTTCTATGACTGGGCCAACCAAGCATATAAATTTTTTTGGGTTGACAACCATGAATATACTTATACCATCCATTAGGATTCCAAATCCCACAAGAAGATGCTTCTTTTATGTAGGTGTGGTCCATCTCTTGTATGTCAAACTTATGGATTTTAAGATAGATCACATCCCAGGACGAATAAAGAAGAGCTTACCTGAATTTGCTCCTTGGGGGTTGGGCCATCTAACAATGCAGACTGATTTATCTCCTTTTCACCTCCAACAGTACCAGGTGGAGGTGGCTGAGCAGAAAATTGGAGTGGAGGGGGTGGAGGTGGAGGACGACTTGCAACCTGCTCTTTCGGTGGGGGACCAGGAGGTGGCGGTGGTGGTAAAGGTGGTGCAGGCAATGGCATAGCCGAGTTTGCTCCAGCAGGCCTTGGAGGCATTGGAGGTGGAGGAGGTAGAGGCAGAGATGCAGGTTTAACCGAGCCATCCTCCGAGTTCACATTACCAGCATCTGGCAATGGGGGAGGTGGTGGAGGTGGAGGTTGAGGAAGTGCAGCTAATGCAGCTTCTTCTGACTCTGTCATTGATGATGAGGCAGAAGTACTTGATGAAGCAGAAGACAAGGGAATTCGAGGCCCTGCAGTTCAAATTCAAAAGCAGAAGCAAATAAACCAAAAATATCTAGGAATATTTGATTAACAAAGAAGCAATACAGAGAAAAGGAACAGACCTATTGATGATTTATACATGGGAGGCTTTCCTGGAGGTGGGGCACCAGTAGGATTCAACAAAGGATGATAGTAAACAGAGTCCTGCAGCCAAAAATTGGGTAAGTGCTGGTTCATGAGTAAGCAGAAAAAGATTGGACTGATCTTGACAAGCGAGATCTTACTTCAGGCTTTGGGTGCTTCACTTTCTCCTCTTCTTCTGCTGTTGTCCGTCTTCGAGGAGGTCCCAAATGACTGAGCAGAAGATAAACTATAGTTCGTAAATAAAAATAGCAGATATTAAATATAAAATCCAACCACATGCACAGAAGTAAATTAGGAAAAGAGATGCTTTTTCACCTGAACATAACTGGGGCCTCACCCTTCTCCCGCATTTTCTCGTCATATTCCTGTCAAAGAGGAAGTTCACAATCATCATTTATAGACAGCCAGCACTTATAAATTGAAGAAAACATCAAGCAAAACAAGTTTAGCATGCAGCAGCAATAGAGATCGGTGTTCCTGTAAAGTGCCCATTGACTCCACAGGACAGTTTAGATAATTTTTTATTTAAAAGAAAAAAGAAAACTAAACACAGTCAATTACAGCCTATAAATATGTAGTTGCACCTCTCAATAATTCAAAATTATTGATCATTTCTTGCCTTAATGACCAACCAATTAAATCAGAATCAAGAGTACGTTTGAGACAGAGTTCAAGGAAGAGTGACCTCTACTGAAACAATGTTCATTATACAAGTCACGGAAAAGCCTAATATACCTGGCTTTCAGAAAATACTATGAGAAGGATGAAAAGGCATCTCAAAGAAAGGAGGAAAGGGAGGCAAAAGTCAATGGCTCTTTGGCTAAAAGAGGGTGACAAATGCACGAAGTTTTTTCATTGGGTGGCCAACTCGAATAGGAGAAACAACTCCATTGAAGAGCACAGTGGATAGCTCAGTCTCTTCAGACCAATCTGATATTAAGGAACATATTGTGCAATACTATTATAGGTTTTTTCAGAAAGCTGGATGGCCTTGTTTTTGACTCCATAGATGTGGAGAAAGCCTTCGGCTTAGAGAGTCTATTTGAGGTTTTTAAGGTGGTGAAAGTTATGAATAGTGATAAGATGCCAGGGCTTGATAATGGTATTTTTCCAAGCTTGAAAGGATCTGATCAAGACAAACATTATGGAGGTGTTCCATAATTTTCACGCTAGTAGTAAGTTTGAAAAAAGTCTTAATGCCACATTCATTAATCTCATTCCGAAGAAATTCGGGGCTATTGATTTTAAAGACTTTTACAACCTTTAAGCCTTGTACGTAAAGTCTATAAGATTATTGCCAAAGTTCTTGCCAACAAGTTGAGAAGGGTTGTGGAGAAGATTATTTTGAAATCTCAAAATGCTTTTGTTCAAGGTAGGCAAATCCTTGATTCCATTTTCATTGCAATTGAATGTGTGGATAATAAAATCAAATCTAGTGAGCCAGGGGAGCATTGCAAACTAGACAATGAGAAGGCATATGATCATGTCAATTGGGATTTCTTACTTTATTTGTTGAGGAGACGTGGTTTCGAGGAGAAATGTTGCTCTTGGATAGCGGCATAGCACATTGTATTTCTTTAGTGCGTTTTTTCATTTTGATAAATGGCAATCCATCCACTTTCTTTAATAGCTCCCATGGTTTGAGACAGGGAGATCCTTTGTCGCAATTTCTCTTTGTTATGTGATGGAGGCTTAAGTAGAATGTTTTTTGCCATTGTTAATGGGGGCCTTCTCTTAGGATTTTATGTGGGGTCTAGACACTACAGTGTGGTTGACATCTCACATGTTATTTGTAGATGATACTTTGATTTTTATTTTTTGTGGGGATAAGCATGTTCTTTGCCTTCTGCATGCTTTATTTTTATGCTTTGAAGTTGTCTCCGGTTTGAAGATAAATCTAGCTAAGCCGAAACTAGTTCTAGTGGGTAATGTGCAGAATGTGGATGAGTTGGCGAGCATTCTTGGTTGCGGTGTTTCTTCTTTGCCTTTGAAGTATTTTGGTCTTCCATTGAGGGCCTACTATAAGGCCAAGTATATTTGGGTCAGGGTTATTGAAAAGATAGAGCATCAGTTGGTTAATTGGAAAAAGATGTACTCATCTAAGGGTGAAAAGGTTACCCTCATCAAGAGAAAACTTTTCAATTTGCCAAAAGTATTTCTTGTCCCTCTTTCCTCTCCCTGTGGATGTTGCTAATTGTATAAACTTTATCGAGATTTCTTTTGGGGAGGAATAGGAGAACAGTTCAAATTCCACTTAGTAAGCTGGCCCAAGGTTTGTTCTCCAATCACTGAGGGAGGGTTGGAGTAGGGTTATGGAGGAATATTTGGAGTGGTTGAGGGTCATTTGCAAAGTCACTGCAAATTTGAGGTGATAAATAGCACCAAAATTAGTTTCTAGCATGATTTGTGGTGTGGGGAAAAGGCCCTTAAGGAGGCTTTTCTCAATTTATTTGGTATTGCTTGCATTAAGGATGCTCCTATAGTGACTCACTTGAAGCTTTCTGATGGTTCCAATTAGTGGAATATAAGCTTTGTTAGAGCAGCTCATAATTAGGAGGTGGATGTCTTTGCCTCATTTTTCAATTTGTACGGGAAGGTGAAGACAAGCTATGGTGGAACCCCTCCTAAAAAGGATTGTTTGTTGTTAGCTCCCAAGATGTCCTTGTTTGTAATTATGGCATTCCTTTTCCTAGGGAGGGTATTTGGTGGACCAAGGTTCCATTGAGAGTAGCTTTCTTACTTGGTTGATGGCCCTAGGAAAGATTCTTAACATGGACAGCCTTAGAAAGGGACATGTCATGGTTGATTGGTGTTTATATGTTCAAGAGTGATGAAGAGTCTGTGGACCATCTTCTTCTCCATTGTGAGGTAGCTTGTGCATTGAAGGGAGCATTTTTCATTCGTTTTGGGCTTTCTTGGGTAATGCCTAGAAGAGTAGTTGATCAGTATGTTTGTTGGTGGACCGGTGGTAGCACTCAAAGTGTTGTCATGTGGAAGATGGTGCCTTCTACTCTTTTGTGGTGTCTCTGGAGGGAATGCAATAATAGATGTTTCGAAGACCCCAAGGGGACATTGGCAAAGCTTATGTCCTTATTTTTTAATACTTTGTATACCTGGACAGCTGCATTTTTAGCTCCCTTAGTGCTTTAGGGGTGTCAAATTAGAAACACTTATTTATTGAACCCCTTTTAATTAATCCAAAAGAGATCTAAGTCCAGCCAATTACTGTAACACCTGAATCCCACATAGGGAAGATGACTATCCGACATAAAGTGGGTGGTTTATAAAAACATTTATGAGTATTAAATCCTACATTGCTTATCTAGGCTTTATAAGTAATTTTAGGAAAGCTTCAAACTGACTAGTCATTTTGGAGTGATTGCACAAATATGGCTAGCATTTAGCCTGAGTCGTTACTAATGGTATCTAACCCACCTATTAACATCATGTGTTATTGGAGAAATGTATGACGAGGCCCTGACGAGGACGTAAAAGCTTTAAGGAAGGGAGATTGTAACATCTCGATCCCACATTGGGAAGATAAGTAGCCACATAGAGTTAGTGATTTATATCGACTCACGGATGCTAAGTCTCACATTGCTTACTTATTATATGAAATTGAGTTTTATAAGTAATCCTAGGGAAACTTCAAGTCTACTAGTCATTTTGAGGGTGATAGCACAAATGTGGCTAACTCTTTCCTTAGGTCGTTACAATAAAAAAAGAAATAAAACTATAGAGAACAAAGACATTTTGCTTCCCAATTCTAACAATATTGAAGATACCTAAAACATCGCTAACATACTAACCCTTGGTAGCTTCTATTTTCTCCCTAAACTGTGCTCCTCAATTTCGATCACATCAACATTACCTTTCATGGCCTGGTATAGTGTGCTAGAAAGAGCAAAGACTTTATTAAATGATCAAGTTAAAAATGAATTCTAATATGACTAAGAATTATGAAGAATGCTGCTATAACTATTCGTTCACCAACTACATGCCATTATCTATGAATTTGTTCCCCACTCCTGACTAACCCTCAGAAAAATGACCATCCTTGAAGTTCTTCAAATATGCAAGCATGTGGATACGTACACTTTGAATGTAAGTTTTGGGGGTATCTCAAAACATTTCATTAAAATAAGGATAAATTTCTTCAAATAATTTTTTACTTAGAAATGTGGAAATTAAGGAAATTATGCCCCATCTAAAATTAAATGTGAACCATAAATGATGAGAACCTATGTCAAGTTGACATTTCAAATGATACAAGAGAGAACAGCGGTGGAAGGAAGGAGTAAGAAGATCTCATATGTGACTATTACCTTCCTCTTTTTCAAAACAAGGTTATATGTGTCTTCTAGTTGTCTCTTCTTATGTTTTCTTGCTTTGTCCAAAGCACCATCAGCCTCTGCACCAATTAATGAAACACAGAAGTAAATTCAAACAGTTCAAACCTACCTAAACAACTTGCATATTAAATTCTAAAGCAGAAAAAAAAGTGTATGTAATAAAACTGCAGGAAAAGAGGGTGGGGGAAGAGAACGAATAAAAGGCTAAATCAGGAAAGATACTAGAAAAGACATAACCTCTCTTATCAAAAAATTATTGTCCCACATTTCTTTTTTCTACTATCAAATATGCATATGCACTTCCCCATCATAACAGTTATCATCACATTCACCACTTAATGTGTTCTTGATCACTTCTTGAGATAAATACAGCAAGTATTGGAACGTTTATCATAATAGGCAGGTGGAAGAGCACTTAATGTTGGTTCCTTAAAATTTGTGTTCTGTCAAAGTAGATGATTATTTAGGGATAGATTGAGTATGTTATTACATGATACTATTTTCATATGTTTAATTCCTTAATTGAGTAATGATAATAGTAGCAGTATGACTAGCTTTCAAGCAAATTATAGTCCAAGTGTAGTAGATAGACATGCAATTGACATAATCTTTTATTCACTACGTTCTCAAGCAATAGCTTCTGCCTGTTCTCTTAATCATGTTATGAAAAATGAAAGCAACTCTTGGTTTGAAATGAATAGGAACCAATTTCACAGTTAACAAATGCGAAATGTTCCAAAATAAAAAACATTACTTACTCATCATTTCCAACTTCTCAATTTGCTCCCTAAGAGTGTCAGGGTCCTTCTTCAAGAGGCCTACCTCTCTCACCTTTTTCCTTTCTTTCTTGTTCTGTTAATCACAAATAACACGAGTCAAAAAAGAAAGAAAGAAAGAATTTTGAATAATGATCCAAGCCATTTATTAAGCCCAGGGAAAGACATTACAATAACACCCACCCCCCCAAAGCAAAACAATAAAAAACTGATATACATGTGTTAAAAAATCACAACAAACGACGATTCACAGTGAAGAGTTCAAGAAATTTAAAAATATATATTTCTTATTTCTATCAGTTTCCGAGATTTCTCCGCAACCAAACGAGCCGCAAACCTACATTAGGGCAACAAAATTGGGGCAAATCGCGAAAATTGATTGATTGGTAAATCCTCACTAAACAGTAACCAAGAAAAATTCAATGGAAAGAGGAAATTAGACACCAAAACGGTGTAGTTTCAGCGGTGGTGAATACCCGTTTCAGCTCCCTCTTGCGGAGCTCCTTACGGAACGCGTCCGTGGGGTTCATCACCTTGCCCCCCTTCGTCGTCTTCATCTTTCAACTCTCTCTCTCTCTCTCTCTTCTTCTTCTTCTTGTTCTTCTTCTTCTCGCCGTGCTTTCTCTTCCTTCGATTCAAATGGCAGCCAAAAACTGAGGTCACACAGCGAAAACGAAACTCTCTCGCACCAAGGTACGCCGTGGCTCGGCGGCCCAAGATCTAATTGTGGATATTGCCGTGTGAAATTACATAAGAGTCCCCCAGTGTTTCATATAATAACGCATCGTGTCCTGTCTATTTCGTATAGACTTGGGTCGGGTTCTACTTCATGAGCTGGCCTTATTCGTGATAGGCTAGGCTCGAGCCTCAATGTGCTACACTTTTAGTTCTGAGCTTGGCCCAGAAGTATATGGTTCGGCTGAAATGTTTCAGATTGATATCAGAGCATTTTGAGCGGTAGTTTTTTTTTTTTTGCACAAAAAAATCTCTATGTAGTTACCTGATTTGCAATTAATTTACGTGGTATCGAAGTAAACTTAAAGGTTCTTTGAGTATGCCAAAAAATAACTTAGTCCCTATAACTAAATACCGTTCACTTACTTAACATATTATAATAGCGTAAAACGTTAGAACTAATAAAATTGTGACACTTGTCATATTTAAGTTAATATCATACTAACAAAATTTGTTAAATTAGTAGACGAAATTTGACTGTAGGAACTTTTTTTTTTTTTTTAATTCAGAGATTTTTGAGTTCATTTTGATACCACGAGGAGCTATTTGTAAATCAGGTAAACCACAAAAACTAATTTTACTCTTTTTTAAAAAAAAAAAAATTTAGAGAACAAAACTATGTTTGCTTCTCTATCTAAATAGATTGACTCCCCAATAGATTTATTTCACATTTTCCAATATTATGAAAATAAATTTTTTTTAACTCTTACCTTTTTTCAACTTTTTTTTCCTTCTAATTTTTAATGTGAAATTAAGGGTAAATTTAAAATTTTATCAAAATTTAAGTGGTATAAAAGTCATTTCATCTATTTTAACGTATGTTTAAAGTCAAACCCTAACGAATGGAGGTATATTGCATCAAATTAAAAGCTCGAAGGGTGAAATTGAGAGTTTTTAAACTTTTGCAGGTCTTCTCAAAATGCTTAGAAATTCAGGGCCTTTGTGAATTTTCTCTTTTTCTTTCTATCTTATCTCAATAAATTGTTTTCTTTTTCTTTTATGGCCGGGGAACAATTGTGAAGAACCCAGAGCTCCTCAAACTTGAAATTTTCTTTGATTAATTACATGCATGTAACACCCTGCTCCAAGTGGGCCTTTGCATGGTTCCATAAGAAGCCATTGGTTTTGAGGACAAGAGGGAAATGCTCCTGAACAAGCTTTTGTTTATAAATGCTTTCCCTTATAAGAATTTGATAAAGCAATGAGCTCATGATCCTCTCCTCCTAGGAAGAAAGGCAGGGAAGACTTTGAAAAGTCAGGCATGACTTTGAACTGAGGAATGGATAGGATGGACTATGTGGGACAAAGTTTTCTTCCAAATTTAGTTAGAAATTTTTTCTCTAACTCAGCCGATCAAATTAACGTATGCATAAAATACATATGATTCTCATATGCTCTATTAGAAATGTAGGTGAAAAATAAAAATCACATATATTTCGAACATATATCGATTTAACAGACCGAGTTCAAATAATAATTTACAAAACCACAAACTTAGAAGGCATATATGTGATATTGTCCACTTTGGGTTAATCTCACACAGTTTTTATTATTAGGTTTACCCCCAAAAGACTTCATACGATTTAAAAAGAGCATATTTCATATAAACACATCATATTTTTCATACTCGGGCAATGTGGGATGTCACAAGACGAATTTTTACAGATTTTGTAGATTATTTGATTGCCAGTATGATTTTGCAGATTCAATTCTTTGATTACTAGTGGGTTTTTGTCTTTGATTACCAGCAGATTTTGCAAGTTCTTTATTCTTCGTTTGGATAGAGAGAGAGAAGAAAAAAAAAAAAAAAAAAGGTGCAAGTAAAGAATCCTGGGAGTTCTAGAAGAAAAACAAAAAAAAAAAAAAAAAAAAAAAATCAAACCTAGAAAGATAACTTGCTATATTAATTTGTTTTCCTATTTCATAAGTGTGTTTTTTTAGTAATATAAGCATTGGGAACATTATAGTGCAACCTTAATTTATTAGGTTGTTTCGTAGCGATCTTAAGTTTTAAGGAAAATATAAGGGATCTGCTGTAGGTGATTTTTTGTAACTTTCATGAAATTTCTCTAAACTTAGGGAAAGGAACCACTCATAGGAAGTCTATTGGCATGGCGGAATGCTCTTAAGGGCATTAATTATAAGATCTTCCTTAAAATACTATTGAGTATTGAGTAGTAATGTGTCCGAATAATTTTATTTAGTAGTCTATTATACAACTATCATACGATTGAGATGACGTGACAGTGAAAATTAATATTTTTTTACAAGTACTGGTACTTTAATGACTAATTTTCACTATAATATTACTATGTTGCATGACAGTTATATATCAATATATTAAACATTACTCATATTATAATTAGTGGGGGGGGGGTGCATTTAGCGGTTATAGGGATTGACAAAAGTGGTTAATAACTGGGTAACTTGTAACCGGTTTATAATATATATTAAAAATAATAATAATTTCCCTTTCTATTTCTCTTTCGGTCTTCATTATTTCAGTATACAATAAAACATTTGAGGTAGTATAGGAGGAGGAAGTGTTAAATTTGATGGGCTTGATGTTGATGGTATGGCTGTAGCTAGCTAGTTGTTGCCTTGCTGGGGAATTGTATGAGAATGGCTTCCTGTGAAGGTGATCAATGCAGCAAACTTGCTGGGCAATTGCCCTTTACCTGAACAGTAGTTAGCGATTAATAATCGACTTTAAATAGCTGCTTAACCACCAGTTGCGGTTATTTTAAAATGATAACTATTTAAAACAGTTGCGGTTGTTATTAAGAGAGAATAACCACAACCGCTTATACACCCTTTGTTTGATATACATAAAAATGCTTTTCATTAGTTGACAACCAAATAATGACTAAGATAATCAATAATGAGAATGTTTTACAACTTCCTTTGAACACAAACCAAGCATATTAGAATATTACACAAACCGTTCAATAGTTGTTTTATCAAATATTAATTAACAGAGTTGTCTTTTATGTCCTTAGCACTCAGAAATTATTACTTAGTGTCTTCAATGATAATTACAAATTGCATTAAACATCACAACCAAAACGGTAAAAATATAAAAATCTGGTACATATTTATACATATCTCCATGGGCGAAATATACTATTATTGCATGCACAGATCCAAGTCACAGCATCCACCCAGGAATGAAGCCATTGACATTTTGGGATGGAGCCCCAACATTCATTTCCTCTGAAACCACTGGATTGTATCTGTAAACAGTGAAAATTCAATTAAAAAAAAAAAAAGTACAAATACCCTTTAAACTATAGATCAATTTGCAATGTGCCCTTCAAATACAATTTTTTATTTTATTTTTTATTTTTTTTTATTTTTTTCTGTATAGAAAAAGTGAATATTAAGATAAATGTAAAAAAAGGTACCCGATTTGCAGTGTGGAACTGCCAGACAAAGGTTGAAAGAACTCCTCTGATTGAGGAGGAAGGCGGCCATATTGAATGCTATGGCCTCCAGCTTCCCATTCTAGTCGAAAGGGAATTTGTGCATCACTTTCTTCATACTGTCATAGGAAAGATTCAGGGCATGGTCAATTTATGTGCATGGCTCGCTATATATATATATATATATTAGGTGATGTGGCAGGAGAGTATAAGTGAAAAAATAACTTATGGGAAAGCAACATCTCCAACAGATGCCATAAACCTCACATTTTTTAAAATAATAAAGAATCTGTTGGAGTGTATATATAAAAAAATAAAAAATAAAAAAATAAAAAGAGTTAAAGTAGAGAATTAAAGTTTTTTCAATAAGAAAAACACATTATTATTGGAGATGCTCTCAAGAATGTTCGCAGCATAAATGCATAGTCGATATAAATTTCAATCAGGTTAATTAAACCACTTATAGGCCTGACTGCATATCTTAAGCTCCCAATTTTTATAGGGAAATATTACTCAGCATTTTTTAGTCAGTTTCCTAGAATTCGCCCTATTCTTTCACTTTTTCTTTTTGTTTTTTCTTATTAATTTTTTTTTAAAAAATAAAACAAGTGAATGTAAATGTGTTACATAGACAGAAATGCTAAGAAATGAACACTTAAGAATGTTGAGGACAAAATATTTGGAATCAAACTGTACCTTCCTCCTTAATGCTTTGTTAGCTTCCACCAGCATTTGTTCCTGAACCAAAATAAGGGGGCAATATATATAACAGCGTGTTGCACAGAAGCATATAAATAACAAACATGTGGAGAGAAATGTACCTTATTTTGAAGATCAGCAAGCTGATCAAGCATAAATTGAGTCTGGATAAACATGTAATAACCATAAGTGAGAAAATTCTAAGCATAAGGCCAGAATATATATATATCTCATGAGGTTAATATCTTTAATCTTTACCTTTGTTGACCTAATTTGCTTCAAGGATGACTCTAATTGATGCTCCAGTTGGTCCAGCTCCGTAGAGTTTAAGGGGCCCAAATCTTCCCCAAGGAGATTTCTGCAGCACTCAAGATTATCAAGAACTCAAAATAATTCTACCATTCTTGCTGCTTGAATAGATTGTTTAATAAGAAATTATATCAAGACCCAAGAACTTTGCAATTACCTCTGAGATCGCTGGAGAACCTCAACTTTTGCTTTTAGCCTCAAATATTCCTGGTAGCTGCTCTGCTTTGGGCCATAATTAATAACAAATGTTTTTGTCATAACATCAATGAATTATGGTAAGACTTATCAAGAAATAAAACTGCTCCATGCCAATGGATACTATGGTTAACCAAAAGAATATGCATATACATGGGCTAGCTGCAGTATGGCCGTAGGACGGATGTAATATTTCAGTCTCATATTGAAAAGATGAGAAGTAACTCACATAGAGTGAGTGGTTTATAAAAATAGTCATGAGTGTTAAGTCTCATATTACCTAATTACTAGGTGAAACTAAATTCTATAAGAAATTTTAAAGAAACTGCAAATTAACTAGTCATTTTTGAATGATAGCGTAAATTTAGCAAGTGTTTTTCCCAGCAGGGTCATTATAGCCAACCTACCTCTAAGCTTAGGAGGTTTTTGACAAAGGATGGCTAAACTGTTTAACTTTCTACTCTACTATTTTTTATATGTATATATGTATTTATTTATTTACACACGCAAAACAATTCTAGTTTCACCCCAAGCAAGAGGCATTAGCCATTAAGTGTCATATGCTGAAATATGGAGTAGTTTTAGGAAACATATAAAACTCATATATAATAGTCTCATTCATGCAGGAGGCTTCCAATGCATATAAATGTCGAGTTACCTGAAGCTCATTGGCTGGTTGGGTGGCTTCCAATGCACTATAACTGCACTTTTGGTACTTTTCAAGTGTTTTTATCATACTAAGGAGGAAAAAGAGAAAAAAAATAATTAGCACATTCGTTTAACAGCTAAAATTACAAATCACACAAATGTAAAAAAAAAAAAAAAAATTATAAAATCATTTAATTACAAATATATAGGTACTATATATACTATTCAATTAATATATATATATTGAATCATCAGGCAAGATCATATTATCCTTAACCACATCCAGTCATCCTTAACATTGTTGTTTCCTAATTAAGATAACTTATTATCCCTTGAAGCTCCTAACCCTAGTGAAAGATAAAGTGATAAAACACTAAACAGTAAACACTAGAGACTTTGGCTAAGGTTGAGCCTATGGATTGGTGGTTTTCTAATCCAGGCACGCCTCCTCTTGGTCTTGTTTGGTCTACGACATTCTCCATTTCAAATTTGGTTGTCAACCAAACATTTACGTACCATCATCCTGGAAAACTGAAACAAACAATAATTAAACAAAACACCTGTACTAAAAGACATATCTAAAATCTAGTCTAATAATTAACCTAGTGCTTAAACATATGACCTAAAAACGAAACTAAAGTAGCTCCAAATCCAAAGAAGAACTCATGGCTTTACTGCCAATTTGTGAGTGCAGTCAATTATTGTAGGCTTATGCAAATTAGAAATAATAAAAATATATGATTCTTTCATCCTAAGTATTGTTCCATGTCAAGAGAGTTATGTATATATATATTTATTTAAATCTCTGGCCACACACCTAACAGAAAAAGAAAAACAAAGAAAACCCGATCCAAATACTACTAAAATTGCATTAAAAGTTGCCTAGTGGGCAAGTGTTACCATGGTCACGCTCAGGCAAAGTATTCGCTTTGGTCACTCCTTCCTGTCTTTTTTTTATTTAAAAAAAGAAAAAAAATGCGCTAAAAGGCATCACCGGGGTACGTATGCAAGGAATAATATGGTTTTAAATGTGGTGCATGGTGATCTATACAACCTTCCATCCAATTCAGGCAGATCAATATATATATACTTTATTAATTGTGCACCCAGAAAGCAAGGATGAAGTATTTTTAAGCCTAATATAGATGTTAATTATTGCCTTTCATTTTCTAAAACAACTTTGTGAATAAGTTCTAAAACCATATTCTAACTAGTTTAAGTACATGGTTTAGATTTTATTATTTCAACATTTATCACTTGTTATTTTATTATACGTCATTAAGTTATGTACGTGTGAAAAATAAAGAATGGTTCACATGCATGCAATGGGCTACTGTCGTGGTACAATGAGAACGATCAAATTCGATTTATATGTCTCCAAATGGTAGCTCAATTGGTTATGGACCACGTCTCATGAAGCTAAGGTCACTAGTTCGAATCCCCCTCCCTTGTGTGGACATGTCAAAAAAATAAAAAAAATTGATCTATATATATAAGCATAAATAGCAATATCTTATATAAAAATGATTATAGTGCATAAGTATTAACATACTAACTAGTTAGTTAATATATACAATAAGTAACTATATATAGTTAACTATATAAACTTAATTAGCGTATATATATTAAAGTATTTAGGATAGTAACTATGATAACAGGTTAGTATACTAAATATTAATACACTATTAAACTAACTTATTAAATCTTATAATTTTTCATACATAGAATAATTAACAAAGATGAACTTAAAGCATTTGGATAAACCTTTTTTATGGTTTGAATGATGGATATTGGTATACTGAAGTTATGGGAAGAAGGTCAAAAGACACGTGTAAGATCGGAGTGACAGTTTGATATCCTAGGGCTTAAGTAAGGTCAAATGCATGAAGTTTATGATATATATATATATACACACACACGTAAACTGCGTGATGATATCCTAGAGCTGGATTTTTAAGCATTAAATGATTTTAAGTTTATAGATCTCATGCATGGTACTTATAATAGGAAACTAAAAAAGAAAGAAAGAAGAGAGACAAGAATTATACAAATGCGCGCATGAAGAAAGCTTGGTTAAAAGTACCTTTCTCAAACAATGGACGCCCAAGAAGCAAGAATTTCATTTTTTCCGCCGGCATATAAATGCATGGAAGAGTACTTCTGTCTAGAGCTATATATAGTTTTTATTCTTTCTTTTTTTCTAAGCTATATATAGTTTGAATGCCCATGGAAGAGTATTTCTTCACATTAACAAACAACTTTCTTCATTTTTTTCTAACAAAAAGGTTCAAAATTCATTTCTACTTTATATCACATCAATAAATTCATTTCTCATTTCTTATCTCAAAACTCTTTGCCAAACACACTTGTGTAGATTACGCTTTTGGGAGACTTATTGGGCATGACACACTATTTGATGGAAGTTTAAAATGGTATTGAAATTATAAATATGTTGAGGCTTGGTTGGGAAGCGATGGTGGACTTTAAATTTGCAGTTTGTGGGGTGGGGTGGTGTTCTAGTTAGCCTTTTGAAATGTTTGGGGTAGGGTGATCTGGAAGAACATTAGGAAGGATTGCAAAAAAGTTTCGAATCACACCAGATTTGAGGTGAAAGATGGCTCCAAGATTAGTTTTTGGCATGATCAGTGGTATGAGGATGTAACCATTAAAGAAGCTTTTCTAGATTTATTTGGCATTGCCTATGACAAAGGATGCCTTTGTTACGGCTGACATGGAACTTTACGGTGATTCCAATCAATGGAACATGAGCTTTGTTAGAGCGGCTCATAATTGGGAGGTGAATGTCATTGCCTCATTCTTTTGAGTGTTGTATTCAGTTAGAGTGAGAAACGAGAAAATAAAGAAATGTAGTGATGGGTCCTCTACAAAAGAGGGTTGTTTAATGTTAAATAACTCTATTGTACCTTGGTTTGTAGTGAAGGTTGTCGTTTTTTTTTTTTTTTTTTTTAATGACGGGGAACCTCGACAAGGCAGGGCCCTTCGGACCTATTCCTGTAGAGTAAACCTCGGACCCGTACACCTCACTCTCAAAAGTTTTCCTATGTGAATCAAGGTAAATTGCTGGCTTTTACACTAAAGGGTGTAGCCCCAAGGGGGAGTTTGCACTTACAAGCCTCAACCATTAGGCCAACCCCTTAGGGTTTGTCGTTTTCCTTAGAAGAGTGCTTGGCAAACTAAGGTTTCCTTAAGGGTAGTTTTCTTTTTTCCTTCGTCGGCGACTTTAATTTAGATGAAATCCTTACCATGAATAACTTTAGAAAGCAACATGTCATTGTGGTGAATATATGTTGTATATGTAAGAGGAATGAGGAGTCTGTAGACCATCATTTTCTTCACTGTGACATGGGTTATGTCATTTGGGTTGCCTTTTTAGTCATTTTAGATTGTCATTGGTTATACCTAGACATGTAGTCAATTTGTATGCTTATTGGTGGAATGCCAGCAATTAATGCACGGATTGTTGTTGTGTGGAAGATCTAGATAGTGCCTTCATAACTTTTATGGTGTTTATGAAGAGAAAATAATGACAGAAGTTTTGAGAACCATGCAAGGATTTTGAAGGAGAGTAAATCCTTATTTTTCAAAACATTTGCAACTTTGTACAACTGTTTTTATTTCTCATTTGACTATTAGTTTTATTGATATCCTTACTCTTTTCGTTCTTTCTAATTAGCCATTTTCTCTTGTATATTTCCTATTTATTTAGGAGTAACTTACACTATTTATCTAGGAGTACCTTACACTTTTAATGATACACTTTGATTACTTATCAAAAAGAAATAAATATGCATGTCTTATTATTTGTAGCACATAGACCAGAAAAATATCAACAAAGAAGAAAAAACAAGACACACCAATTTAACGTACGTGGTTGACAAGATTGCCTACGTACACAGGCATCAACGACGGTATTTCTTGGAAAAAATACTATTTCTAATACTCAACTTCCCTACATCGATCGATAGCTAGTTTTAAAGCATTGAGACAAATCTTTTACCACTTTCTCCTTCTAAAACCTACAGAATCATGTCTTTATCTCCAATAAATGTAAACAAACTCCTACGGTTTTTTTTTTTTTCTTCTTCTTTATAGTTAACAAAACAAATATTAAAGGCAGCTTTTAAAACCAAAAATGGAGCTTAATAGCTCGTTTGTGTTGGAATGATTGTAATATATATATCATGACAGTAAAAGCATAAACACAGCCAGCAGCAAAGTGAAGAAAAGTTAACAAAACAAATGCAGCCAAGTGAATACCCATTTTTTAAAGTTGGATTTACTAGGTCGGAATTGATAGAAAAAGAATAATAATTACTGGAATATTTTTTTCTAAGAAAAAGGAAAAAACATATTATTGTACGTGTATCAAACCAAATGATTAATATTGTACACTGGTTATAAGGGTTCGTTAAAATTTGCAGCTTTAGAAGCAATATTCAGGCAGCTTCTCTCTCTCTCTGTGTACAAAGTTCTGTAATTGCAACACAAACTGCAGCGTACTAACACATCAAACATCACATCTCTGTCACCGAATCATAACAGTAAACCAGTACAGCTAATTATCTCTTTCAGTCTAGCAAAGTGATCATTAGGTCAAGTTGCTCCTGCTTTTTCCTTGATAATCAATAAGGTCAACAACTCAATAATTTAATGTTTCAAAATAACCCTGTATTGAACTTTCTAAACAATTCCAATGAGCGAAAATACCAATCTAAGAATCTTTTGATGATTTCCTTTAATGACCTGATTTCGATTTTGAGAGAGAGAGAGAGAGAGAGATATGGAGAGAGTGAAATCAAAGATGTATTAAGAACGTCTGCACTGAAGAGGATCTCATATATCCATAAATTATTAAAGTGAGAACACAAAAAACTCTTAATAATTATATATGAATTATGTTTTTACTAAAATATAAGAAAAAAAAAAAGAAGAAGGAAGCTTAGATCTTCAAGGGATTAACCCCCACGAAGCTCCACTTTTACTTGAATGATAAATCAAGAAAAGCTGGCACAGAAAACAGATCAAAACCTAAACCAAGAAATCAAAATTAAACAAAAGCCACTGAAACAATATCTAGGTTTAGAAAAAGCACAGATCTTACATAAAAACAAGTCAAAAACACACCTTAACAAATATAAACACATGTATGTATGTATATATATATATATAAACACAGACATATAAAGGGAGTTTTAGAGGGAAAAAAGTTAGCTAAAAAGAGAGAGAGAGATACCTAGAGCTGCTACAGAACTCATAGAGCTTGCCACGGGTTGAGAAAATGATGAGAGCGACCTCAGCATCACAGAGAACAGAAAGCTCATATGCCTTCTTGAGCAGCCCATTTCTTCTCTTAGCAAATGTCACCTGCCTATTGATTTTGTTCTCTATCCTCTTAAGCTCAACCCTCCCCCTCCCCATCTCTCTCTCTCTCTCTCTCTCTCTCTCTCTCTCTCTCTCTCTCTCTCTCTCTTATCTCGGTTAAAGGATGAACAAACTTTCTTAAAGAGCCTGTGCTTAGGTACCAAATGGGATATAAAGGAACAGCAAAAAAAAAAATAATAATAATAAAAAACCTGAGAAAAGTGTTTATGTTTATGTACTTATTACAAGTTTTTTATCTTTGTACTTTTTATGTATGTTTTAGAGAATCTACATCTGGGTTTTGATCTGTTTTCACTTTCATTGCCCGTGTTATTAACTGCCTCCTCCATCTACACAGACTACACACTTTCACTGACCACCTGGCATAAATATGAGCAGCAAACATGTTAAAACCAGATGAATCTTAATTTGGCTGTCATTTGACTAGGTAACGTCTAGGTTACGTTGTAATGTCTGCTGGACGTCAGTACCAAACTTTTGGTAGTACACGTGTCGATTCCTCTATCGGCAGCTGAGATATATACATATATATATATATATATGTATAAAAAGTAAATTTGTTGTGTATTTTCCTTCCGAGGTAACCAGGGAAAACCTTTGTTCTTTCTTTATCTTCTTAGCTTCTTTTTATATTTCTTTTATGGGTCAAAACTTTAGCTTTATTGTGTTTAATTTTCGTTCCAAAAATGTCTTAAACCTTGTCGATTTATGAATTCAATGGTTTGTTAGCTCTTTGATTGTTTATTTCTTATTATTATTATTATTAAAGCAGAAGATTTTTTTTTTAGAATATATGGCAACATAAATAGTTACAAAACCCACATGAACTAAGATTGGCCTATCAACTATTTCAAAAAAAAAAAAAAGATTGGCCTATCAACTCTTTTGTGAAAGTGTGATCATATCGATCAGCAGCCCAGATATGACACACTTTCACAAAAGATCGAGTTGATAGGCCAATCTTTTTTTTTTTTTTGAAATAGTTGATAGGCCAATGATGCATGTGTTTCATGCATTAGGTAAGTAAGCCATTCTTATTAACTGGGTTAATGTTGGAATTCGTATAACTTAAATCTTTAAAAGTGTTGTGTCTTTAAGCATGTGAGAAATACATAATTTTTTTTTATTGATTATTAATGCCAATAAAATTAAAGTATTTGAGAAGTACACCCAGTTCGTAGGAAACTTCTGTCCATAAATTGCATTCCTTTCTTTTTCTTTCTTTTTTGTAGTCATTTTCCATTTCTTTTTCATTACAAAAATATAGGAGGATCAGTGGCACCATATCTATTATCTCACCTCAATATGCAAACTGTGATCACTGGAAATTAATATGGCACTTTATACATAAAATAAAGAATTCATTTTAGATTGCATGAAGAGGGAAAATTTGGCTAATTGAAGTACTCTTAATCCTTTTTAACCATCCATCATGCTAAACGTACGAACAATATTTATATACATATAACTTCTTCTATTCAATTAGATTTTTTTCATGAGGTTTTTGAGTATATTGATTATTTCACTTTGAGGGTTGAGAGTGAATTTTGGGTCGTTGATATAATATGCTAACATGCACTATGGTCCATCAAATATTTACAAGAGATTATTTCGTATAATACTATTTCATGTACACATATATTTAGTAGGACATTTCTAACAGCTATTCCAAAGCTGTCGGAAGTTTATGGCAACCATCTCACAGCCACCGGAAATTCATGGCGGCCACTACAGGGCTACTAGAAGTTCATGGCAATCACTGTTGGGCTGCCGAACGTTTCTGCAGGCTGCCACCATTAGTGCATGGCAACTACCACAAGGCCACCAGAAGTTTCTAACGGCTGGCCACAGTGTGGCAGCTGGATGTTCTTGGTGGCCACTCATGTGAGACTGCCAAACTTTGATGATAATTATTTTTTAAAGGAAAATGCTAGAGGTTCTCCTAATGTTCTCCTGATGTTCTCTCAACTGTAATATGGCTTTTAAAATCATCAATAATGATAATTTCAAATCCAATAATGATTTTAAAAGTCACATCATGATGCAAATTGCGTAGCCATCAGTTTGCTTAATTTTCCTTTTAGAATAAGGATTGGGTTTTCCCTTTATAAAGGCATCTAGTCTTTATTACTTGGACAATTCAATTTATGTTGATTTATCAGTTTTCTCTTAAATAAGAATTACTCATAGATTGCACTTTCTTGACCGATCACCTCCAAAGTACAAATGAGGGAGACAAGGATCATCTCCGGTCATGTATTCCTATAGGAGTAGACAACATAGCTAGAGTCCTCTCTCTAGGTTTCTCTAAACTCTTCTGAGAAACTAGTGGTGAGGGAAAAAACGAATGGCGGCGAAGATGAACGGATTGCAGAAGAACACTACGCTATCAGAGGGCGAACAATTGGGAATAGTAGTTGATGATTATGAAGTGGCCGAAGCCCAAAAACAGGGAAATAGTTGCCTGATTGGTAAAATATGGGCAGGAAAAAGAGTGAACAGAGATGGCTTCATCACTGTATTTAAAAGAATCTGGCGAACGGTGGGAGAAGTTGAATTCAAGGAGATCCAGCCCAACTTGTGGATTTTTGAATTTAGCAAGGAAACAGACAAGGTAAGGGTGTTGAAGGGTCGACCTTGGTCGTTTGATCGATCCCTTTTGGCTCTCACGGAATTTGATGGCAGTATCCTCTATTCTCTGTGGAATTTTCGGTCATCTCCTTTCTGGATCCAAATACACGACCTTCCATTGATCTGCATGACGAAAGCAATTGGAAGTAAGATTGGAGAATCATTGGGTATTCTAGAGGCGGTGGACACAGAAGGGGAAGGGGTAGAGTGGGGCAGTGTGCTACGCATAAGGGTGATCATTGACATCCAAAAGCCTCTAGAGAGGGGAAGGTCACTGACTATTACTGGAAAAGCACACTGGGTTAGTTTCAAATATGAAAACCTTCCCATTTTTTTGTTTCAATTGTGGAAGAATAGTGCATGGAGAAGGAGGATGTCCAAACCGGCCACAAAAGGAGCTGAAAAAAGAGTGGGGCGTATGGCTCCGGGCTGAAAAATTCACCAAGCAAGGGATGGGGAGGAGCGGCGAGCGGCACCAAACCAGAAAACACAGCACCGACGCTCTCTCCATGGGCGGCGGCAGTCAACCAGAAAAGGGAAGCTACGGGAATGGGGGAAACCCTACGACACATCACCATCTCCACATGAAAAGCGCAAACTACGGACAACTTAAAGATATGACTCCAAATACACTGGCGGGGGAAGGATTTATGGAAGGGGAAGACGTGTTTCACGGCGGCATAGCTGGGGAGGGTTTTCAGGATTTCCAAAAGAAAAACAATTTAATAGGCGTGAAAGTGGGAAAGATGACTGAAGGTGAGAAGCTGGGACAGCAAGGGGTACACGGGTTTCACGGGGACACGTCAATGGGCACCATTATTGCGGAACAGCTGGAGGCGCCTCTCTTAGTGCCAATCACGGGTCCTGGTCAGTGGGCTTCAATTAAAGGGGTTGGGCTTGAGAAGACAAATTTTGCTAGTCAAAATAATATAAGGCCGAATGAAGAAGTGGCAGCACCTATCGAAAAAGACAAGGCCCAACCAGCTTATATTTTCATGGCCCAATCAAACAGCACAGCAAAGGAGTCCGAATTCCAAACAGCACAACCAGGAGGCACGAAAAATAGTCAGGTATGTAACAAAAATTCTGTTTTGATGTGGAAAAGGGTGTCACGGGTAGAGTGTGGCGAGTTAGACCAAACAGGAAACTTTCCTGCTACAATGGGGAAGAGAAAAGCCGAGGTAGGGGGGCCAAGTGGTGAGGACCAAAGGCATATAGAAATTAGAAAATGGGAGGACTATTTGGAGGAGGAAACAGACACAGACCTTGAGGATTTTGGCATAGAGACGGAAAAAGAGAATGAAACGGCGGAGGCTGCGACGCAGCCCTGCCCACAACCATGAGTCTAATTAGTTGGAACTGCCGGGGGCTTGGGAACCTCCGGACAGTTCATGACCTTCACCAGATGGTAAAGGAGAAGAGACCCAACTTTTTGTTTCTTATGGAAACAAAAAGAAATAAAATAAAGATGGAAGCAATCTGGAGTCAGCTTGGTTATGCTGGCTGTTTGTAGTGAACCCAGTGGGAAAGAGCGGCGGTCTAGCACTTCTATGGAGGGAGGTGGATGAGTTGGAGATACAAAATTATTCACGTCGCCATATAAATGCTATAGTGACAAACTTGACCACAGGGGTGCAATGGAAACTAACCGGGTTTTATGGCCATCCGGAATGGAATAAAAGAAAGGAATCCTGGGACCTGTTACAGCACTTACAAACTTATTCCCCCATGGCTTGGATTTGTATAGGAGATTTCAATGAAATAGTGGAACAAAGCGAAAAGTGGGGTGCAAACCCGAGAAGAGAAGGACAAATGGAATTATTTCGATCTGCATTAGAAAAGTGTAACCTCAGTGACCTGGGTTTTTCAGGAGCTAAATTTACATGGACCAACTGTCAGCCAGATGGGAATTTTGTCAAAGTTCGTCTTGACCGGGTGGTGGCAAACACTCAATGGTGTAGTATTTTCAATGAAGCCAATGTTCAGGTTTTAGCAGGTCGCTCCTCAGACCACAAACCGATTCTTTTATTATTGGATGTGAATGTGCAGGCGAATGGCAAAAATAGAAGAGGTTTCAAATTTGAAATGAATTGGACTATGGAGGAGGAGTACCAACAAATAATTACGGAGGCATGGAATTCGACGCCACATAATGATGCAATTGCAAAATTATCCACATGTCGTACAAGCCTTCAAAGATGGAGTAAAGAAAAGCTGGGGAATAGTGCTGCCCTAATAAAATAGAAAACTCATGAGGTGGAAGTGTTACAACGTAATGAATGCTCTGAGAACAGTGGAGAGATAAAAAAACTAAATGCCGAAATTGAGTTGCTACTGGAAAAAAAGGACATGCGGTGGAAACAAAGAGCAAAACAAAACTGGTACAAGAGTGGCGACCGTAATACTCAATATTTCCACGCTTGGGCTAACCAAAGGCGGAGAACAAACAGAATCCAGAGGGTGCGTGATACAGCCGGACAGGAATGGCAGCAACCAAGAGATGTTACTCAAGCCTTTCTTCATTATTATCAGGAGCTGTTCACTTCAGGTGGAGTTCAGGAGGTCGAGACTTGTCTTGCAGGACTGGAGAGCCGGGTTACATTGGCTATGAACAATGCTTTGGGCCGTGAGTTTACTGCTATAGAAGTTGACGAAGCAATAAAGCAAATGCAGCCTATGAAGTCCCCAGGGCCAGACGGTTTCAGCGCAGGCTTTTTCCAAAATTCGTGGACTACTGTCAGGGATGAGGTTTGTAAAACTGTTCTTAATTTTTTGAACCATGGTATTTTTGATAAATCCTTGAATGAAACACATATTGTTTTAATTCCAAAAATATCGAGTCCGGTCAGTGTAACTGATTTCCGGCCAATAAGTTTGTGTAATGTCTTATATAAGATCATTGCGAAAGTACTGGCAAACAGAATGAAAACAGTTTTACCTTATATTGTTTCTCCTAATCAAAGTGCTTTTATCCCTGGTAGACATATAACTGATAACGTCATTGTAGCTTTTGAAGCATTTCATTCTATGGTTAATCGATTGAAAGGAAAACAGGGATTTATGGCTCTGAAACTTGACATGAGTAAGGCATATGACCGGGTGGAATGAGACTTTTTGGAAGCAATCATGAGAAAAATAGGGTTCTCAGAAAAATGGGTCCAACTGATCATGACATGTGTTCGCACAGTCGTATATGCAGTACTCATCAACGGCCATCCTTCCGGACAGATCCTACCTACACGGGGCATAAGACAAGGCGACCCCCTCTCTCAGTATTTATTTTTAATTTGTGCTGAGGGGTTAAGCCACTTGTTGCGAAAGGCAGAAAGGGAGCGATCTATCACGGGGTTGGCTGTTGCTCGGGGAGGGCCGAGGATTACCCACCTGTTTTTTGCTGATGACAGTGTTCTATTCTGTAAAGCGAGTCCTCAGGAATGGGGGAATATTCAAGTAATAATGGAGTTGTACGAAAAAGCGTCTGGACAAAAACTGAACAGGGACAAGACTTCACTATTATTTAGTAAGAACACGACAACAACAGTCAAGGACTCTCTTGTCAGTATGGTAGGAGTGACTCCAACAAATTGTTTTGAAAAGTATTTGGGATTGCCATCAATGGTTGGGAAGTCTAGAGTGGCCTCTTTTACTAGTATCAAGGGGTGAATTTGGGACAGAATAAATGGCTGGAAAGAAAAGTTCCTATCTCACGCCGGCAAAGAAGTATTATTGAAGGCAGTGCTTCAAGCTATACCAACCTATACCATGAGCGTGTTCAAGTTACCAAAAACTTTGTGTCAAGGGATTAACTCCCTGCTCTCAAAGTTTTGGTGGGGGCATCAAGGTAATGGCTCAAAAATCGCATGGATAAAATGGAGCAAGATGAGGTTGGCTAAACAAAAAGGAGGTTTGGGATACCGGGACCTGGAGTTGTTCAACATGGCCTTGCTAGCAAAACAAGGGTGGAGAATAATGCAAAATGAAGAGAGTTTGGTAGCCCAAGTTTTGAAAAAGAAATATTTCTCAAAGGACTCTTTTCTATCATCACGGCTAGGGAGTAACCCGTCATATGTTTGGAGGAGCATTTGGGGAGCAAAGAAAATAGTCCAAGATGGTATGATTTGGAGAGTGGGGGATGGAAACTCGATTAAGATTTGGGGCGATAAATGGATTGATTCCACTCCTTCGGGTATGATCCAAACCCCCGTGCGAGTTTTGGGAGAAAATGCCAAGGTCAGAGATTTAATAGATGATTCTACTAAATGGTGGAATTTTGAGCTTATACGGGAAGTCTTCCAAGAAGATGAAGCACAACGGATATGTAGTATGACATTGAGTCCTCTAGGCCAAAAAGACAAAATTGTGTGGGCTGGCACGAACAAGAGAATATTCACAGTTCGCAGCGCATATCATATGGCAAAAGAATCCTCATTGTCGGGTAAAGGTGAGTGCTCAAATGCAGGAATTAAGGAGAGAATGTGGAAGGTTCTATGGAAGTTAAATTGCCCAAGAGTAGTACATCTATTTCTCTGGAAAGCATGCAACAACATTCTACCTACCAATGTAAATTTATCCAAAAGAGGAGTAACTCAAGATGACAAATGCCCTATCTGTAATTTGGAGCCGGAAACGGTCGAACATAGTCTATGGAGTTGCCAAGCAGCCAAAGATGTGTGGTTGGAGTGCCCTGCGCGAGTTCAAAAATGTCCATGCGATGAGGATGATTTCGCGAGCATATTCACACGACTAGAGGAGCGATTAACGGATGAGGAGCTAAGATTGGTGGCGACCGTAGCGAGACAGATTTGGTTTAGGCGAAATAATGTTGTTTTCAAGGGAGAATTCAAGGCTCCAGGGGTTCTTGTTCAAGCTACTCGTATTCAACTAGAACAGCATGATAAAGCAATGGAGAAAAGCAACAAGGCCGATTCGATAGAGGGACAGGTGTCCACCCGAATTGTCGTACGATGGCAAAATCCACCTTTGGGAGTCCTAAAAATCAACTGGGATGCTGCTTTAGATCCTAAAACAGGTAAGATGGGAATGGGCATCCTAGCAAGGAACCACGAGGGACGTGCTTTGGCAATGTCTAGCTATATCCAACACCAAATCAGACATCCCACCACGGCTGAAACTTTAGCGGCATGGAGAGCGGCAATCCTTGGAGTCCAGCTTGGCGCAACGTATCTGGAACTGGAAGGCGACGCTTTGGAAGTGGTGCAGGCACTCAATTCACCAGAGCTCTGTTGGGGACGAAATGGTCCAATTCTGAATGACACCAAATTGCTTCTTCAGAACTTCAATGATTGGAAAGTCTTACATGTACACAGAAGGGCAAATGGGGCTGCTCATAGTCTAGCTAGGTTAGCTCTTTCTAGTGGGGTGGAACATATTTGGTATGAGAATTTTCCTACGTTAGTGCAGGAAATTGTAAGTGCTGAACAAGTTCATTTATAATCTAATGAAGTTATGTTTCTTTTCAAAAAAAAAAAAAAAAAAAAAGAATTACTCATAGGTAAGTTTTCTTCCTATTTTTTCTTAGGCTATAGATAGACTCTATAGTTTTAAGAAGAGTTCTTAGATCATTGATAGACTCAAGATCTAAAAATTATTTATCCGCTACTTTATTGTTGTTCTTCGCTGCAGCCTACCAAGTCACACTGCATCACATCACAGTTAGTAGAACACCAAGGGAGAACCCCTAGCATTTAAAAAGCGTTTTGTGTTTGGTTTTTTTAGAATTGTTTTGTGAACATGTATTTTGTTTTTTGAAAATTATGTTAGTGGTAGGGGCCACATCTAAAAATCTGTATAGTTAACTCATATTTGAGAATATGTTTTAGCATTTAAGTGAAAATAGTTTTTAATTTGAGAGTTAACCAAACAGACCTAATGTCCAAGCCATGCTTTTTTCTTGAGGTATGTTAAACATTTTGTAAAAATCTTAAAACATGAAACTAGCATGTTTATTTTGGCAATGCAACTCGATTTAAATCTGAGTAGTTCCTCATAACAATCAATTTCACATCATCATCTCTCTCTCTCTCTCTCTTTGTGGGAGCAGATGATTCTTGAATACTTGTTTGCATTTGCCTCATCTTTGTTCTTTCAAAAACATTGTATTGAAAACAATACCTTTAACTAAGGTCTCTCTCTCACCAAGAATCACCTTTCCCTCTTTAGGATTCCTGTCCCACCTCTAGGGTACTTTTTTTTTTTTTTTTCCTAATCAAAGCGGGAGAGGGGGAAAAGGGGAATTACCTCTAGGGTACTTGGTCTGATATGGAACAGTGAAATTAAGCTTTCTGGGCATAATGATGGCTTTATGGTTGCTCAAGGGCGAAGCTTAGAGAAGTTCGAACATTCGAATGGGATCTTCAAGCGTTTGGGAGGAACATCTCCATTGTTCAAGTGAGAACTTCAAACATTCGAAAGGAAGGTCTCGATCGTTCGAGTGGAAACGTCACATTCGGAACTTCAAATTTGTGCTTTCAAGGAAATTAAATACAAGCGCCCAGGTTTCAAAAGGCTTCAAGGAAATTAAATTTATAGCATTTCATTGGAAACCATTTATATGTGACCTTCAATACGGATTTTTCAATTTATAAATCGTGATAATTAGTTAAATTAAATATATTTATTTTTTGGGATATTACAAAACTGGTCATTTAAAGATAAAAATTGTGTGTTATTGAAGGCAATGTCCGCACATAATTAGGGTTTCATGCCCAAACCGCCTTTCATGTGTGGACAACAACATGTTAGGTGTCCATATTTTAATCCTTGATTAATTTGATATTAAGATTAGGTTAATATTTGTAATAGACACAATAGTAACTATTGAAAAATTTATGAGATTATATGAAAAGTTATAGAAATAAATATTGGTCAGTCGAGCTTAAATTATAAGCCCCCATTTTATTAATAAGAAGATTATATTAGATTATAATATTATTTTGGGTTATTTAAGTGATAAAGGATTTTAATTGGATTAACCAGATGCTTAGGGAGTTAATAGAGATTAAAATAGTAATAAAGGTATTAGTCTGGTAACTAATTAATTGTTTAGATTTTTTTTTTCTGGCCATAATAAATTGGTTAAATAAATTAAATGAAATAAGATAAAAGTAAAATAGATTAGTTAAATAGTGAAAAATTGTGGAGATAATTGTATAATGAATGAGGGTGAGATTTGTAAATTACCAAATAAGCAAAAGTTTTGGTTCAAGCTAGTCAGCTAGATACATCTCCTCTTTGTTAGAAGACTCACAAGGTGTGTAGAAGTGGACTTATGGATGCAGTTTTTCACGAAAATATCTATTTTCTATCTCTATATATGACCGAATCCCCCCCTCCCATTCCACTTTAACTCATGCATAACCTCCTTTCTTCCCCTATTTCTTTTCTTTTTCTTTTTTATTTTTTTTTATTTTTAACAACAATGCATTAACAAACTAAGGAACCAAAAGTTTTACAAGAGAGAACAAGAGGGGAAGGAGGATCCTTTCCACTACAAATGGGGATAGAAGAGGGGGGAGGGGGATAAGTGGGAATGCAGCTCGAGAAATCTCTTGCCACGGCCCAAAATGCCACATGGTGGGCACAGAAGTTTTCACTTCTGTGAACTTTCCTAACTTCCGAAGAAGAAGAAGTTGGAAGTGAAGCTAAAGTAGCTGCAATGACAGAATTTATATGCTAGTCTTGAGAAAGAGCTGGAGTCTTCAATGCTACAATGATGACTAAGGAGTCACCTTCTAAGGAGAAGGTTTTGAGGTCCAGTGAGACTGCCAATGAAGCAGCCAGCTGAGCAGCAAAAGCTTCACCATAGTTGGCATCACATAGAGGGCTGATCCGAGAGAGGGCTTTGATGATATGCCCTTTTGAGTCCCTGCAAATTGCTGCCTGCACAGAGAACTGCTTTCGGATAGCAGTGTCAAAGTTAACCTTGAAAGAGCCAGCTGGAGAAAGGGGCCAGAGTTCTTGAGCCAAAGGTGAAGGAGTTTTCTAAGCTGCAGCATGTTCAAGAGAAGCTCTTCTGATGGAATTTGCAAGAACATTGATGTTAGGGATCACACCTTCATGGATAGCTTTGTTCCTGGAAAACCAAAGAATATTATAAAGCACAGCAGCAAAAATTTGAAACAGGTGAGTGTTTGCTAGAGGGATATCTAGAGAGGAAAAATGGTGGATAATGCCTTTGATCCAGTTTGGGAGAGAAAGAAAGGACCAGGCAAGAGAGTCAAGGGGCCAAAAAGAAGATCTCTAGGCTACTCTAGCAAAGATGCATCTAAAAAAAAGATGGGAAAGGGAGTCTTCTTCAGTTCTGCAAAGAGGGCAGAGAGACTTCGAATGAGAGATGGGGAAGATATATTTTAATCTGGCTCTAGATGGTAAAATGTCACAGGCAATTTTTCAAAGAAACAGGACCAACCTAGCATTCAGCTTTAATTTCTAAAGAGATTTCCAAGTGCTGGTGTACAAAGGAGAGGCTGCAGAGGAAAGTCTATTGTTGCAGATCAATTTGTGAGCTGTACTGGTGGAAAAAATGCCATTGGAGGAAGGGATCCTGAGGAAACTAGATGAAAGGGTAGGATTGATGTGTATTTTCATGATTTCTAGTACATTGGAGGTAGTGAACAAGGAGACCAGAAGAGGAAAATTCCAATGGCCATTTGAATAGATAAGGTCAAAGACCTTTAGATCAGGTTGAGCAGACAGGCTGTGGGAAAGAGGAAAAGGGGAAAAAAGAGGGAGAATTGGAATCCAAGAGGAGTTCCAAACAGAAAGAGAAGAAAATTGATGAATTTTGTGGCAGGCACCTAGAGAGATAATAGGTTTAGTTTTGATGATGCCTTTCCATAGCCATGAAGTGGCAGAAATGGTTGAGGGGGAGAGAAAAGATCCAAAAGAGAGATACTTACTTAAGAGCTGTGACACCCAAAGAGAGTCTGCACCAGTAAGGAGCTTCCAACTTAGATTTGCAAGAAGAGCTAGGTTCACATCTTTCATTTTCCTTAAGCCCAATCCACCAAGAGCTTTGGGAATGCAAAGAGAATTCCAAGACTTTAAGGAGAGGTTTCTGGTTTTTGAGAAGGGAAATTCCCACCAGAAGTTCTTGAAGGATCTATCTAACTGGCTGCAAATGCTTTTGGGAAGTAAAAAAGAACTCATAACATAAGAAGGAATGGCTGCTGCCACAGACTTGATAAGCATCAGCCTTACTATTTGAGAGATAGTTTTGGCACGCCAACCATCCATTTTGGAGTTCACCCTATCAATAATATTCTGGAAAGCATCTTTTTTGGAGTTGCCAAAGAGAATAGGAAGGCCAAGGTATGTAGAGTTGGCAGGGTTATGGGAATAGGGCAGGATATTCAGGATCAAAGCCATAGTAGAGGGGTTAGTATTCTTTGAGAAGCTGATAGAAGACTTTCCAAAGTTGATTGATTGACCAGACCAAAGACAATACTTCTCAAGACAGACATGAATGCTATTAGCTTCTTTAGGAGTAACCTTACCAAAAATCAACAGGTCATCAGCAAAGAGGAGGTGGTGAATTGCTGAGAAGTTTCTTGAAATTTTCAGACCTCTTAGGTTACCAATAGCTTCTTCTTTAAACAGCAATCTAGAGATAACTTCAGAACCTAAAATGAAGAGGAAAGGGGAAAGGGGGTCTCCCTACGCCCTCTTTTAGGAGAAAAATTGCCAAAGGGACTGCCATTCAGAATGATGGAGAAAGAAGAAGAGGAAATGCACAATCTAATTTAGTTAATCCAGGTGGGGTGAAAACCAAGTTTCTCCATTATAGACAAAATGAAAACCCACTCTATTTTATCAAAAGCTTTCTCCATATCCATGTTGAGAAACATAAAGCCTCGAGCTTGTAAGTGTGCAGAAGCTAATGAGCAAGAATGATATTATCTTGGATATTTCTGGAGGGGACAAAGGTAGATTGAAGAGGGGAAATAATCATAGGGAGGATAGACTTCAATCTATTGGCTAGGATTTTGGTAATGATTTTGTAGGTGATGTTGCATAAGTTGATAGGTCTAAAGTGGTGTACAGAATGTGAACCAATCTGTTTAGGAACAAGAGTTATATGAGTATGATTCTGTTCAAACAACAGATGCTGGTTCTGGAAAAAGTTTCAAGTGCAGTTTAGAACATCTTGCTTGACAACATACTAGTATTTTTTGAAAAATAAAGCAATGAAACCATCAGGCCCTAAGGCTTTGGTAGAACCAAGGCTTGAGAGGGCTTGAACCACCTCTGATTCAGGGGGAATAGAACATAAATGGAGGTTGTCCTCTTCAATAACAGTAGGAGCAAAAAGACTCTCAACATTTCTTCTACAATAGGAGGTTTTGTTGAAAAGAACAGTTTAGAGAAATGAGACATAAAAGATCCTCCAATTTATGCTCTATTGGACAACCAGAACCCTTCATTTGATTTCAGAAAGTTGACAACATTAGATCTTCTCCTCATCAGAGTAGAAAAGTGATAGTACTTGGTGTTAAGATCTTTACACTTCAACCAGGTCTCTCTAGATTTAGACCTCCAGAGAGATTCTTCTTTAATCAACAGATTATCAAGCTCTTTCTTCAGAGTAGACTCAATCAAGCAAGATTGAGGACAAAGGTGTGGGGGGGGGGGGAGTCTGAATATCATCAATGCTGGCCAAAGTGGATTTAATCTTGAATTGGATGTTACCAAAGTGAAGAAAGTTTCACCTTTTGAGAGCAGCACTAGTCTGGTTCAATTTCTTAACTAGGCATAAAGATGGAGAGCCAAAAGCCTTATATTTCCAAACAGCTTCAATAACAAGACCACAGGTTAGGTCAAAGGTCCAGAATTCTTCAAACTTAAAGGGTCTGGGAAGGAAAGAAGAAGAAGTGTTTGTGTTTAAGAGAATGGGATTGTGGTCAGAAATGGAAGCTAGGAGGTGTAAAAGAGAGAATTTTGGATGTCTTCCTCTATTTCTTTCTTTGCTTTCTCTTTTCTTATTTTTTCTACACCAGTCTAATTAAATTACAAATATATATATATATATATATAAAGGTTTGCACATTTGGTTATTGACTGCATCAACATTTTTGGAACTGGTGTCCAAAACTTCAATTGGTTGAATAAAGTTTTAATTACATTAAAATAATATTGTTTATTCTTTGATTTTATTATGGAACAATGTTCATATACATCTATATTTCTTACATGATATATATGTGTGATTGTATATTTCTGATTATATCCATGTGATATTCCTAAGTTGCATTGTATTTAAACAATAGTGTGAATAGAAAGCACTAAGAGGGAAGCCCCACGTCTTTTTCTCTCTTCTCTCACCTGATATCAACCCAAACGGCTGACCTAGGGGAGGAGATCTGGTTTCCCTCCTCCACCCCCCTTTCGGCTATTTTTTTTCTTTGTCATAAGTTTCTCTCTTTAGGAAGAAACCTTTTTGTCTCTAGAGCTTGCTCTAAATCTATCTATCGTCATTGACGATTTTACCCTGACCCTCACGAAACATCTGCTGCATCATCCACCCCTCTCAGGCCGCTCCTTCTCCGTCGTGGATCGCCTACTTCAATGCCTCACTGGCCGGATCTATGGAGTCTTGAAGATCGCTCTTTTACAAGCCCGATCTACTCTTCCCTAGCAGCCCCTGGCTGAAACGCGCCCTTCCTCTAGCATCACCAGCGCTCTAGCTACTCGGCACCGAGATCTATGCCTCGCTCCGACCTCCACACGCCGACGCGTGGACCACATGCTCCTGTGTGTGGATCTCACTTGCCGACGTGTGGGGCCCACGCTTTGAAGTCCTTCACCGACAACCTCCTCTAGTGCATCCGTTGTTTTTTGAGTTTTTTCTATTATTTTATGTAATTGTCTGTATTTTTCTATTGTTGTGTTGCTTTCTGGTTAACCCGACCCAGTTGGGCTTCAGACTCTTTGTCTGTGAAGTGGATCTTTTTTTCTTTTTGGTTTCTTTTTCCACTACTACTTTACATCTAAACCTCCATTGCTTCTTCTGAAGCCTGTTTAGATGTTTTGTTAGAGTATTCATACTCCAGATGGTAGTATCCATCAGATTGCGCCGCGGCATGGGTTTTCTCGGGCTGCATTCGCAAAACTTATCCACCCTCATCTGCTTAGAGGTGCTAGTGGTCTGTCTGGATTGGGTTGATCTGTCTAAGCTTGTTGTAGCTTTGTGTCTGTCCTGTAACCTGTTTCTGTTTTAATAGATGTTGGTTTCGTTACAAAAAACAAACAATGGTGTGAATAAATGAATTATCACATACAGAAGATCATCATCAAATGTCCTTACAATTAATAAAATTATTGTTCACAGTTGTAAATAGAACTAGAACTCCATTTAGGCTATAACATAACAACCTCGACTATCTGTCTTGATCAAGAGAAGTTGGTAGGCTTCGAGTTGATATGTTGGTGTAACAGCAAGGTAGAGCCACACGCCGAATAGACCACTTGATTCACCATTCTTTTATAACACTGTCATAAAAAACGCATTCAAATTGATCGAATGTTCAATCAAACATTCAATTATTTCAAATTTGATCGATTATTCGATCTCGTATTACGATTGATCATGCTAATGCACTATGATCGATCAATTGATCTTATCATAATTGTTTGAACTAATGTACAAAGATGAACAATACAAAATTGATAGAGTTTTATCGATCAAACTAATACATTAGGATCGATCAGATGTTCGATTGAACCTTTAATTGTGTCAAGTTTGATCGATCATTTGATCATAACACAATCAATTAGACTGATGCACTAGGATCAATCGATTGAGTGATCTTATCATGATGGATCAAACTAATGCACAAAGATAGATAATTTAATATCCTTAAAGTTCGATCTATTGTTTAATTGTATTACAATCGATTAGACTAATGCCCTAGGATCGACCGATTGATCTTAATTATCATGTGTGCGTATATATTATTGAAATAAAAATAGAAAAAATTAATAATAATATAAAATAATTAATTTTTCTAATATACATTTTATTTTTAAAAAATTTTAATAGCCTATTTTATTTATTTATTCATGGTGACACCATATTAGTGTTAGCACTAATGTTTTTTTTTCTTTTTTCTTTTTTTTTTCTTCTTATTAATGATCAATAGCGTCCACCCACATGTTGGCGCTATTGATCCTCTATTAGTGGCAACATATATATTAAGGTAGACACTAATGCTTTTTTTTTTTAACTAATGGTCAATAGTGTTGATGGATCCCTTATTAGCAACGACATATTATGGTTGACACTAATGTATTTTATTATTATTATTTATTAATGGCCAATAGCATTAACAATGTATGTCGACACTATTGATCCCTTATTAGCAGAGAATGTCGCCGCTAATAATATGTCATTAGCATCAACATTTTCTGTTTTAATTTATTTTAGACAATAAATAACACCAATTACGGCAATAGAGTTGCCACTCATGATGAATTGGTGTCGCTAATAAATTCCATCTACAACTCGAGTATGGGAAAAAAAAATATCACCAAGTTATTAGCGGCAACATATTATAATTAATGTTGACGGAATAGTCGACACTATTATTATTATTTATCTATATTAGCGTCTACTATTAGCGCCGAATAAATTGTTGTCACTAATAATGACTCATTAGTGGTGACATATCACAGTCACCGCTAATGAATCATTATTAGCAACGACTTTATGATCCTAACCCTAATAAAGCAAATTCTTGTGGTGGACTCACAATGCGTGGTTACTTGTTGTAATGGAGTAACATTTGTACTAAAATTAGCAGATCGACCATATTAAAAATGCCTGATTTTGAAGTATACTATGCTTATAGGCATAATTATATATCTTCTTTAATTTATTGATTTCTTATATAAATTCATACGGTGCTTTATTATATTCTCCTTAAAGATTGGTAGAGAAGAGCCTTTAAAATAAAGCACGAAAATAATAAAATAAAGCAATACTGTGCCAGCAACAGTACTTGTCCTAATGTAGATAAGCACAGCAGTAAAATATGTGTTTTAAATCCTTAGGTTTCAGCATGGCATGAACTTATGCTACCGTGAAAATCCGCTTTGTTGTGAGTTACTAGTTTTTAAAAGAAAAAATTCTAATCACGTCTTGTCAAGCTAGCGGGTCGTCACTACAGTTTACATCTAATTTGATTTTAGTATTTGAATTTTTAATTTCAAGAATATGGTTCTTAAGTTTTGTCCAGATTTTAAATAGGTCATTCTATCACGTATCCATTAAAATGAATGGTTTGTCATATATCACATATGTTTCAATTGACACTCCATCGTTCATATTAATTAGCATCTAATATCAATGTCACATATGTTTCAATTGACACTCCATCGTTCATATTAATTAGCATATAATATCAATGTCATATCATTCGGCGCTAAGTTATCCGTAAAAATAAATAAATAAGAATTAGAGGAGGTGTGGTCGTGATTCCTAAGGGTTGGAGTTCAATCTTATAAACACCATTGAAGATGAGGAAAGTGATCGAAAATGCTATATATATATAAATTTTTTTTATAAATTTTTTTATTAAATTTGTAAGATCCATATGTAAGTCTTATAAATTCAATAATAGATTTGATAGATTAAAAACAAAAAACAAAATTTAAAAAAAAAAAAAAA